>ML994613.1:41094-479039 GCA_010093925.1 Zopfia rhizophila CBS 207.26 | reverse complement strand
ATGCAGGTTGATGGGATAAGTTGGCTCTATTTCAGCTACACTAAGATGAGGAGAGAAGAGGTACAAAGGGGGCTCGCCCCTAAATAGGGCGGTGCATGGCCTGAGCGTGAGCTAGCCATGCTCCGAGCTCTGCGCTAGGTCGTGGCTGGCGTAGCCAGTCGCGATATCATGTGGCCTGCAGCGAGCAGAGCAAGCAGCACCGTCACACTCTTACGCATAAGTATAAAAATCTTAAGACTTAAAAAACAAAAAATATTACTACACGTATGTAAATTCTTATTAATTTAGTAATAGCTATTATCTTTTTTAATTTAGTACTAGTACCTATAAACAGCGTCTCTTTTATTTTAGGTAATAAAAATTAAACTTTATATAAGCTTATAAACGCTATCTTAAAAGTAAATTATTTTAGTAATATTTTTTAGTTTTATTAAGAGCTAGTAGAGTAGGGTAAGTAGGACTAGAAACTAAAAAAAAACTTACTAACTTAAAAGAAAAAGCTTATAGTTTCTAATATTAATAATATAAGAATATATCTTATTAAAGAGATTTACGCTTACTAGGTTATAGCTTATTTTAAAAAAAAAAGACTAAATAACTACTTTTAGCTTAATATTACTAGCTAGGTCTACTATTTAATATTAATACCTATATTATTAACTATAAAACTTATTACTGTATATATATTTTATATAATATGATCTTAAGGTTATTATACTTTTTACTAATAGGCAAGCACTACTAGTAGTATATTTCTTTTAATTTTAAGGTATTTCTAAAAGACGAAAGAGGGCGTAATAATACTTTTATAGTTATTAATTACTTAAATAAGTAAGTCTCTTTACTACTCTATATAAAAGAAATTACTATATTAAAAGTAGCTTAGCTATATTATAAATATATCTAGTATATCTATAGTCTACTTAAGATAGTAATATTAGATTAAGGCCCTTAATTTATCTCTATATTTATAAATAAATTCTATAAGCTTACTAGTGTAAAGTAGAAACTCTCTATAGTTTATTATCTATAAATTAATAAAAATATAGAGATTTTTAATTAGTACGTTGACTAAAGGCTAAGACTTTTTATTAATTACTATTAAAATAACTAATTTAATCTATTACTCTCTATAGATTTTATATATGTAAGGATCCAGGCTAATAATAGCAATTAGATATAAATAAAATAGATTTAATAAAATGTTAACTACGTATATTATAGAGACTTAATAGTTAATTTCTATTAAGTTACTAAAGTTACGTAGTTACATATAGAGTTAAAGCTAAAATAACTATTTTAATTAATTATTTTAGACTCTAGCTTATTATATTATTTCTTTTCTTATAGACTAGGTAGGGGCTCTCTGGTGAACTATTTACCTAAAGACCTTTATAAGTCTATTTTAAGTTCTATTTACTATAGCTTTTTTTAAAGCTTTTATTAGTAGTTTACTAGTAGGAGTTTATATTTACCTCTTTATAGAGATACTATATACTCTTTTTAATAGTCTAATATTATTATATCTTCTAGTTAACTTACTAGCTCTATAGTTATTAATATATAGTCTTTTTATTTTATTTTATATTATAGCTAGTAGCTTTGCTTTTATTTTATTTATATTTTAGTAATAATATTCTATACTACGTGCTCTTTATAATTATCTATTTAAATTAATAATAACTAAAAGTTATTTATAAGCTAGCTTAGTAATAGGTTATTACTTACTAGCTATAGTCTATTTATATAAAATATTAGGTTTAGCCTTAAGGGCGTATTTAGCTTTATAGTATATAAACTAATTATATTTTCTATAATATATTTAGTATTCTTTTAGTCTAGCTTTTTATTTTCTTGTTTAGTAGAAAGTTAGTTACTAAGTTTTAGCTATACCTTATCTCTAACACGTAGTTATAGGGCTTTATTCTAATATTAGTTTATTTATTTTTTTTATTTTTATTATACCTTAGCTATAATTGCCTGTGCTAAATTAATATACTTTTTTAGCTTTTCTATAATTTCTCTAATACTAGTTTTTAGATCTTAAGCTGTTATATTATACCTAATTCTAATATCCACTTATAACAGTTTTATATTATATTTATGCTAGAAAAAAAATTAAACTTATTCCTATTAAAATAGTATCTCTTTTCTTTATTATAATCTTAATTATTAGGTAGAGCTTTATTTAGTTTACTTAATCTTATATAACAAACGCTTAAAAATAGACCTTAATTATGCTATTAATTTTTTTATTAAACTATCTATTTATAGATAGAACGCTATTAATAATTATTTTTTAATTTTTAGAATTTTATAAAGCTTAGTTTAGAACTCGCTGATAAATTAGCTATTATAATTAGATACTATAATATTAGAAATCTAATAGTAAGTAATAATTTTACAGATAAAAGCTTATATTACTATCTTAATATCTATATTTAAAAGAAAGTAGAGAGTTATGTCCTTACTTAGTTTATTAGTAATTACTAGTAAAACTATATAGCTATTACTTTCTAATAATCTAGTTACAAAATCCATTAAGATCTTTTTTTTAAATATAATTAGAAATAGGTAATAGGTATAACAGCTCTTACTAATAATCTTTTTATAACTTTATATAACTATAAATATTATAGTTTTAAATATAATATTATACGTGGTTTGATATCTTTGGCTAAAAGTAATTTCTTATTAATATTAAATAAATACTCTGCTATCCTAGGTGTCCTATTACTTATAATAAATAAATTTAGTAAATAATTAATATTCTTAATAGCTCTAAGTTAGGCACTTACTTTTTATTCTAATAATAAAAGGTCTTATTTTTATTAATTGTGTACTTAGCTAGTAAAACTTTTAGTTTAAGCTTTAAAAAAAATCTCTACTCCTAATTATAAAGGGCCTGTACTATTCTTATATATATTTTATTATCTAGTGCTGTATTATGCTATCTTTATTTAAGCTTATTATAAAACTCTTAGGTATAAAACTTCTAGACTTTAGTTATACTATCTCCTATAATTATTAAAAAACTAATTTAAGTAGAGAAAGCTTATACTGTTTGCCTATTATTATTTAATTTAAACTCTTCTTTCTAATATGTAACTACTAGCTTTAGTAGCTGAATTATATAGCTTTTTAGCCTTTTATTATTTTTTTTACTTAGATGATTTTGTTTATGTTTTAATAGTATATTAGCTTATATATTTTCTTTCTCTAGCTTATATTAAATTTCTATATTATATTAGTTAAGGAATAACTGCTAGCGTGTGTATCTTTTACTTAATTTTTAAGACCTTATAAAGTACTTAAGGTTTTATAATTAGTAATAACCTGAAACTTTTTAATAGACCGTAATTCAGCATCCTATGCCTCTAGATAATAAATAATTATAAGAAGTTCTTTATTATATATCTTGTAATTATACTCTGTAAGTATATTCTTTTTTAAAAAGTATATATATAAATACAGCACGCTATTATCACTGTATTGTGAAAAAACTTTTCTAGTTATATAACCTAAAGAGTTAGCTTCTAAAATAGTCTTATAATTAGAATTAAATTAGGCTAGTACTAGTTCTAATATGAAGATTTCTTTTAGCTTATTAAATACTATTTACTTTTTATTAGTTATTAGAATAGTATATTACTTATAAGTCTTATAAATAGAGCAGTAATTTCTAAAAAAGACTTAATAAACTAATAATAGAAATTAGCGAATTCAAGAAAGCTTCTGATTTCTTTTATAGTTATTAAAAACTATTACTTAGTAATTACTTTTATCTTAGCAGGATCCATTTAAATTCCTTATCCTATTTTAATAATAAACTCTAGATATTTCATACTCTTAGTTTTGAATTTGTATTTCTTAATATCTAGATATAAACCTACAGCGCTAAGTTTCTCTAGTACTAGATTAATCTACTAATAATACTCTTCTAGTAAGCCTAAAAAGTAAATAAATATATTATTAAAAAAAGGCTAAACAGAACTTGTTAAGATACTTTTATAAGGTTTAGTTTATATATTACTAAAATATACTAAGAGCTCTTACTAGTTTAAAAGGTATAACTAGTTATTTAAAGAGTCTAAATCTTATATAAAAAGCTATTAGCTATTTATCTTCTTTTATAATATAAATTTTATAAAAGGCTGCTAAAATATTAAGCTTAGTATACTATCTTATCTTATTAATCTAGCTAAGCGTTTTATAGATTAGGGGAAGAGAATATTTATTCTTTTTAAAAATCTTATTAAGCGCGTAGTAGTTAATATAAAAGTAAAAACCTTTACTAAACTTATATATAAATAGTATTAAAGCTATAGCTAGGGAGTTGCTTATATAAATAAAGCCTTTCTCTAATAATAGTATTAACTCTTTTTATAGTACTAGTAGTTTCTTTCTTAATATATTATATAGCGGTTTTTATAGGACCTTAAGGTCCTTCCTATTAATATTTTTAAATTTAATATAATAGTCTATTCTAGGACTTTATAGTAGTAGGAGCTTATCTACTTCCTTCTCTAAAAATAGCTTTAGATACTTTTAATAGGCCTTAAGAAGTAGTATTCTAAAATCTAGCTTTAGTTTAAATACTAAGGCTTTTTAAATATCTGTTAGTGATACTATAAAGATATATATTTTACTTATTCTTTTTAATTTATCTATTTATATTAAAAAAGTAGCTGTGTTAATCTCTATTAGCTTTTATTAACATAGTTTCTTCCCTTTCTTACTATAAACTCTTATTCTTAAAGTATGAATATAAAATGATTTCTTTGCTGGCGTGATTATAATATTATTTTAGTTTATCTAGAGCTTACCTAAAATAAGATTAAACTTAAGCATATTATTAATAATATATATATAGACTTATTTAGTATATTCTTTAACATTAAAGTTAATTTATATAACCTGAATAATCTTTTTAGGTTTTTTATGTACTCTAATAATCTCTTATAGGGCTATATTAATACGCGCTAAATAAGCTTTAGTAGTAAAAACAAAGTTCATAAAACTATAACATAAACACCTAGTATTAATTATTATATATGTGATATCCGTCTAGTTAATTAATAAGTATATAATAATAAGATTTATATTCATGTGTATATTTCAGAACTTTTATTATTCTTTTTATAATATTATTTTATTTATTTTAGCTAGGGACTCCTGCTTGTGATTATAAGTAAAAGTTATTTTTTCCCTAACACTTCTTCTTCTTCTTTTTTATCTCTATTTTCTTTGTTTCTTTTATTAGCGTTTATTTATCTAGCTTTTATTAATATTATAGTAGCTAAGTATAACTAATTTACTCTTATATATTTATACTTATTCTTTATATAGCTAGGAGAACTGTATTAATAATAAAAACTTTATTTATAATATTAGTTAAATTTCTTTTAGCTTATTTAAAGTATTTTAAATTAATTATTTTATAGCTTTTTTACCTCTGCACACGTAAGTATTACTTTCTAATTTATTAATTTAAATATTAATACAAATAGTATTATATAGATAACTATAATAGTTTTATAATTACTTAATATAATTTATATAAAATTATTACTAATATAAATTACATTCTAAGTGTATTCTTTGAAGCTTAGTGTTATTAAAAAGGCTATAATATACTTCTAAAGCTCTCTATTTAATCTCTAGATAAATATACTCTTTTTTATATTTTTATTTAGCTAATTACTTCCTACTAGTAGTAGCTTTTTATTAAACTCTATATAATATTCTTTTATTAACTTCTTTTTCTATTTTATGTTTTATAGTTTATCTAGAGACTTTTACCTTTAGTACTAGTTTTTAAACTAAGAGTCTATAAACGCCTATATTGCTTTAAGAGTGGTATTATTTCTTTAATTAGAAAACTATAAAAAAAACAGTTTATACTACTTATCTCTTTAAATACTAAAAGAAATAGTCTATTTATTCTTTCTTACTGTATATATGGTATCTGTTAAATCGTAACTTAGTCTTAACTTAATACTTAAATATAAAATAAAAAAACTATATACTATTAAACATAAGAAATTTAGAGAAATTAAATAGTTTAATTACTAGTTATAGTATTGGCATGAAGGGAGTTACTAGTATTATCACTAAAACCTATAAAAATAACTTTAATAGAGAATTATAATCTTTTAGTATAGTTAACTTTTTAAATATTACTTATAATATATTTATAATTTTCTTAAGTGAGGTGCTGTTGCTGGCTTTATTTACTAAAAATAAAACTTTCCCTTTATCACGCTAAGTAGGGTAGTTATTAAGTTTAATTTTTATTTAACTTATTATTACTTTAATAGCTAAAACTTTTAACTCTTATAAAATAAGTAACCAGTATAGTTTATAGCTAATCTATTTATTATTATATTCTATATTAAGTAAGTTCATTACTCGGGCTATTAATACAGGTATTAAGTAGTTATTAGTATTTATTAATATTTACTATACTACTAGATAGTGCTTCTAAATACTAGAAAGTTTTTTATTCTTTTATAAAGTTAATTATACTACCGGAGGCCTCTCGGCCTCTTATAAGAAATAAAGTTAATTAAATCTAAATATAAGAATCCAGGCTAATAATAGTAATTAGATATAAATAAAGTAGATTTAATAAAGAGTTAACTACGTATGTTATAGAGACTTAATAATTAACTTTTATTAAGTCACTAAAATTACATAATTACGCATAGAGTTAAAACTAAAATAACTATTTTAATTAACTATTCTAAGCTCTAGCCTATTATAATATAAGCTATTTTATTTTATAAATTTATAAATCTATTACTGTATAAGCTAGAGTTTGGTTATAGATTTTATTTATATTTTAATTAGCACGAGCATATATGTAAATTACCTATAGTTTATAAATAACTTATTTATAAAAAAGCTTAGGTTTTTGCCTTTAAAGCTTATAAAATAATTAAATAAGTATATAATAACCTAGTAAAAGCTTAAGCTTATTAAATAAAATAAGTTAACAAGTATTATCACGAGCTAGACTTTAGAATAGAAGATAAAATATATATTACTAGAAAAAAATAAACTACGAATTATCCTAATATTAAGCTTAATTATTAAATAGTAGGATTATATTTTATTATTAGTATAAGTAAACACTTCTACGTTATTAACCTACTTTTTTATATAAAGATATTAAATATTTTTTATACTAATTGCCTATATAAAGACTTTAGTAATTTTTTATTTAGCTAAGACAAGACACCTAATAACTCTATTAAAATTAATAGTAAACTAAAGTATAAGGTTAATTAAATTCTTATAAGCTATATCTATAAAAAAGTCTTATAATATAAAGCTAATTAAGTAGATTATAACCTTAATAATATATAATATAACATAAAAAGTTTTATTAGTGTACTATATAAAGTACAGGACTTTTATAAATAGTATTTAGATTATACTAAACTATTTATATAACTAAAAGACTAGCTAAAAGCTTATTAATAAGAAGAGATACTAGAATTAATAGATAAAAATAATTTAGCAGCTAAAAAAGACAAACAGATAAAAAAAAAAAAAGAAGTAATATAAAAATAAATAGTCTATAATTTTATTTTACTTTTTACTAATTTTGTAACAGAATTAAGGACGATTTTATTTTTTTTTAGAGAGAGATAATATAATAACCTATTATATAATATATTTATAAAAAGCACTACTACATGCTGTTATGTTATTATATTATAGATAATATTACTAATTACGTGCTATACTTTTATGTGTATGCTATAAATATTTATATAATTTTTTTTTACTCTCTTTTAATACTCTTTTCTTTTCTTTATACTAGAGTAGCTTTAATATAGCGTTTTATTATTTATAACTATTTATAATTACCTATAAGTTCATGCTAGCCGTAATAAAAATAGAATTATTTAATATTTATATAAAAATATATATAGATTTAAGCTCTACTATTAAATAATAGAAAACTTAATAATATTAAGTAAAAATAAAGAGATAGTAGAGTATAGTAATAATAAAAATAACTAAGTTAATTAAATAAATAGACATTTATATAACTATACTAAAGTTATTAAGTAGGCTTAATTTTTATAATATTATATAATAATTTATAATAACTTTATTAAAGTTATTTTTACTATTTTTATATTTTTTATTTTATTTCTACTAACTTCTTATGCTCTATTCTATATAACCTATTTATAGTATACTTAAAGTATTTTTATGTAAACTAATTATAGTAACTTTACTAAATACATGCTTTTAAGAAGTTTCTAAAGTTAATATACTATTTTTTTTTTATATAAATAATTTTAATAGATTTATGCCTTAAGCACTCTAAAAGTAAGCTTAATTAAGTTAAAGTTAGGTAAATATAAAAGTAAAAAAATATATAATATAGTTAGTATCCTTAATTATTACTATTATCTCTTAGTTTATATAAATAAAAATATTATCTAATACTATTATTATAGGCTTATAGCTGTAGATAGCGTAAAGTATTAGTAGTAAAGTATTTTAAATTTAATTAAGAAAATTCTTATAGTTAAAGTAGCCTTCTTTTAGGCTAATACATAAAAGATAACTATTAATAGTATATGTAAATAAAATTACTTAAGTATTACTATACTTTATATCTTAAGTATATTAATATAAATAGCTAATTAGTAAGTACACGTAGTATCTAATTATAATAAGGTTTAATAGTAGTATAGTAATTTCTATATATAAAATAAAATAAAATTAAAGCTTACTCCTTAAAAAGAGCAGGAGGTTTAAGATATATATATAAAATTATATAATATAGTTAAGTAATACTATAGAGTGCTAGTGCAGCGCCACTATTACACTCTAGCTAGTTTTTTTATTAAAAATCAACTTATTAAGAAACACTATCTACTGTGCTGTAAAGCCTTATTATGTTATAATATAACTCTTATAGCTTCTTATTATAATAGATAAAGTATAGTCTAAGTACCTACTTACTCTAGCCTTTCTTCTTAATTAGCTGACTAATTATTAAATGGTAAACTTATATGCCTCTCTTTATTTATAGCTAGTATACTATCTTATTCTGATATATCTAGCTGTTACAGAATAGCTTATTAAACAGCGCCCTCTTATCCTCCTTGCTTAGCTTTAGTGGGCGTCTGAGCCTCACGCCGCTGCTAGGTCTCCGCGTGCTGCCATACTTCCTTAGGTTACTATTAATATAGTATACCTCTGATAAAGAGACGTCCTCCTGATCCGTGATCAACTAGTGCGACTAACCAAGTAAGAGAAATCAATATATATTGAGACGCGTTCGAATTAGGAGGCTAGGATTAGTAGAGTAGAGCCCTTTAGGTATTGTAGGAGCGTGTTGAGCAGGGGGTCTCTGGCTGACTTCATAAGCGCGGCAGAGAGCTGCAGCAGCGCCGGCGGGCATCCTAAACCTACTGGCAAAGCGTCAGTATAGGCCTATACACGTATTTGAATAGCCTCACATTTTTTCCTAGGTTGAACTGGGCCATCACCGTCGAATTCGCGAAATTTGACGTTTTGGCGGGGAAATCGACGCGCCGACGCGAATCTCGAGGTGTCGCCAAGGATTTCCAACAACTTTTGCACACGATAGATGTATACGTTGACCACATTCGATGATCGGTGGCTGTGTGCATTTCTCGCCAACCGTAGCGTGCAGGTCAGGCGTCTAGGCAGAACCTCATCTTCAGCACTCAGCCTTCCGCGCCTCCACGTCTCCTTCATGAGATCGTATCAGTACTGTAATGCAGCCACAATGCGGTATGGCAGACCCATTATCCATCGCCGCCAGCGTCGTCACGCTCCTCCAGGTCTCTATCCAGGTTTCTGTGCTCCTGAAGCGTTTCCGCGATGACGTGAACGTCGTGGACGCCACGCTCACGGGATTACTGCAGGATGTCGAAGGCCTCGGGCATGTGCTTGAGTCTATGAAGGAAACCTTTAATGAAGAAACTATCAAAGCAAATCTTCAGGATACAGGACATGTCGGCTGTCACTGGAGGAACTTGTCTAGATCTCTGAAGGATGGCGCAGCAACTCTTGATCAACTACACGCTGTATTGGACGGCGTGAATAAAACTACATCTCTTCTCGATCGACCCAGAAAGCAAATACGTTTTAAGAGCGCGATGGATCAGATTGCGACGTATCGATCGCAGGTCCAGTCTTATCGGGATGCTCTGCAATTGTCGCTCAGTACAGTCATTTTGTATGTTCTCTTGATTTCATACTATCTTAACTCCTTCAAACTCAGCACGCCCTGGTTTCTTCGTTTGGCCTTTGTTTGTGCGACCAGGCCATTACTCTCCCCTTCGTCTTATTTTTTCTCGATCCGGCATCGTGTATATGATCTTCTCCAACCTAGCTGCAGATGGAACCAGGTGACTTTCCAAAAGTCAACCGATACGATATTGCCAAATCTCGACAAGCTATACGACGAATTCCGGAAATTGGGCATCATTCTCAACTCGAAGATCGAGAATCTACAAACCATAGTATCAGAGCAAAACGATCGCCGCGGGCTTGATACTATGAGCAATCTCAGAGAATGCATTCGCTCCGCAGCTGCTGTTGTCTCATCTGCCTCGACTACTCTCGCGGTGGAGAAAGGGGACCAGGTATCTATCCGACTCGGCTCCGACTTTGGAGACATCTTCCACCCGGACACCAACGAGACCATGCGACGATGGATGGACTCAAACACAGTTTACGAGTACGAAGACCCGGATCCACCATCAGCACAAACTGCCCTCGAGACTCGTGAAGATGGACAACATGATGCAAATTACCCTTCAGATAGCGATTCCGACATTGAGACCGAGATGATCACAGCGCTTCTCAAGAACGGCAAGAAATTCAAAGAGGATGGACTTTATGAGCCGGCAGAACGCCGTTTCCGGAACTGCCTGTCTAGATTGAATGCATCTGCGAGTCGTATATCGCTTCACCATAAAAGTCGAGTTTCAAAGCTAGGGATTCTAGAGCTGCTGATGCAAACTCAATGTCTTCAGGAGCACTGGTCGGATGCTAAATCCACGCTGACTGAGATGATCTCCATCAAAGAACGTCAAACCGTAGTCGGAAAGACTGACGAACGCTTATTGTGGGACTACATGCGACTAGCTGAACTAATGCTCAACAATAACGACGAATACGTGGAGGCCCATCTTCAAGCTCGCCGAGCCCTTCGAGGATTCAAGAAGATGGGCGAACCAGGTTTCTCTGGTTACGAACAATGCCTACACCTACTCATAAGCCTCTGCAGGCGGCACGAAATAGAGGACGAAGAAGAGGCATATCAAGATTTACTCGGGAGCCACGAAGAGAAGATAAGCGCAGAGGCTTCTGACAACCCCGCCGAAGAGTTCATCTCATCGATTCGTCGCACTTGGCAGAGCCCAAGCCGAGACGTCAGCCCAATTCCCGAAGATGCACAATCTGTTCGAAGTCAAAGCCCTAGCCGGGATTCTGACAAAAGCGAAACCAGAGGCGAGGAAGCAAGAAGTAGCCATGGCGTTCATGTCGAAACACTACTCAAGCTGACTAGTAGCGATCTGCCTGAACCGATTCGTCTCACCGATGACGAAATTGCCAGGCGAGGGATACGTGGAAATATCGAAGCGCCGTTGTCCCAGAACAATGCCCCGTCACAAGAGGAAGCAGAGTCTCACCAAAGCGGGGAAGAAATCAGTGAAGCTAAGGAAAGCACCAATAGGATCGAGAATAACTGTATCGATGACCGATGTCTGCCGGAAATTTGCGAGTCAAGACTACAAGACAATTCCGGGTCTCTGATCGGTCAGAGGATGACCAAAACATGCCCCGGGCGGCGTGGTGAGTGTGGGGAAACAGTAGAGTATGATGGTGGGCCTGATCGAGTAACCTGTAAGTTCCGATTTGGAGGCTCTTAACAGCGTTGCATCGTTCTGCAGATGCCTTTAGCGTGTAGAGTATATAAAAAATTAGATGGAGCACTACATCGGGGCTTAGCCGTCCTGGAGAGAGCTAGATTTGCTAACTGGTTTTAATATAGGTTCGAAGTGCGGTCATCAATTTTGCTGGTTTTGCGAGATGCCGTTTGAGAGGGATGGGAGATGTGACCATGCATGGGATTGCGGCATTATCCCTCATGAATTCGAAAACCTTAGAAACAGTTTTCATATCTTGACCGACTTTTCGCCATCGCCTATATCTAATATATTATCAAAACCACTCTCTGAACAGCCAACCTCAGATCCGCAGGCCTGCGAAACACTGGAACAAGGATTTCAGAGCCAAAGCACATTGGCATACGGCAAAGATTCATCACCAATGAACTTCTCCAAGACGAAACTTATACCTGAGCAAAAGGTTCGAGGCGGCAAGATCCGCCGAAAAGTGATTGTTTTAGGTGATGCAGCATGTGGAAAGAGCTGGCTTCTCTCGTAAGTTTTCGACTTCGCTACAGTTGGTCAGTGGTGATTACTAACAAACTCATGTAGGACATACAGCCACGGCCACCCCCCCAAGGTAATTCCTTCCATTCCCGGCTCATGTATAGTTGATAGTGTTAACTCATCCAGACCGATATCTCCACGGCGGTTGACATATACGTCAGCCATATATCCATTGACAGGTCGGACCTTGAACTATCTGTTTGGGACAGTTCCGGCTTAGAAGAGTATGAGGACATGCGTCGGCAAACATATCACGACGCTCATCTCGTACTCGTATGTTTCAGCATTGCAAATCCAGCGTCATACCGTAACGTCTTTTTTGTGGTCTGTAACCATCCTGCGAAAAAACAGACGTGTAGATTAGATGCTGAACTCATCTAGTGGAGTCTCGAGGCGAAATCGCGCCTGCGCAATGTTCCGATAATACTCGTTGGATGCAAAATGGATCTCCGACATGAGCCAAAAACTTTGGAAGATCTGGCAAAGCGAGAAAGGAGTCCGGTCTCCCCAGAACAGGTAAGAACCCTGAAAGCGTCATGTACCCAATTCATAGTGGATATTTGTCTAGGGCTTCAACATGATGAAAGATATGGGAGCCATTGCGTATTTCGAGACCTCTGCTTTGAGCCATCAAGGCCTTCCGGAATTGTTTGAATATGCGGCACTAGCTGCTATTCATAAAGGATCTCCCTCAGAGGAGGTTTTCATTCCCAAGTCACCTGTCCGACAGAGCTTGAAGAAGTGGAAGAAGCCGGTGAGCCTGAGCCGTCTCATGTCTCGGAGTGTCAGTTAGTCGTGGCGACCTCATTTGGACCTCCGCAAATGCAATCTCAAACACCACCATTCCTCCCGTTTTCCGCCACATAACCCTAATTACAAGTCACTGTATTCTACTTGCTACGCACTGGATCAAGCTCTCATTCTAGTCAGCATCCTCTGCCTTTCCGAATATACTCTTACTATCATAGATAAAGAGGAGAAACTTGTTGGTCATGCAAATGAAGGGAAAGAATATGTGACGAGCTCCAAGGTGGAGGTGAAGGCGAAGGTCATAGAGTGAGGGTTCTGCACGGACCACTCACCTTCACAACAAATAATTAACACTTCGCTCTTTGGCCACAACAAATGCTCAGGCATATAAACACAGTCTTGCTACCTTTTCGTAAGAACCAATTGCCAGTATTCCCTCCCTCTTACCAGCTAACCTATATAGTAGCCCCATTGGCCTGGCATTCTGAAACCAAGGCAGCAGAAATGGCGGAGGTTACCAAGTTAAATGGTGCAGAGCTGGCCGTGTTGGATACTCAGCTGCGACAGTTCAAGCATGACGGCAGCAAGAATCACCAGGATCTCTTGGTATATGGTTCCCTGGAAGGACATTGCATGTGCTGACTCTGGACCAGACGGTGTTGGAGAAACACGGTGTCCTTCTAGAGAATTACCGGAGGGTGAAAAAACAGTATGACGAGATAAGAAGTGGCTACAAGGTCCACAACCCATTTGTGCTGGCATTGATACACGGGGATGGTCTCAATATAAAGTCCAAGTCCTTGGTATCCTTTATGGTTTGAGCTTGCTTCAGGGGCAGTTCAAAGTTGATCTTCTCAGAACCATGGTGGTGGCGGAGCTAAGGCGGCTCGATTTCTGAGAGACGCCGTGCTGAAGTACCTCCCAAAATTACAGACAATTCTGGCCACTGCCGCATAATTGTCCGTCTCTATGCCGATCTCACTAGCCTTTCCAAGGCTGCCGCGAAGTCTATATTGGTGGGAACCCAGGAAAGAGTTCTATCCCAATTTGGCAGCTAGCCTTTCGCAATCCCACTCCTATTCAGTTTTATTGGTGCCAACGGTGAGACAAGAGTTGAGGACAAGATTGTAGGTATGTCTAAGGCTACATCGAATTTTATACTTTGCTAACCCTCTCGCTTTGACAGAAACGTTCCAGTTGCTCGCCAAAGATAACCTATATAAACACATTTTCTTCTGATCTTGTCAAGATGCAAAGTATCTGCGAACACTAGTTCCCTATTGCGGAAGAACCGACAAGGTTACCCATATTTCTGACCGGGCGCAGGGAAAAGATGTGGCAGCAACCTCATGAATTGAAAACTAAGGATGGCTATCCTACATAAATAATGGGCTTTGTAAATATCGATAGGGGGATCGACAGGAGGCGATCGACAGGAGATGATCGTCGGGAGAGCTCAGTATACAAGCAATGGTGCTACCTGAGAGGCCAGCATTCGGTTACATTATTCAGGGAGATGGTATCGACCTTGCATTCTCTCCCCTTGGCTTCACAATCGTACGGTTTCGCAAGATATTTAGCACAATTGATATGCCATATAATGTAAAGGATAACTCCACGGCTACAAATGGTAGCAATGAGAACTCCAATATCTGCTGGGACTTCGAAAAGGTAGTCTTCAGTATTCAAGTTATCGAGATATGAAAATTAACTGCTTTATTTAGCATGGTAGTTGCAGCAAGACGCATTGCAGGTATGATGACTTCTACGGCTCTAGTAGCAACAATTCCGAGAGTCCTTTTGATACGATGAAAACTGTATCTGCACCTCAAGCAAGTATCAGTGCAGCATAAGGTGCGGCTAAAACCAGTGGGAACCGTCTTGTGTCTGACTTCAATTACCAACGTACAGCATACCTGGCCTCATCCCACTCAGCGAGTGGGACGAGCGGATCGACGTGTTTATACGGGCGCCAGCAAATCCCAAATGGAAAATCTACGATGCTCGAGTCAAAGAAGAGAAGCCTTGCAATACCTTCTACATGTGCCGCAAATGCGAAAAGCATAACTGCTAATTCTATCACGAACCTCCCGGACCTGAGGTATATCGAGTTCTTCGATGCATACTCAAGGAGTACCCATGTCCAAAGAAGAGCAACTGCCGCTGGTTGGACTGTTTCAGTGAACATATATGCCAGAAGGATGGCTGCAGTTACAAAGCTAGGGTAAGGGGTGCAAAGTAAAGTGGTCGATGCGTAGCGTTAACCCTAAGGTTGCGACTTGGGTCATGCCAGCCGAAGAAGATATCGATCAAGATGACGACGATGATGTGGATAGATCAAACGGTGGAAGCTCCTGTGCTGGGGGATGGTATGCTTGTTGATCTCGTCTAGATGATAGACGGATATGTGATATACAGGGATCGCACTGCAGGTATAGGCACGGATACAGTGCCATCAGCTTGAACTTCACGGTAGAGTGGAAGATCTTATTTGGGAAGGACGGATATTCTCAATGGTTTACGGAATTACAGTCACTTTAGTTATTTGATCTTGAAATCAAACTCAAGGTTTTGACTGCTGATGAAACCTTCAACAACATCCGTAACCTTAATATGATAATGCGAGTCATGAAGTCGAAGAAATTGGACGTGAAGAACCATTATTTTGAACGGCGAAGGAGTGCCGATGTTCAAAGGTACCCGAACTCTTCTCATTGAATCCAAAATGCTTGAAAGGAGGACAAAGCAACTTGCAAACACTTCATTCATTCCCGGCTGACTCTTCACGAAACTAGATCGTGTGCAGGTGACGAGTGCGAAGGGGACTTCGATGGAACGTGTGAGCTGTGGAGGCGCGTCTTGGGGTCAAGAGCTTCTATCGAGGAACACAGCCTTCCGAAGGTAACCTGGTACATGGTGCACCTGCCTTACTCAGGGTCCGCCTTCGCTCGAGACTTCCACATTCAAAGAGCAGGGCACAGATAGCAACCACGCACCTTCCGTCCGGTCGACCTTGCCCCAGCAAGTGAGCAGAATGTCGACATCTCCACCCTTCGGCCACAATGCCACTTTGCTATCGCACTCGAGCACTCTTTCTCCGCCAGTGCATGCGCCTGCCAAACCGGGAGGGTGTTTGCCCACGGAAAGCGTCTTGCCTACCCGACCATTCATGCCACCCGCTCCATCTTCGACTCTGTGCCCTGGATACTTCATTCCGAATCCCAGGTTTCCTAGGATTTAGTGAAGGGGAAAAAAAGACAGCTGTGGCATAAAGAATACGCTAAAAGAATGTATGGGGCGGCTTGCTACATGGGGAAAGAGGTTACCAAACGGTTGTTATGATTCGAGATGCTGGAAAACGGTTTAAGAGGGGATGAGTTCTGTGATATATACTAAACGCCTTAGCCTGAATTTCAATAATTAGAAAAATCTCCATTCCTTGAGTCAGTTTCGAGAGAGTGAAGCTAGACTAGGGCCTGGACATTTAAATCAGACCTGGGCCACGGGACTTCTTTCACTTATGCTACTCCCACGTTGGCGTCATCAACGCCCTGTACGCTACCTAAATTACGTCCCGCCATCTCATCCTGGAGATTTTCAACTGGATTCACCACCGCTATCCAATGGCAGGCACTCCATTCATTCTAATGCTCATCAATGGCAGTAATCGCACCTTGCACGACAATCTCCTCCAAGAAGGAAAGAAAGGCGGCCTTCAAACAGCAAACCTGCTAAATTCAGCGATCAACGAGCATCTCTCTGACCACGCGCCTCGAACGTTCGGCTGCCGCATCATGACTAAGATCTTCGTCAACAGCGAGACAGTCACGAGGGGGGACATGGGACGTAGCTTCGTTCATCGCGGGCTTTAATGCGTTTGATGGCCTTTTTGACATGGTGGATGCTAGTGGTTACATTAATGCTAAGGTCGAAGGTATACTTTCCCACCGTTACCCCTCATCTCCTCATCAGGAGTAAACACTGACAGATTCCCAGATTCATTCACCCTCATCATTGAAAACTCTGCCTGCAAACATATCTTCTTCGGGGTGTGTACGGCTGAGTCCCTACAGCTCTTCTCCCGCTATGCGCCGGTCAATCGGAACCGGATTACACTTGTGACTGGGGATGTTGTAACAGGTTTTTTGGATCTCGGTTTCAGGGTTGTGGATTTTGCGGACCCGATGGGGTGGACAGTACTTATTACATCCTTTCTTCTACGTATGCTGTGAATGAGGGTTATCCGAGGATTGGTGAGAGGCCTTTCGTTAAGACGTGGAGCGAAAACGGGATGGAGAAAGCAAATGGAGAAGGAAAAGGGGTAAAGGAGGACGATGGTTGGAGGTTATTTCGTATGAGGACTATGAGGGCTATCAAAGATGAGAATCCGATCGATTTGTAGTCTCGTCTCTATCTCGTGGAGCAGGAAAGGATAGGCAAGGCAGGCGTAAACCTTTAAGTACCTTGGCATGTTTCCTCTGTAGTTTTGACCTCACGTGTACACAAAATAAAACCGCAGAGAACGTTTGAGGATACCAATAACTGAGATTGGACCTAGTAATGCTTTAATCCATTACTAGGTCGCCAGACCTTATTAAAGTCCCATGGATCCCTCCTAATTTGAATACGACAGCTAGACCCGTTTCCCTAGCCTGCAGGACCATATCGACAAACTTAGCTCCTGCTGATATCATTTCTTAGCTCCACAGAAGCGTATAGTATACCATCATACTTAGCCTAGAGTGATTTTGGATAGAGAGATTGTCTCCGCAGTGATGCGCAGAATATCTATCAAAGCCAGTTGTTCCCAGTCTCAATCAGCTCGCCATTCGATTTTCCATGAACCAGCTCGCTCTCTTCCGCCTTGACCCAGCTGACGGCCGTCGGATCCACGTTGTGCAGATCACTCTTCATTCGGCAGCCCTTCTCCTGTCCCAGGCATCCGTCCTTCTGGCATATATGCCCGTAGATGCAATCGGCCGCGCGACACTCTCCCTTTCGCGGGCACGGGTTGCATTTCACGACGTATTCAAGTGCATGGAGAGCTTCGGGTTCAAGCTCAGTATGGTCGAATGGACAGTTGAACGCCAGGCAAGCTCCTTGGAGATAGTAGGAGTTGCACGGCTTCTGGCGCCTGAAACGACCGTTATAGATAGCCCATTCGTCCTGTGTCGGAGGCTTAGTGGAGATGTCGATGCGCTTTTTATCAATATTGAGAGGGATGAAACCTGGGACCGCAACCTTTGGTAATAAGTCTGTGATGTTAGATCGATCATTCCCGTTCGTAATATGTTGCCCATCGCAAGCCTTCGAACCTGAACCTGATCCGTGCTGGAACTTGCAGTTCTTGCCATAGCGACAGAAGCCCTATTAGGTCAGTATGAGGAGAATTAGGAGACAAAATGTTTTGGCCAACCTTTTGGAAGTACTTGCACGGTACCTGGCCCTGCGGCTTAGGCGTCTCGGACATGTCCCTTAAGTTATCTTCGAAGCCATTGTTTGCACCCCAGGCGTGTTCATCTGCACCGGACGTTGTATCAAAATGACCGTCTTCACCAAGTATAGACTTGCTGCGACCCTGCTCTTGTTTTCCGGGGGCGAAAGAATTTCCAAGTGACTTGAATCCAGAGGAGTTGCGGTCTGAAGAGCTAATGCTTGGTGATGCCGAATGCAAATCAGAGTGCCGAAAGACGTCGGGGAATTGAGTGACTTTCAGGCTGAACTGATGGAATTCGGGGCTGAAGCCTGCGCCTTTGACTAGAGTAATCTTATTTTTCATTCCGCTGTAGGGGACCATTAGAGGGAGGTAGCTTGTGTCGTGACAAGCAGCGAAGAGAATATGGCTGCAAGCGCTGTCTTCAGCGCACAGCTTGAACATTTCTACATAAACGTGAATACGCAGTGGTATGAGATATGAGGGTGCAACCAGTAAATGCGGTATCACATACCTTTAACCTTGAATTTTGTTCCATCCTCGTCTAAGGCATCCGTGAAGTCGTACAGACCAGTGGAGCGCGTAAAGCCGGCTGTGAAGGGAGCAAGCGATCGCTTTTCAAATCCAAGTAACTTAGATTTCGCTAAGGATTTGGAGGTACTTGTAATGTCGGCATAGATGCGGACGATTACGCGGCATCTGCTTGCCTCGGGGATCGTTTCACGGAGATACTTGTTTACGATATCATCCACCATTTTCGCGGCCTTGATTCCGCCATCTTCCTTGGCACTAACAAGCTCATCGTTGAACTGCTCAAAGTTATGAACAGGTCAAAAAATGTGGAAATGAGCCTTACTATGTAGCCGTTCCCATCGATGAGAACCAGGACATAAGGATTACGGGCTTTGCCATTAGATACTTTCTCGGCCTTTTTGACCTCTTTTGCGTCTTTCAATTCGTTATATGAGTTCTTCAAGTCCTTGTATTTCTCTAGCACTTGAGTGTACTCCTTCAGGAGATCCTGTTTGCAAATTTAGCCAAGGTTGCTGGACGGCGAAGTCACGAAAAACAGACCTGAAGTTCATGCTGGTTTGACTGATTGATGAGTTTGAAACGCTCTAGATGCGTGTCAAAGGAATCGACCTCCCCGTCACCCAGCATGTTGACAGAGTTGACTGTCAGTTGACCCGCTGCTGGGTGTGGTGTTACTTCTTTCAGAAATGCTAAAACGTCAGATGGATTCATTGCGCGTCTAAAGGTGGGAAATAAAAGGTGTAGTATACGAACTAGGTGCTTACAAGTCCCCCTCCGGCAGCTCCGAGATGACACTGCGATGTTGGTTGATGGGATGGGATGGAGAAGGTGACGCGGTGGCCAAACGACGTGGTTCAAGTCAGGGTCGGTCTGATGGTCTGTGCGATCTGTCACGTGTGAACGTCCCCCACCAAGATGACATCTTGGAATATAATCAGAGTAAAGTGATTGGACTCTCTTTGCTCTGAAAAATGCAGCAGCTTTCTTTTTCTTTTAGCATGGTAGTGAAAAAAGAAAATTGCAGATAAAAGCTATTCACGGTTGCATCGCTAAGAGTTCTCGTTAATGGACCTCTGAAAGCGTTGCACAAACCACTTTAGACTTCAGATAAGCTTGGAGAAAAAAGCAGAAAGACGAGGTTCTCCGGTGGCTGGCCTGCTGTGTGAATTCTACAAGATTTAGAATGCCACCGAAGGCGTGTTTCATTAGGTCACACACAGATACAGTCTGGATACCTAGGTATGGAGGCGCATAGGTGCCACGAAGGCAACCACAGAATGCGCCTTTGCATTCCAAAATACTTGTGAAGGGCTACATGTATAATAGTACCTCATGAGAGCAGTTCTCGCTCCCATAACATCCCATCCTGACCAGATGGTCTATCCCTATTGATGAAGTTGATCGCAGACCCCCCTCCCTTTGTTCGTAATAAACAAGCCTCTGCAAGTGCCAACCCCTTTCCGCGCGTTCCAAGCCACTGTATTCTATGAACAATTATGAACACACTCACAAGCGCACTCATCCCCAAACACTCAACAACATCCCTATGGTTGCAAAAGGTACTAGGGGATGCTCTCATGTCTACACTCTTCAAGCCTTTCCACCGGCTCCACTGACCATCCTCTTATTCCTCTTTATGAGACCTGCCAGCTTCTTCTCCAGCGCCTCAGTATCCTTCTTCGCCGCTAACATCGCTTGTTCCGCTTCATCGACCCCAAGCACGCTTCCCCTTCCCCTTCTCCCTACAGCTGCCCCTAATCCTCCGAGACCGGCTCCAGCCTCGAAAGCATTGACAAGACCCTGTACATCAACCCCGCTTCCACTCATCGTAAGATTGCCTTGATTATCAACGCTGAAGTCCTGGGTACCACCGAAACCGAGTCCAGCGCCAACCAGAGCCTCAAGGCCTTGGACCACGATGCCACCGAGAAGATCCGTGGCCATGACCCCGATGCCTTCAAGCTCTGAGCCTAGAGCTCCACCTTCGGCAACGACTTTCGCTGCTTTGGCAATCTTGTTCACGTTCACGCCTACGTTTCCACTGCCAAGCCCGGGAGGGCCGCCAACAGCAGCCATCTCAGTGCGCGGCGTATTAGGCAGCGGATTGTCCGTTTTCGGAAGGACAAAGTGATTGAGATAGGCAAGAGCATCTGCAGGCGTCTGCGGCTGGGATTGGGGCTGAGGCGCTGAGACCGGAGGCAGATTAGGTAGATCCAGGGACTTGTTCAGCGATTTGGTAAGGTCAGGGAAGGGGAGCCCGCTATTGGGAGAGCTGGTTGGCTGAACAGGGGGAAGAGGAAGAGATGTTGACCCGAGAAAGGTGGACGTATGATCCAATTTTGGGATAGCTTGCGACGAAGAGGAAGAACTAGATTTGCTGAGCTTGGCTCCAGCTTCCTTCAGCGCAGTGGCGATCGCAGGCAGAACGTCCTTGGATTGCGCGTGCGAAGCCGAAGTGTGAGTGTGCATATGTGGTGGTGCCTGTTTGCGAGGGTGGAAGCGAGCTGTGCCTTTCAGTTCTTCAATCTGTTTTTCCAATTCGAGAGCCTTCTCTTCTAGTTCCGGAGTCAAACCCCAAAAGAACTTACCCTGAGGCGTGATCAGTGTTCTCGAATCTGATTTACCATCCTTGCCACCGAGACGGACGGGCTTCTTCTTTGCAAGAGCATCAAGATCAGCCTCAGAAAATTGGATTTTCAAGTCAGGAGGCGCTGCTGCATTTCCGGATTGCGACGTGCGGGTTGCATGCGCAAGCGAAGAGGACAGTGGCTTGAAGAATTCCAGGGTCGAAGCCAAGAGTTCTCCAGTCTTTTGCAGATCCGCAATGATGGATTGAGCGGTTGGCTGTGGCTTCTCTTTTAATGGTTCGAGGGCAATTGGAGATTCTGGAACCGGAGACTGTTGAGACTTGTGGGGTAAAGATGCGGATGCTTTCCCGGATTGACCTTTTCTTGAAGTAGCGGGCCGAGCTGCTGCCCCTTCCTCTTCAACGATAGCAGGTTTTGGAGACGCAGGTCGGCTCTTGACTGGGGCAGGCGTCATCTTGGGATTACTCACGCTAAGTTTTTTTGTTTTCTTCTTTCTTCCAATGATAGGTGCCTGTACTGGCTCCGGATCCGACTTGATATGCTCATCCATTGCCACCGCTTGCTCCTCTGCTATTTGGCGTGCTCTCTCTTGTCGTTCTTTTTTGGCTTGAGATTTCGTCTTCTTCCTCACTGGTGCGGTGCCCACTTTCCCGCCGAGTGGAGGTGGAGAGTTTGCGCGCGAAACAGAAGTAGAAGTGATAGAAGCATTGTCAGATATCAGTTCACTCGCAGGAGTCCCCGGCTGGTTGAGCGACGCGATGCTAGCCTGTCTAGATCGAAGTTTGTCGACAGTAGGAACCTGTGGCAGAGATGACGCAGAAGTAGCGGACAACGGAGGCGGATTCTCGGTTTTTGGTGTAGGCAATACGCGAAGAGTACGCAGGGCCGTTGAACGCTTAACCGGAGACCCTGTCGAGGTCGCTGCTGGGCTTGGGGGCATGGAGCCAGCAGACGCCAACGAGATGGCACGCGGATTCTTTGGTGGGGTACCGGTCTTGAATGAGCTTGCTGCCGGCGAAGGCTCGTTCTCAGGGACTTTGGTGGCTGCAGCAATATCCAATTTTCCTGGATGTTGTCGCTTGGTTGAGGTTGATGATGCTACTGTGACGTCCTTGGCATCCTTATGGGGACTTGAATCTAAAATGGCAGTAACTTGACCCTTCTTGCCGGTAGCCTTGCTCTTCGGAGCAGATTTTGCGGGCGACTTTTCTATAGACACTGTTGAGCTGGGCAATTTGTTCTCCTTTTGACCAGCAGGAGCTAATTCGTCTCCTTTCTTTTGGGACCCTTCAGTGGTAGACTTGGCTGTGTTGACTTTTCGACTCGATTTTAGTCGAGAATCTGTCTTGTTACTATCTACAAGCACCCCCACAACACTAGGACTTTCATTCTCAGCTACCGAGACCGGCTGCTTATCTTTCTTGGACTTGGGCGTCGCAGGTCTGATGGGCATCGCCGGAATGACTGGTATGGCCGGCGTGACGCCTGATGAGGCATTCCCGGAGAGTGGACGAAGGGGCTGATCAGGCAAGCCTTTGGGCGTCGCCGGGACTGAGAAGCCTGGAGGTATTGTAGGCGTAGCTCGACGCGGATGTTCAAGAACATGACTGCCTACTAGCAGAGGTCCAATCGGGATGTCGGCATCGGTGTCATTCACTAGAGCATCGACGTTCATTGATGCTTCATCTTCCGGAGTGAAATCCTGATCATCTGTCCACATAGTCAGCATCCATGGTACAACCAAATTGTGTATAAAGATGCGGCTTGTGGGCATATCCCAAGACACGGCGGCAGCGGCGACTGGTACATGGCTACATGCGCCAATCAAATGATTATCTACAGTAGAGTGCAGGGGGTGAACCCTCTCAATCATCTCAGTCACTTAGACCAAGCAAGGGAACAAATTGGGGAAGCCATCTTTCTGATTAATCGTAAGCATGCCGAATGATTATCGGCTGGAAGGGGAGTTACGTACATTTGATGGCCATGACGAAGACGACGAGAGAGGGTGGTGTAGAAACCCGGCAAAAGCAGCATAGCTTGCCTGTAACACACTCGACAAGGAAATTAGGAAAGTATTTAAGTTCCGTAAAGCCATGCCCAAACGTCAAGGCCGGGTAGACCTAAAAGTGACAAAACCAGTTCATAAACGCCGGGCATTCCCAGTAGCCAATTCGCTTGGTCTGACTGCCGATGCATTCGCTTTCGAAACCCCTAACGCCATGCAGCCATCATAAAAGGAAAGGAAAAAGATTTAAAAACACAGTACACGAAGAAAGTGTGTGAAGAAGGGAAACGATAAACTACCATCGTCCAACACCGCCGCCGCTCGTATAGTTGGTATTGAAATGAAGGGAACTAAACCCACCTTGACCTTGGCCACCGTACAGACCCTGTCCGATCATCCCTCCTCCTTGATGCAACCTTGCCTGTAAGATACTTGGGTCTTGAACATCGACGACACCACCACCTCCAGAGGAGGAAGTGTTAGCATGTCGATGCTTCTTCGCCTTTTTCTTAGACTTCTGCGAACCAGTTTCCTGATAAGCAGGGGAAGGTCCATAAGGAAAGTTCAGGCCGGGAGCAGGGGCTGGTGTGGAGGTCGTGGTGTGTTGATGCAGAAATGAAGGAAACATGTTGGTAGACTCACGCTTTCCGACATCGGCGACTCTAGCACCGCTATCCATACCTCGGTTTCGAAACAGCTCCTGATACATAGCATCATTACTGTTTCTACCAGCCGCATTTACGCCGTAGCCCAAGCCTCCGGTGGCGAAACCATGACCTTGACCAAACATGTTGTTTCCGCCAACTGGTGGTGTCCCGGTGGCCTTGAGTCCTGGTGGTGGTCCTTGAACGCCACTGGTATAGAATTGGCTGCCCAGGGGTTGGTGTTGAGAAAGCTGGTTGAAGTGATTGGTGTTCTTCGGCATCATGGAAGATTGTTGGTTCATCAACTTCTGGTTTGCAACCGGCTGCACAGATGCTGCAGACGTGCTGTCGTTAGCGAAACTAAATCGAGATGCGTGCCTCCCATGACCTGGGGCGTTGCCAGATTGACCATGGTTTGGTTGCTGAGTTTGGTTAGTCTGGAAAGTCGACAAGAGGCCAGCGGATTGCGGGGCAGCCGATTTGAAGAGTAACAATTGCTGTTGTTGTTGGGCTGTAAGGCCACGACTGATACCCAGACTACCGAAGTCCTCTGCAAGGGATGTATTCTGACCAAAGAGACCACCTCCGAGAGTCTGTTGACCGGGTGGCGCAATGGCGTGTTGGTTGCCATGGCCGATGCTCGATTCGTGTCTCTCCTCTGGCTCTCCACCAAGCTGTAGACTGCCACCAGCTGTTGTCTCAGCGTTCTCGTCTTGCTGAGGCGCAGGTTCAGCTTGTGATGCGGCTTGGGTTTCGGCTTGTCGCTGGAGTTCGAGCTCCTTTTCTTTCTCCTTCTCTTTCACAGCACGTCGCTTTGCGCCTCCATTGGGATCAAGTAACTGAGGGAAGTTGGTAATACTCTCCAATTCCTCGGCAGAAAAAGCGGTTGCAGCGAAGACAAACTTGAAGTTGGGGTTCGAGATTTCGTTAAGAAGGCCATCAAAACCAGGAATACGGGGCTTCTGAGGATGGGGAACAAAAACAGGCTGAGGAGTCATGGATTTAGACGTGTGCGCAGGTTTCTCTTTTTCCTTGCCCTTCTTCTTCGTCGGTTCCTCGACCTTGCTTGGCTTCAGTTGGATGGGGACCGCGTTGGAAGTCATCGGGCTAGAATTCGACGCAGTCGTAGAGCGGCTTGCGCGACGTTCTTGATTGACTTTGCTCCCCCAGTTTGCAGTAGCAGGCAACGCGGGTCCGTCACCGCTACTAGGTGCTGGACTGGACGGTGCATCGTTGCTGTCTTGTCTATTCATCGGCGCTGCTGCAGCAACAGCTGGCCCGCGTTGTGGCGGCGGTTGAGGTTGGGGAGGGTGAGACGCGGAATGCGGGGCGTGAGATTGGGCGGGCTGCTGTGTCGAGATGACATTCATCAATGAGAGATCTTGGCGAGTGAAGCTGTCGTTTTCCTCGCCAGGTTCGTGAAGGAACATGCAATTTCGATTATTGCATTGCTCGCCCCGAAGGTACGCTGAGCAGTACTTGGTCGTACCATATTGGGCCCTGCAAATTCGTAAGTACGAGGTTAAACAAGCCCCAGAGGTAGTCGGGAGCCTACCTTAGTGTCCGGCCGCCATTCTGCGTGCCGTCGACGGCTTGAATGCACACTGCCGCATCCTCTTTGCGAGCGAAGGTGACATACACTCCGACTGATTGCTGGTGTTGCGCATTCTCTTTTGCTTTGCTTACGACGATTTTGATGATTTGCCCGTACTGCCCAAAATATTCGGGTCCGCGTAGAGCCTCGAGCAAAGTTTTCTCTTGCGACGTGGGGTTGAGACCAGTCACGTAGACCAGGTTCTTCTGGACGACTCGGAGTCCGGCGAGATGCTTCCGGCTCAGCGTATCTGCTTCGGCTTTCTGGGCTTCTTTCTGTCGAAGGGCCGCGTTCTTCTTTGCCTTCTGCGCTATTTGCTGTTTGTGTTTGGCCAACCTACGATAAGTTAGACATGCTTGTGCAAATCAATTGGGAGGAGTGCCTGACTCTTCTGGGGTGATGTTCTTGAACTCTATGGTTGAATCATCGTATGGACGTCGGCAGGCAGGGCACAGGCCGTTCATGGTCGTCTTGATATTGTTGTAGCAGAACTGGCATATCTGTTTTACACATGATTAGCGATGGGTGACTCGGGGATGCTTCACCGAGTTTTGGAGGCAACAAACCTGGTAGCCGCAGGGGCAAGGGCGGAAGTTCTTGTCGGACAGATCGAATTCCTCGACGCATAGCGGGCAGCACTCATCTTCCTCGTCGTCGACGAACTGGTCTTGTTGTATGCGAGACATGTTGATGTGCAGGTGGATGTGTTGTCCAAGCGTGGTGTGGTGGCGCTGGATCAGTTAGGGAGGGACGCGGTCTCTGGAGAGAGAGCAGTTTCTCGATACAAGGGAAGGATTACTGCAACAGCGTGCAAAGGTAAAGGACAAACGCCAACCGATGAGAGGGTACAGACTCAGGAAAGGAATGGGGATGCGCTGGGACGGGAGTGCAAGGACGTGCAAAGGCTGAAGGCGAGAAGCTCAAAGTCGATGGGGCCAAGACGCTAGGTTGGGATTGCAGCATCACGTGCTATTTCGGCAGGTGGCGAGCCCTTGCTAAACTCGCTTGGGGATCAAGCTCTGGGTGAAAGAGGACAGACGACGACACTGCTACATCAACACGCCTGCTGCAGCACTGCAGTGCCCCTATTCACTCTCTACAAACGCAATGGCTCTCAGACTATCTGTGAGCCGTACATTGGCCGTGGCGGCGCGATGCGCTGCCAGTCCTGGCTCACTTGCTGTGCGCGCCTTTGCAACTTCAGCATTGCGGGAAAAGAATGTTGCTTCGGACCAATCTAAAGCGCCAAACATGAGGGTACACGCTCAACTGATGCTCTATCGTAATTTACACAGCTTGCTTATGCTCTATAGTTCGCGCCGCGGGACCAGCCAGGGAAGCTCAAGGCCCCCATCGTCAACCCAACCGACAAGTATCAGGAGAAGGGCGAAGCCCTGCACAAATACGGCCAGTATCTGATGTCATGTCTGCCAAAATACATCCAGCAGTATGCACCTCCAACTAGAGAAATGACAGGCACGATCTAACGCCTTCCTAGGTTTTCAGTGTGGACAGACGAATTAACCATCTACATCCCCCCGTCCGGCGTCATTCCCGTCTTCACTTTCCTGAAGTACCACACCGCCGCTGAATACACTCAGGTGTCTGACATTACTGCTGTTGATTATCCGACCAAGGACCAGCGGTTCGAGGTCGTCTACAACATGCTCAGCATCCGGCACAATTCCCGTATACGGGTCAAGACATATGCAGACGAGGCCACGCCAGTTCCCAGTATCTGCGATCTGTATGATGGAGCAAACTGGTACGAGCGAGAGGTCTACGATCTTTTTGGCGTCTTCTTTGTCGGACACCCGGATCTGAGGCGCATCATGACCGACTACGGTTTCGACGGACATCCATTGAGGAAGGACTTCCCAATGACGGGGTACACTGAGATTCGATACGACGAGGAGAAGAAGAGAATTGTGGTGGAACCACTGGAGATGACGCAGGCATATAGGAACTTCCGCGGTGGTTCGACTGTTTGGGAGCCGGTGGGTCCCGGAGACGACAAGAAGCCGGATCAGGTATGTTCACGAAAGCAAGAACAATAACGCCTATTGTACCTACAGAATTCACAACTAACGGCAGTTTACAGTTCAAACTACCAACACCGAAGCCAGAACCGCCAAAGGAAGAGCAAAAGAAATAGAGCCCATGCCCCATGTACAAGTGTGTAAATATCCACCGAATCGAAGCGTCTGTATACCAGCATCGGTATCATTTTCCAAATTAAGTTGTGCTTGCGAAACTGCATTTCCTATCGATGTTGAATTTCATCCAATGACTCATGCACATGACCGTTTTGGCTCCATGCGCCTTCTGTTTACGTTATGTGGGTTCCCTCTCCTACAACAACGCATTATCAGAGCAGAATACGACTCAATGCAACACCTGCACCTGCGCATCATACTGCATATTCCCACCCTGACAAATTCAGGGACCAGTTATCGCCAAGACTCGCCCCACATTCCTCATTCTCACGCGCAATTGTTGGATGGCGGACCTCTTCCCGTGATGCCGTGAGTCACAGATATAAATTTTCTATCCTCTAAACCTCAACAGGTACGTGCAGCCAGTCTTCAACTCCGTCTCCACTCGCCGCACCAACTTAAATACCACCGTCAACCTCCCTGATGCTCCTCACAACTCCCCTTTCACATCTCCTTTCAGTCTCAACTCTCATTGCACTACCAACAATGTCCTACGCCACAAAAACAACAACAGTTCCCCCCTTCAACCTCACCTCTCCTCCCGGAACAGATATTTGGCGTAAACCACCTTCCCACAATGTGCTCTCAGCGCCCACGCACCCCGCTCCTCTACCTCAATACCCGCTCTCCTCCTTCCAACGCGCAAAATTAGCATTCACGCTCCCACCAGGGAATCAACTCCGCCAATACGACCAAGCAGGCCTGCTCCTTCACTTCACCAAAGAAGGCCTCAAAGAAGGCCAAGACAAGTGGCTGAAAACCGGTATCGAGTTTTATTACGGCAAGCCTTATGTTAGTACTGTCGGATGTGATGCGTGGGCTGATTGGAGCGTGTTGCCCCTGACGCCTTTTGCGGGGAATGAAAGCAGGCCTAGAGCGACGATTGAGGCGAGGAGGGAGAAGGATGCCCTGGGAAAGTCTCTATGGGTATACCAACTTATCCTTGATGAATCTGGGAAAGAAGTGGAAAGAAGACCTCTGAGGGAAGTGAATTGGGTGTTTGCAGAAGAGGAAGGGTGGAAGGTGGGAATTGGGGGATATGTGGCGAGGCCGACGAAGGAGGGTGGGGATGGGTTACTTGAGGCGGAGTTTGAGAAGGGGGTGGAGGTTGAGGTTTTGGATCAGTAAGAGGAAAAGTGTGAGGTTTGAGGAGTGAGAATGGGGGTCAGATTTAAAAGTTAGCCGTTGGAAGGTGTGGCTGGTTCATTCTTACGCAAAGGTATTAGCCCTGGGTCCTATGTCCCAGATTCTTGTACTGCAGCACCGTATTCTCCATCTTCAAATTAAAGAGATGATACGAGGTAATGGGTTAGTGTAGCCTAGCTCCCCTTTCAGCAATCCAATGCGGTCTTGGCATTATATATCTCACCCTTGAGGTATAGTATCCTAGCTGGTGGCACCTTTCTTACGTTAAATTTTGGCTAGAGATCAGCCATGTAGTTTTGAAACCGAACATAGACGTCTATAGACGCCAGAGAGCATCTAATTGTTCTATTACAACGGCTAAAATGGCGCGATCTGATTGGCCCGAATCCTCATACTTGTCAACAGCAAGCCTGATTTAAGTTGGAAACCACGTTAAGGGATTTGAAAACATATCCGTACCGGAAATTCTAAATAATGTCTTGTGATGCCCTTTTCTGGCCTGAATTCGTGTCTCTGCAGTAGAGTTTGCGAAGTGTGAGGTCCAGACCAGACCCGCTCACCGCCTGCATGGTCCAAGCTAGTGTATTTTCAAACGATGCAAATGTCCTCCGGTGTCCCCTCGAACCACTTCACAATCATTCTACGCAATTGAAAGTACCAGTTTCTCGTCCAAATTCATACACACAGGCTTGAGGGCTTCAGCAAATTTTATAGACACATACCCAGCATGAGTCTCCAACCTCCGTCTCTCGCAATGAGACCTAAAGGAGGAGCGGCTCCCTCCACTAAAGCGGTCATTTTGGTATTCACTGTTCTCAACCCCCGATAAAACCAAATGGAGTCTTACAGATTCAGGTCGGAGGGCCATCTCGAGGCACTAGATTCAGGCCATTGTCTATGGAGCTGCCTAAGGTCATTAACAAATTTCAATACACTGATCTCAGCTTCTTTTGAACCCCACCTAACCGTTCTATAGCCCCTCTTCCCTGTAGCAGGCCACCCGATAATCGAACATTGCTTCCGCGCTATCTCCAAAGTCCCCGAAATTAAGGAAGTCTTCATCGTCGGCTACTATGAAGAGTCCGTCTTCCAGCCCTTCATCAACACCGTTTCGACTGTTTTTCCACAACTCAGTGTCAAATATCTCCGAGAATACCAGGCGTTGGGTACAGCGGGAGGTCTATATCACTTCCGAGATGTGATCTTGAAGGGAAGGCCGGACAGATTCTTTGTCCTGAACGCAGATGTCTGCTGTTCATTCCCACTCAATGAGATGCTCAAATTGTTCGAGGACAAGGATGCAGAGGCTGTCATGCTAGGGACGAGGGTTGCGAGCGAGTCGGCGACGAACTTCGGTTGCATCGTCTCCGATGCGCACACCAAGCGCGTTCTCCACTACGTCGAGAAGCCTGAATCGCATATCTCCAACTTGATCAACTGCGGTGTCTACCTCTTCTCCACTGAGTGCATTTTCCCTGCTATTCGAAGTGCTATCAAGCGCCGCACAGAACGCCCACGGCTGCTGTCATACCCATCCTCGGAGAATTTGGAGTCGTCTTTCTACCAGGCCGAAGAGGACGACGAAGATAGGGAAAATGCGGTCATCCGTTTGGAGCAGGATGTATTGTCTGACATTGCTGACAGCAGGCAATTCTTCGTTTTGGAGACGAAAGACTTCTGGCGCCAGATCAAGACTGCCGGCTCGGCTGTTCCAGCCAATGCTTTGTATCTCATGAAGGCATTCCAGTCCGGCTCCGAGGAGCTCGCTACTCCCTCCGCGAACATTATCCCACCGGTCTACATCCACCCTTCGGCCCAGGTCGATCCGACTGCCAAGCTTGGCCCAAATGTCTCCATTGGTCCTCGCGTGCACGTCGGAGCCGGCGTCCGTATCAAGGAGTCTATTGTATTAGAGGACTCTGAGCTCAAGCATGACTCCTGCGTGATGTACACGATTGTTGGATGGCACAGCAAGATCGGCGCTTGGGCCCGTGTCGAAGGCACCCCGACACCAATCACCAGCCACACCACCAGCATCATCAAGAATGGTGTCAAGGTCCAGAGCATCACGATCCTTGGCAAGGAGTGCGGTGTTGGTGACGAGGTCCATGTGCAGAATTGCGTCTGCTTGCCTTACAAGGAGTTGAAGCGGGTGAGTCTCACACTTTCTCCATTATTGAATGTTTCATTGACGGATCAAATAGGATGTCTCTAATGAAGTCATTATGTGAGTGGCGCATTGAATTCATGATACCACGGGTCAGCAATGCGATCTTGGTGAAGATTGCGGGATTTTTGGTTTCCTGCAGGATGGGTTTAATGCAGAGATTGAAAAGTTTCCACGACTCATAATGGATAGAGAAATAAGATAGCATCGAGCACTCGAATACTTTCCACGTTCTTATCACATCACTTGCATGAGACCAGCGCCTATGCATATGGACAGTCAGTGAATCAACTTGCAGCGACTTCCCGTAGAAAAGCGAGTGCGTGACAAGGACAAAGGCTTTCGATGATATGCTATTGGAACCTTATATACTCTAGGATGTCACGAGGTACATAGGAGAGTTATCGACGGAAGCCGTCTTCACAGCCCTTACGACGCTGATTTGATAGTGCGTGTCCAATCGTATAAGGAGATGCGGCTGAAGCATTTCAATTGGCTAAACTGGATCCGGAAAACATACCCGAGGCTATCTTCACCTCATGTCTTCAACCTCAACACCGAGAAAGACAAACCATCAGTCTTCAGATTGTGTACAGATTAATATAGTGTGTAAGCCAGACATGTTTGATCTGATAACGTGATATCGTCTAAATTGTAGCACAGCAACGTTTCTAATTATCAATCGTTGTAACGGACGTAAAGGTTTGGTCAACAGTTTCTTCCTGTTGCACCGCATCTTCGTTGTTTTTATCTCTCACGTCGTTTGTTTGCTTGCATATTGTCATAGGCTGACTCTTACTGGCTCCCTCGATTCCTGGTGGTACTTCGTACAATACAACAAATCGAGAGACGGGTCGTCGGCGCCACTATCACAATCTAGACAAAAATCCGGGGTAGGACAAGATATTTGCATCTATAAAAAGTCGCTTTTGTTTGCATTCCCTACTCTTTTTTTCTTTGCTTCATCCTAGTTCTTTACCCCTTTTCTACGTCCTTGATCTCCTACGCCAGTGGAAAACTCCTTATACACACTTTCAAAGGCTCAAATCGCATCACTTCATCCCATCAGCCCTCCAATCCGATTCCAGCCATGGATACACTCTCAGAAATCGACACGCACCCCAATCCATCTTTCTCGGTCCCGCCCACACCCCCAAACACCATGGAAACCACGCCCTCACCCCAATCCCTCCCCATCATCGACATCTCCCCTTTCCTCGATCCCTCCTCGCCACCATCTACCTGCCAACAAACAGCAATAGCAACCAACCGCGCATGTATCGATTACGGCTTTTTCTACCTTACCGGCCACGGTATCCCCATCTCTAAACTCGACCAAGTTATCTCCCTCGCCCGCCAATTCTTCGCTCTCCCAGTCGCAGAGAAAAACAAGATCAAGCGGCACGACGCCGGGGGTCCAGAAGGCGGTGATGGTGCTAGAGGTTATCAGGCTATGGGTGAGAATATCACGTTGGGGAGAAGAGATGTACAGGAAGCGGTGGATTTGTATCGCGAGTGGGATCATAGTGAAAAGGGAGTTGCGGCTGGGGGTGAGGGGACGTATAAGACACTTCAGGGTCCGAATCTCTGGCCCGAACAGCCGGAAGAGCTAAAAGAAGTATATCTTGATTACATCGATCAACTTATGAAAGTTGGAGAGGCGATTGTGCGAGCCATGGGCGTGGCACTCAATCTCGGCAAACCAGTTGAGGGCGCAGATAAGAATACTGAAGATGAAGAAGTCTTTGTGCGGAACACGAATAAGAGTTTTTGGGTTATGCGCATGATCGGGTATCCCAAGCTCGAAACACCACTTGTGGAGGGTGGAGATGTGACCGAGTTTTCATGCGGCGAACATACAGACTACGGCTGTGTGACACTACTCCTCGCAGACCCAACGCCCGGCGCGTTGCAAGTCCTACTTAAAACCGGAAAATGGCTCAACGCAGATCCCATTCCGGGCGCATTCGTCGTGAATATCGGGGAGATGATAGAAAGATGGACGAACGGGCTGTGGAAGAGCACGAGGCACAGGGTCATCCACCGGGGTGATGGATACAGGGTTTCAGTTCCGTTTTTCTACGAGCCGAATTTTAAGGCGTTGGTTAAGCCGTTGAGGAAGTGCGTGGAGAGAACCGGGGGCGAGATGGTGCATGAAGGGAATACGTATGGAGATCATTTGCTTGGGAAGGTGTTTAATAACTTTTATAGTGAGGTTATTGGTGAGTCGAGGGGTATGAGTAAGCTCTGACATTTTTGCAGATTGATATATTAAAGGGAACAAAGAAGGGGATGAACAATAGCTCATGGAAAATGAAGTGGTATGAATGGGCAGTGTGGGACTGGGTGGATGTCTGTTTTCAATTGGAGTGGTATCGATATCCAGGTTTGGGTCCAGGAGTTAATGAAAAGTTGTGTTTTGAGGAATGCTTCATTTGTTCTTTATCCTAAACCGCAAAACTGGCCCTGTCTTCCAGGATCCCTACAAGGTTTGTACAGACTATGGTGATGAATGAATGTTGCCTAGCGTTGCCAATAAAGAGTACTATGCCGTCGCCGGAAGTCCTTCACCAATTGTATGCCACCCCAGTAGTATCGAAAAAGACAAGTTCCAATATATCGTACAGCGTTCGTCTAGCACATACATATCCTCATCATCCATACTTCGCAAGATCCTTGTCTCCACCTCTATCTTCCTAGTTATCTTCAGCACAGCCCGAACATCCCCAGGAACTGCTCTCTGACCATCTTGGACTCATCTTACATTGTAACCCCACATTCATATATCTCTTTAACATGATCCCCCAACATCCTGTGTGCCACTCCTCCTCTGTGTTTCGTAACTTTGCTGAGATGGTAGAGGTTCTTCTTCAGTTCTTCGCTCCACTTTCCGACTCCAACATATGCCGACCTGGATCGAGGAGGCGTTCACAAGACCAGAACGGACCATATACTTGAATGTCAAGGCAAACGCGAGGAGTAATAGCGACGAGAAGGATAGTCCGAGCACGTTGAAGCCTCTGGTTCTTCATGATCTCATTGATATAGTTAGGCTTCAGCGGTTTCCCCTCTGTATCCGCCACCCTGGCATCACCTCTTGATTTTCTCAATCTTTCTCCTCCTTTTCTCAGCTTTTCTCTCTTTTTCTCAGCTTTTTTCGTTTTTTTTTCTTTGCTTTCTCTTTCTGCTTCTGCCTCTGTTTCCTATACTCCTCCTTTTTCTTGGCAGCTTCTCTGGCCCCCAACCTCCCCTCCTCATTATCAAGGAGGACCTCTCCCATTAGCATCACTACCATCTTAGGATTGACTAGCCCCATTGATTCATGTAAAGGGGAAACGGGCTTGCTTTCTGGAAGGCAAATGGAACTACGAATTGTGATGGTTCATCTTCTCGAGAAGGAGATCGCGGCGTTGCGGAGCGGAAAGACAGGGCAGGTTCGTATGGTTGAGCCATTTTGTTTGGTGTGTTGTTGCATAGCAGAAAAAGCACACAGCAAATTTGGTTTAAGTGGAAAGCGGTGAGGTGGACGAAGTGAAGATGAATACTAAGTTATTTCGAGGACGGGCGAAATCATTGTATCTATACAACTCGGAATGTGAAAGAAACTCGATCGATGGATTCTAGGAGGCAAAAATTTATCATATATATGACGTCCATAAGCTATGCCAGTCACATATATGAGAAATGGATCGTGCGTTTCTGCTGCACTCAAAAGCAGTGTAGGGCTGTGAAGATGGGGCAAGTGACGTAAATCTAGTTGAAGCCGCCTGCCTACAACTTCACAGCCATTTTCTAGAACCACAAAAGGCAGTGTATGCTGCGACCTGAGGATTACCCACTCCGACTGATCCATCTACTTAGGTTCGTCCTTTTACTAGGCTGCCAACATGCAGAGAAAGCCGGCCTTCAAACGGTCCATCCTCCCTTTTCACTGTTTTGCCACCTTTTAAACCTCGACATTGAGAGCCATTTTCCCCAATTTTTTGACAGGAGCTTGGCCTTGAAGGTGACGGATATTCTTCCACGCAAAACGCTGTGCCGTGCTTCCGAATACGATTAATATCCTCATTGTAAGAATTATAACAATAATTGCAATGAGAAAGGATGCGAAATTTCGTTTGAAAGGTACTACGGCTTGTGGTGTGGAGAAATATGCAGATACGATGGCAAAAGGTGAGAGGAACTGGATGCCATCTAGTTAGTCTATTGATTAGAAGAACTGATCTACTCCAGCCCTTACGGTTAATATGATCTCCACAGTAAGTCTATTCCGACGTATGGACTCGTTAGTTTCAAGATTTAGACGAAGTTGTAGCTGTCCAAACTGTGTGAGCGGTTGTATGTCCAGCCAATTGTTCATAGCGATTCCAAACTTACAGTTTGAGCCGAATTATGAGAGGACTTTTCAAGGAGAAGTAGCTTTCTCTCAAGACATTTTAATGCTTCAAAATTCTCCTTTATCACAAAAAGTGACAGGTTACGGCGATGCGCGACCACGTCGGAGAAATACGCTAAGTCCCCTTCGGCAGAGCTGAATATCTCCCAAGCCTTGGTTGTTTCCGAAAGGCAACCTCGTAGTTGTAGCAGCAGCCCTATGGCCTGCATAGTCCAGTCAAAGGCTTGCTGCAAATCGTCTGTCGTTTGGTTTCTTCCATGTATAAATGAGAGTTGATCTCTCTAAACGATAAATTAGCAAGAAATGACTCCTCCTACGTCGGCGTTTCCTCATATGAAGGAGCTGATTTCAACTCGTAGGGACGCTGCTTTCGTCCTCAAAGGGATGGTTAGGGCCGCGAAGTGTTAAAAGAAGATAACTAGCTCATCTTTCTCCACGTTCCACGCAACAGTTCGATTGGAGTAGTTAATATCTTTTCAGGATGCATTGATGAAAGCTGTGAAAGATAGAAAATGCCATACGTACGTAATCACTGATGTAGCACTCGACTTTTCGTACCAAGTTTCTCCACTCCTTCAGCACTTGACTCATCCGAAATTCCACTACTACAAGGAAGTATTCTCTTGGATCCCACAATGGCGAATCAGCGTCAATAATGCGATTACTACATGTGCCGGCGATCGGATCTTCGTGGAAGTTCTCATCTGAGGAGTTTTCGGACAGTAAATCTTCGTCATCAAATTCAGTATCGACAAAGCTATATGCAACCCACCGGGAATTGGCAATTCCGCATATAACAAGTGAGATCTGTGCTTCGCAGATCCCATACGTGCTCTTCTCTCGTAACTGGGGGCGCACCTTGAGGAATGACAAATCTATCCATCGTCTCGATGGTCTACGATTTTCACTATGGGCAACTTCGCTCCAAGAATTCGAGTCCCTAAGGGCGAAGTAAGGAACATGAAACTCTAATGTGAATGCTGAATATCCTTTGGGCTAAGTCACAAAATAATAGATGAGTGAACCGCGTCATTGACTCAATACTTGCACTGCAGGTGTACTTACAGGAATCTTGACTTTGATCGACATCTGCCATGCCAAATGTTTCCAAATGGCGTCTCTGAGAGCGCTAACTTGATGGGATGAAGCTGTGTTAATGAGTGCAAGAATATAGTAAGGGTCAAGATTTGAAATGTAACTACAGGAAATGAGTTAGCCTCCACGAGAGGATAAAGAAAGGTCAGCTCCTACATGAGACGTCTGTGTGCATTGACTTTATCTCGAACATTGAATCGCTGATGCCTGCATTTAGCTTTCGTGTGATTCCTATCAGAGTGATGGTAATTACTCACGTACCTTTTCTTTCAGGCACCAATAAAGTTCAGCTGGGCTGAGAGGATTGCCGTACATTCTAGAATTTTCGTTGAATTTCGACTGGTGAAGACTCCGATCATCGAGCCAGGCTGCTCGCCGCCGGGCTACTGGATCTATACCAGATTCAATATTCTGCAATCTTGCACCCCGACAGAAGTCTTGTACTTCTTCAGCCTCACATCTAGGCACTGAATCTTCATCAAACAGCATGAGCCCAGGATCGTTCCGCCCAGTCAACATCTCTCTCGCGTTCAATGTAGAGCTCACCCTCAACGGGTAAGCGGTCTGTGTAAAAGATTGGATTCCACTCTTTAGCAAAAAATCTTGAATGATGCTTATTGAGATGGGTACTAGTGCTTTGATGTTCCTGAACTGAACTGGTTGTCCGGAGGGTCTCGATAAGATTAGATTTGATGAAAGATGGCATCGTTGAAGCACCAGATACTGAAACACCATTTGCAGTTGGACTGTTAAAGTCTTTTGTGCTTGGCAAATCCACGGAAACTGCGCCCATACATTCTTTGATGTTGTCGAAAGTGTCGAGCAGGGGAACGACATACGCATCGCCAAGTGGGTCCGTTGCCACTACATGCCCATATATCTCTGGAGCGGCGCTGTGCACTACCCAGGCTCCGGAGTCCCCACGGCATACTATGGACAAATGTTAGTGAAAGGCTTCCATAGATGCGCGGCAGGCTTCCGACTCTGACGTGACAGCCACGAATACACCTTGGGTTCTAACTTGTACCCTCGCCTAGATTTTCGAGGTGAAAACCAAATACTTCTGCATAGGCACCCAATTCTAGCTCTTTGAGGCGTTCTGTGGTTATAATTATAGGCAGTATAGAGTCAGACCCTGAGCGTTGGAGGTGACGTAGTTTATCGCGCCCCACAGGAGGTGGCTGCCCAGTAAAGGACGGGGAAAGGGGGAAATAAAATAATCGCACCATGGCCATCTTCCAATTCTAGCATATACGTGTCCACAAATGTTTCATCAATCATTATAGTGGCTGGAAAACTTGACAATTCTCCACGCCTCGGGCCGTGCCCTATGGAGTATTCGCCGGGGTGGAACATCTAGGATTCTGGGGTGACTTAACCCGTACTTTCTGGGATCCTATATCCCAGATTCGTAGCCAATTTTGTATGGGAAAACCGGGACGTAGGATCCCGAAAAGTGACGCCTTTTCCCGAATTTGTGGGGCCATTTTGATCGGCTGAAATACGTGGGGGTTCCGTGGAAGATGAATGCACGAAGTCGGGCCCTGACGTACTTGACAGCTTGGCTGCCCACAGTGGCAACTCACATCTTCTCTGCTCACCAACGACGTCCCGCAAGGAGCCCCTGAGTACTCTGCGCAGGCGCCTGTAACTACGCGCGGGTAAACTTTGGCCGAATCGATTGATTCTGCATTTTTTTCCCTCTCTGCGTGGAGGGCCGTAGAGTCTCCCATATCCGAGAGCTGCCAAGATTGAACGAACACCAAAGTTTAAAGCAGTCAGGGGTAAGATATCCCAGATAGGAATCTGGGGTGAATGATCCCGTAGATGGTACGGGTTGTATTACCCCTGACAACTTCCGGGGTCATTTACCCCGTATAGGGCCCCTTCCAGGCTCACACATCCCGAATTCTCGATTTCTGGGATATATTACCCCTGACATACTCCATAGGGATGAACGGAACCCATCATGATGACCGGATCTGATAATTCATCATGAAATTTCGGCCGTTCCGCCTTTAATAATTCAGATTTCTGGTTAGGCTGTAAAGACTGTGGGCGCAGTCGCTCGTTCGGTTTAGTTGAGTTGATGGTAAACAATGCCCAGTCATGGGATGGGATTTGGTTCCCAGCAACGACTCCAGGAAGCTTGCTATTATCCAGAATACGTCCGTAAATTTCGTCATCCCAAAACTCCCAATCATCAAACTCGCAGTTATTTTGTTTCTTAGGCGTTGATTGAAAGTTAATGGCATCGTTGTCTTCCATCACATTGTGTGATCTCGTCCATTTTTTATCTTTCGATTTCGTCGGATCACTCTGTAACTCTTTGAGGGCATGACCTGCTGTCATGCCGTATAGTTTAGTTTCTTCATTCCCGAGAGTAACCTTAACTAAACCGCCGAAAGTTGCCTTCCGTTTCCTACCAAGAAAGGTACCTTCAAATTTGTTGCTTATCAAGACCGATGAACCACAGAGCGTCGTTCTCTTATGTGTAGCAGTCCCGCCACCACGCACGTTTACTTCGAGTTGAGCGAAAGACCATTGAGGCTCACATGGAACGATAAGATTATGCAGCTTCGCAATAGTTGGGCGAGTTGGAGTGAGGAGGGCTTCTGCAACGGTTGATCTGAAGAAATTTCGAATGACGTCCTGCAGGCTTGGATGGCAGAACACGACTATGTGCGGGGCGGCATGCTGTTGGTTTCTTCCAACAATCATAAATCGAATTGAAAGTCGCTCCAGAATAGCGCTTTCTGATCCCGCTGCCAAAAGGTCGTCTTTGAGAAGCCCTAGAATTGTCGGCCGAATGGTCCGGAAATGTCTTATAATGGCTCAATCGGCGTCCATTTTAAAGGTTAAGAGATCAGTGTTGGGAATTTTGCGACATATTCCTTGAGTGTGATCCTCTTTCGCCGTCGCGCCCATTCTACTGGAAGGTACCATGAAGCCATATCCTGAGTCAACTGCAGAAGCATTGTCTACACAAACACCAGACTTCGAGTAACTCTGACAAGCTCGATTATCGCCACTCCGGCTACTATTTCTAGAAAACACAGTTTGGGTGGGAGGCCGAAAATCCATTGCATCTTGAAAATCCCGTTCGTAAGGCTGTTCGCGCTGAGTGGCATCGGTTTCGTTGACATTGTGGTTCGTTTTATTGTCGTTTTCCATCGTAGTGAATATATTTAGCGATCAAGTTTTGGTATGAATGGGAAGAAGTATGCAGAGAGATTAATTCTGTCTCTGAAAAGACAACAAGGCTGAAAGGCAGAAGAATTGGGATCAGGCTGAGGTAGACTCCAAGCTAGACTGACCGGTGAGGATCTTGACGCATTGGCACTCAATCTGCAGCGTTTGCTCCAATGAGGCAAAATAACATAAGTCTGAAGGGCACGAGGCCTCATGGAATTCTGCCTCGACCTTGCGCTATAGCATGGCTACGTGGCAATCCCGGATTTGCGTATTCATCGATTCAAGACGAATTGTAGAATTTTTAACCCTCATTAGTTGCGCATCTCCGTATATGTTTGAGAAGCTCTGCGATGTCCGAATTAGGGTAACTCTCTTTCCCTTGGAAGGGGCATCCCCAACCATCCTCGAGGAGCTCTGCCAGGTATTGTGGGATTGGAAAAGTTGCTCGCAGTGCCAAAATCGTGGGACCTGTTCGAACGATGATTGTCCGTGGTGGAGATCACACAAGCTCGAGCCATTCTTCCAATTCTACAGGAGAATAACGTCATGGAGTATACCAGAAGAACGTGGGTATGGCCCTTATGCCCTTAGAAATCATTCGGATCTCTTCAGTATCATCGGAATCCTCAATGAAAAGCCTGACGAAGCACGATCGGTGCTTATCCAGCAGTATTTCTCGAACTATGAAGAAAACCAGCGCCCAAATATCATCGACCAGAATCGAGCTTTCAATCTCGCAACCCGAGTCATGACCATGGTATATTGTTCTGTCGAAAAGCCACATTTTGTTTCATGGAAGCAGGGCCCGGAGCCAGTTGTCTGGAACAGTGATATTTCCCTGCGAAAGTTTATGGGATCAATCTTTCCGGCTAGGAGTCCTCTGAGTCTGAACGAGGACGATGAACATTTAGAAATAAAAAGACAACTTGCAGTAAAAAACTGATGAAAATCCCTGGGTTTATATTCCAAGGAACAGACGACCTTAGGAATCATTTGTATCTGGATCAAAAGACAACAATCGTTCAGATATATCATCATACTGCTTTCCTGAAGGAGCATTTAAGAGCAACACGACAAGATCATCAGGACCACTCATTGCCAGATTCCAGATGCCAGTACGTATAATCTTGCTCATGAAAAATTCACTCTGATAGAAGGGTAGAGGAATTATCCCACGATAGCTCGCGATTGAAACTCTGGATTCGTTTCAAACGATTCTCTTTCCACTGGATGAAGAATCTAGAAATCTCTTAAGCTCTATGGTTTTAGAGCAGAACCTCGATCCGAATTGCCTAGAATACGTCTCCTCAGATCATCTTCGGGATGAGGAAGCAGATATCGTGTACCATTACTGGGGTCCTCGTTTGATGGCTCTATTCAAGGAAATTGAGAATTCGAAGCCGCGCGGGATCTTCGGAAAATGGTTGGAGAGGAGGAGTCGAGGAAGACATGTAATGATTATCGCGATTGCAGGCGCCGTTGTCGCTATCGCCACTCTTGCGGTCGCTGTTTTCCAATCCTGGATATCTCATCAGCAGTGGAAGCATCCAATAACCCATGGAACTAGTCAATCATAAGGAAAATGCAATTTAGTATTAGTACTCCTTTGTGAATCAAGGATGAATTACATTTGCTGTAATGGATATAGGGTCCCAGTGTCTTTAAGGATCCTCAGCGCCTACATGAATGTGAAGTAGAGATACCGGATCTTTTAATCCCCAGCCTGAAAGATTGTTGAGTAACAAGAAATGGATTCAGTGAGTTTGATTATTATTCCCTTACATTACTCTCTGTACTGCCACGAAGAATTGTGAAACATTTGGATACCCTCACTATCCGTAGCCAGCACCTTGGTGCGTACAGGAGTTTGTACGTTGCTAATTTGAAGTGCCTGCAAGGACCCAGGTGCCTACATCTAGGTGAAGTATAGGTGCCAGGATCCTATTAGCCTCCAGCCAGAATCACTTACGTATCCTCCATCTCCTCGTCCTGCGCCACTCCAAGGGGTTTAAGTACAATCCGTACGTCCCAAGGCAGCAACTCTCTTAGCAGCTTCTCCTAGGAGCTCTCCTTCCTGTTCTCGTGCCTCTTCTTCGACTTATTTCTCCAAATACACCGTGCTTGCTCAGGAGTACATTCTGTAGTCTCACTCAGCTGCAAAAGTATCTTCTTCAGCACAAACGTCATTTTTTTTGGGCTCCGGCAACGGGCCATCGGGTTCGGTAAAACGGGCGCGAGTTAGCAGGCTGTCCTTTACGCCGCCTCCAAACATGTTATTCCTGGTACGAGGGGTAATAGATCCTGGCAGGATATGCGGCGCGTTTGGGAGGTTCCAGTTTATGAGGATTTTCTGGAGCAAGTTCGGCTTCGTGTCGGGGAGAGCTTAATTGAGGTGTCCTTTTGGTAGCTGAACATTTGCGCCTCGTTTCTCCTCCTTTCCTTCCTCCTCTGTCTGTACTTCTTTTTCTTCTCACTAGCCCTGAACTTCATCTTCATTGCCTTTTCATCCTTATTGGCCCCTTTCTGGTCAGGTTTGGTACTCTTACCATCAGTGCCCTCGCTCATATTTCATCGTCTGACAGGTGTGAATGGGAATTTCCTCTCAAAGGGAGGCCGAATTTGTGCGGTTGTGACATGGTGCTGAGTTGTAGGTTGATGCTTGAAGAGCATGAAAGTTGACAAAATTGCAGTGAGGTGGCCAAGTGGTAGGAAAATCGGGGTAAATACAGGGCAGAAGATCAAGTGAATTTACGGCGAAGAAGAGTCCAGAAACTCGCCAGCGTGATTGATCTAGTCGCCTGATATATCTATAAATGCCGACTGCTCCGTCTATGCCACACCAAACTAGCATTGCAACACTAGTGAACGGCTCCAGGCAATGATAAGGCAATATCAAAAAGCAACCGCTAAGCCCTGCGTAGGCACCAAAATGCTAGGTAAAGATTATCTAGGAATTTAATGCCTCTTTTCACCTTTTATATGATGGTACATAGGAAGAAGGAAGGAGACCAATAATCAGGCACTTTCTAGATCACCTCTTCCTACTCAGCATAACGGGTCATAACAAGTGTGACTGGTGTTCATAGAAACAATCTTACTTTCCTTTAACTAAACAGCCCTTCCTCAATACAGTTAGAGAACACTCACAAGATCACTTTCCTGCAGTATCCGGTCTTGCTATCTATTCAAAGGCTCCCTCCAAAACAGAACCCATCCCATCGAAATAATCTCGCTCTTATATATAACAGAAGGGTTCGGAAGAATATCTAGAAGCAGTCGCTGGACCCTGTCACATTGATGCTTGTCTCCCATATCCTTCGGGTAGATGGTTGTAGCGATAGGAGTAGTATCTTTGTCTTCATTAGAAAGTCTCATCCAATTGCAGCTTTCGCAGTGAGGAGTTCTCATGTACCCGTCGTACAAATTGGGGTAGTACGTAAAGCATTTGTCTCGCATGGCTGTGCATGTTGTACGTAGGTGGCAGATATCCCGAGCGGATAGCAAGCGGGCAGTTCGATCGAAGATTTCGGGAGGTGGATTCAGTAGTGAAGAAGACATTATGAATGCCGAATTGGCTCTTCGATGTGAATGCTCCGTTTTCTCTTGTGGCGCAGTTTTGAAGACGAGGTGTTGCCTATCTAAATCGGAGAACGGACTCACAGAGGTGCGAGGATCTGGATCCTACGGTTCTTTTCAGGCCGACATGGCAATGCAAACGCGGAGATCTAAGACAAGTACTAATTTAATATGCTATACCCTAGCCTACAACTTGTGGTCCTACTCCCATAGATACTGCACGCTGTCATCGGTAAAGGAAATCGATACCGTGACTTTCTAGGGAAAAAGAGAAAATGATTTACATCTACGGTTGAAACTGACGAAGATATGTCGATAAGAACCAGGAAAATTAAAGCCGCAAGGCAACGGTCGTGATATTTATGAAGCGTTAGAGATTGAATTGAACGTTGGTAACTGCATCATCTCTACTAATTATCTGGAGGGTGAAGAGGGAAGCCTCCTACATAGTAAAGTTGCTATTTTCAACCCACGCTGGAGATCATGCATGCTGTAAGGCTCTGAAAGATAGTGGATGAGGATAATTGCATTCTTGACCGAGGATTCGTACTCCTCATGGTGTTTTGTATGTACAGCATGAACGCCAAGCCGGGAGACCATCTATCCAACCAAGTAATGTGATAGCGCGGTCTTACACATGCAATATTACCGTATTTGTCCGCTAGCACTTGTTGCTCTATCACTCGGTCCTGGAACTTCCATTCTAGAACAGGCGTTAGGCAAATCGTAATTGCCTGAGAATATGAGCTTGGAAGCGTATCCTTGCAGTCTCGGCGGCACTTTAGGGCTACACTTAGTTTTTGTCAGTAAGAACTCGCTCCGTGTGAACTCTCACATCCTGATACGGACTTAAAAGGAGTACCATGCCATAATTCAAGCAATACAGTGCCAAGTGTGAGCAAGCATTCTCTCGAATACGTTGAGTCACCAGGTAAGGTGTTATTCTGCAATGGTTTGTTAATGATCAATAAAGGAGTATGGCTACTTCTGAGGCATGGATTAAATGCGATTTGATCCCGTGTGAGCGTCGCGCTGCCCATGGAGTGAATAAAATTTGGCCGAACGTGACGATGATATTTCATGTCACCTGTAATCTCCGTTGCAGGGAAAATGTGCCGCCTGCATTCAGCCGAGAAGAAATCAATAATTCCTCAAAGGGGATCATATCTTGTGAGAACAGGGAGGATCGTGTGGATATGGTTTCCTTCGTAGTCCAATTCTCCGCCCAAAGCTTTTCGTCGAGCAAATGTAGTGCAATATGTGACCGTCTAGGTTGTATGTTCTGATACAGAATTAGTTCAAGACCTATGAGAGCAGTCTCTAATTCGTCTGTGTGGCCGGTTCTCGTGGGAGAAGTGATTTGACAGCCCTTTTTGCGGGAGACATCCCAAGATGCACTCTGGAACGCATTTCATCCGCTTCATAATCGATCGATATAGTGGTCAACAGACCAGAATCACCGATACTAGCCACAAATCCTAGGCCAGTCCTACCCTGTTAAATTTGGAGTGTTTCTTGCAATCGTTCGGTAGGAGCCACCTGTAGAAATAGGTTCAGCAATTGTATCGACGACCGCGTGGCGTTCCTTAGAGCCTTGTACACGGCTGTTGCGACGTTTTGGGATCTGAAAAATTTTCGACTGATTTTCTTCGTCTCGGTCCTGTCTTGATGGGCCGTTGTTATAGGGCTGTTGAGTGGTGGAGAGCTTACACCTAAGATCATCGATCTTCTCTACCCGCTCCGCGAGCAGGTTTGTGTTCCCAGTGAAAACCAGCTCCTTTTTACTTTGGTCTTTTGGATTCGAAAAGTGCCAGAGACCTATATCGTGACCTATATCGTGGCTCTTCTTGCCGGCTAGTTAGTAAATCTGAAATAGTTGAAAGCCTTGACAGTATTCATTACCTATAGAAATGATTTATGGCTTACCTTATTCAAGAATGGGTCAAATTGTGTTGAACCATCGATCCATTCTCTGACGGCACGAACCAAATTCCAAAATGATTTTGCAAAGAGTTCAATTTCAGCACTTTCGGCGATGGTCCTTCCTGGCGACTGAAAATGAAAATCTTCATCGATTTCATCGAAATCAATAGAGATTCTTAAGCTTTGTAACATCTAAGACTGCTTTGGAGTGTAAGACCCAACTCCATGAATGCCTGGCTCGCTGCTCGCAGTCGTCTGCTTCTGCGTTGGTAGCCAATGGTCTTTCTGCTCGATTTCGACGCAGCATCTAACGCACGTACCTTGTGTGGTATGATGCTGAACAAGATGTTTGCTGCACGTAAAATTAGATAATGGCGCTCATAAATGTGTGAATCGTCCTGTTTTGGAGAAATTGGCGTCTCTGGCATATCTTACGATTCGACATCTGGATTTTCAATAGTTGTTTCGACGGCAGAAAGCCATGTAACAATGTTACTGCATTTAGGGTTCTCCGATTCTGCATCGGAGATAACTTCACCTTGACTGGACATTCTGTCGCCAACGCCAAGTTGCTCGAGAATCTCAAGGATGAGTGGTACTCCTTCTCTAACTCCTCTGATATCGCTAGGGTTAGTGTCGTTCTCAAGAAACGTTGGAGGTTGGCCTCTTGCTTTTGGGGAATCATTTGCTATCGACAAAGCAGGTAAGTGATGGCACCACTCTGCCTTGTGGGACTCGCCGGATGAACTGTGCTGTGACTCAGATCTGATACCTTCCTCAGAAGGTAGAGCAAGTAACGCTATACTTTCGAGGAAACGCGCAATGTACCGTTACAATTCGTGGGTATGCACAAACCCTCTTAAGCATAGGGGACAGCTGCTGTCACTCAACTTTGAAGTTGATTCTCTCGAAATAATAAGTTCTGACATCAAAAGCCTAGAAACTTACTCAGGATGCTCAGAACGGACGCGTTCCATGTAATGAGCTTCCTTTGAGAACGACTCCTTGTCAGCGAGATTACACACCCAGATTCTCTGGTGCATCCTCTGCTCGTGCAAAATCCAGCTGTCGTAGTCATAGTAGCACACATCTGGGTCGTCGCACTTAGAGTATGTACATATATAGGGTTACAAGTCGTAACGCAAGTGATCCCTTTAGATGTTAGTTGACACATTGAGCAGTATTTCGAGTTCGTTGCCTCCCAGCATCCTTGCGAGTAGTACAAGTAGGGAATAAAAAGTAGCAGTATGGACATATGAAGTCTAATATCTTTCTTCTAGTTTGAAGTGGCGGCAATGCCCGGAAAACAACAAGCCCATCCGAGCCTTCTGACTGTGACCGTAGCTACCCTTGATGACATTGATGATGCTGGTCTTTTCAAAGCAAAATCGGGCCGAAGTGGCAGTTCAGAGGTCAGTCTAGACGAAGGCTGATTGGAGAGAGTGTCGACTGTTGGATGGCCTCTTGGGAATTCACGGAACTGGAACGCGAATGATGTAACCGAGCAATACTCGATTGCTTTCATTCCTCGATTGTTTTCATTCCGCAGTTGTTTTCATTCCGTTGTCGTCAGGAGATTGCGAATCCTCCCTCGTCAACGTCAGGAGATTACGAATCCTCATTCCAGCTCATCTCGCTTGTTATTTATGTAGGATAGCCATCCTTAGTTTTCAATTCATGGGTTGCTACGTCGATTCCCTGCACTCGGTAACAAATGATGTGGTATCCCGGCAAAGTACACTGTATGTGATGGCCTATATTTTCAACTTGAATGATACGTCCGCAATAATCGTCACCAAAGGACTTAGCTCAGCTTGCTCCCGATTTTTCAGTTCGAGTTTGCGGAATTCGTTTATCACTTCGTTCACCAACTGTGCAAAGGGGGCTGCTAGAGTCCATAATGCGCGACTCCTGAGCTGCGAAGCAAAGAAGATTTTGGTCGAGCCTTGGAGATTGCATATGAAGATCGCGTTGATATGTGTATCATTCAATATCGAAACAAATGTAGATATTTACACTTCCGATGAAGCTGAGCGTGAGGGAAGGCTGGGAAACCTCGGAAGGAGAAAGTCGTGTCGGCTTACTAATTCCGGAGAAGCGAATTCTTAGCACTCAAAATTTCTTCTCGTCCCTCTTCAACACCGCTACCATATTCATCCTTATTCTTCCCCAATATGTCCCTCCAATGCTACAATTCCATCTAAAGCTGACACGCATCTCCTTAGTCTATCACTTCGTGTCGCTAGATTCAGCTTGATCAATCACAAAACCTACACGTTAATTCCCAGAATCCGATTCATCCAGCCATTCGGATTTTCCAACCCCATCTAACAGTAAGTTCAACCCCTTCATCACAACCCTCATCTTGTTTAGAATGATGATCCGCCATTATTTATAATTTGTTTCAACCCCTTATGATCACACCGTGATTTGGAATTGGCTAAAACATCTGAAAATACTCGCTTTCTATATTCTTTTCTCCTCACCCCTTCATACCAAAATCTAGGCTAACAATTCCAAAGACATCTAGTTCTTTAACAACGTACCTGTGAAGCTGCGTTCGCACATCGTCCAGACCGAATTATACACATCCCGACTGTACCTCTAGCTAGACCTTTTTTTTTTGCACTTACACTACATACTATATTATCTTTAGCATCCATGCCAAGGTCCTACTGTTTGTAAATATCAATGCAGGAAGCCTTACAGACCTAGATCTACGTATCTAGACATCAGCATGGATTCAGCTGGAAATATAGGATATGCCATTGCAGTCAAGGTGTATTTAAGTATGCTGTCATGACAGAACTGGATGTATCTGCTATGGCAACTATAACGTCTTAGAAACGCGTAAGTAGGGAAGATAGGGCACGGTGCCGAGCTGCAGGAAGGGTGACTGGGGAGGAAGCGTTGTAATTTGGGGGCGCCAAGAAGAACGTTTTCAGTTACAGCTACAAGGCCTTGTAGAGTCATATAGATCTAGCCCTATATTGGGGTCCAAATCAACTATTGAATATCGAATTCAGCGTAAACTAAAGTTCAGCATGAGTTACTTTCCAGTGTACCACATTTCCTTATCCTATGAAACTCTCTCAACCATTGGATGCTCATGCTAATACAACATCCCCAGACTTGGCCATAAAACCATCATTTTCTAAGCCCTCGCCAATATTGCAAACCACATGTCTCAAAATATCACCCAAGCCTTCCAACAGCAAGGTCCTATAGTCCCGTTAGCCCAGTGCGATGCGAGTAAAGTCAGGTTTGCGCTTCCGCTGAGATAAATCGTTAGCTTCCAAACCGTTCATGGCCCCCTTGTTTAATTCATCTCCCCTCAACTCTCTTTCTCCCTCTCACATTTTGGGTTTGAACCATACTTTCCCACACCTCCCTTCTCTTTCTCTCTTTTAAGGTGAGACTCGTCACGATGCTAAGCAGTGGACTCAAAGCACTCATACGCTCATTTCATTCTCCAACTAAGAAAACCCACAACCTCCACTATCGACACTACACATGCTACCCCAAATCGCAGTCCCCCAAAATACAATCACTCATCCTCCCAAGGTGGCAAAGGCGGAATACTAAAATCCCCCATGCTCTCTCCAATAATCTCTAAACACCCATTGCGTCCAAGAACTGGACTCGAAATATCGCCCACCCTCCTTGCGTTCGGGCTTGGGGGGCTGGACGGAATTACCAGAGGTGGCGGTCTTACTGGACTCACGAATGACTGTAAATTGGGTACCTTGTGCGGCGTTGTGGTTGTGATTCTAACTGTTTGAGGTATTGCCTTGCGTGGTGTCTGCCGCGGAGAGGGTTGTGTGCCATCCACCGTTGTCGCTTGACTTAAATGTGTTGGTGACTGTGGTGGCAGCTGCCTCGGTGCTGGGTTTAAATTGGGCGTAGCTTGATAGCTGAAGCCGTCATAGGCGACATGCATGCTTGAGGATGGAGGGGCGCGGCGGTATTGAGAGTAAGATTTATACTCGTTTTGGAGCTGGAGTTCTGCCTTGCTTGAATGGGAATGGTTTGTGTTTTGGGTTTCTGGGTAGAGGGAGGGTGAGCGGGGGACTTGGATGGGTTCGCCGTCGAGATCCCGTGGGGAGTGGGGTGTCGATGGGTGTGAGTACAGATCTGGACGGTCTTGGAGGCTGGGTTGTTGGGGCGGAGTGATGGTGATATCCTCGTCATCTTCAGACTCGTCCTTGATTTCTATGGGGGTCGATGGCACCTGCTCGACCTCAGCGTCATGATTGGGCGGAATCGGACTGGGACGGTGAAGTTGTGCTGGTAGTTTGTCGTCATTTGCTTCAAGCTGTTGCTCACGGTCTTGCGAATAATGCCACTGATTGGATACATTTCCTGCCTGTGTAGATGGCGGGTTGTGTCCAGGGCCGCACTGGTCTTCTTCATCAAGAGGTTCCTCTTTAATTTGTACATGCCCTCGATCGCCTTCTTCAACCTCAGTATCCTCCCGATGATTTGGCTCTCCGAGCTCTTCTAAATCATCACGTAGGTTGATGCCGAGATATTGCTCGCCAAGCTCTTGCATAACATATTGACTACCGGCTGCGCGGCCTATCGCTCCGAGTTCTTCAAAGAGCTCTTTGTCAAACAATGCTGCGTCTTCATCAGCGTTCGCACAAGCTTGATCAATCCGGTCAATCATAGCTTGAGTTTCTGCTCCAACACTGGGACCTTCGTCCATTTCCCGTATCATGGCTTGAGTTTCTGCGCCGATAATGTGGCTTTCAGCAGCGTCTTCTTCCTCTTCGCTCCAATTTTCTTCTTCCTCATCGGAGTCCTGAATCACAGATCCGAATCGTCGTCTTGGTGGAAGCGGTGGATCTGGGTCTTTTGGAGGTTCTCGGAACTTTACCTGCTTTCGTTTCGATGGGGTATCATGAGGCTGGTTTGTATTCGCGGATCGTTCTTTCAAAGAAGATCTGGTCGCCTTCTCGGGAGAACTTTGCGTGGACAATGGTGACTCTGATGGCGATTGAGACGGCGGTATTTCGCGTATCCTACGCCTTTGAGGTGTAGATAGCAGACTGAACCAAGTTTTGCCAGCTTTGCGCGCTGTGAATTTCGCTTCAGCCGAAGTAGCGGGTCCAAAATTCTCCTTTCCAGACACTCGTCGATGTGTACGTCTCATCTTCTTAAGTGGAGCTTGAACATCATCCACGGGCTGGTAATCTGCATCCTCATCTTCAGAATCTTCCTCAGCAGGCTGGAAAATCCCATTCAAAGCAAGATGTGCCACAATTGCATTGTTGTAGCCTTCGTCGTCCTCTTGCTCATCTCCCACGTCGGTCACGTCCCCATTGCCTAGCCCCCCGCCTCCCAACTCCTCGTCCATGTCCTCATCACTCATAATCCCACCGCCTAGGCCGAGCATCCTCGGAACCATCTGCGTCAAAGTCCGCTGCGCCCTATCGTTATTCGCCTTGCCCCTACGTGCATATTTCACAGGTTTGAAATCTGGCTCCTTATCTCCACGTCTCGGCTTGCGGCCACTAGCAATCTGAGTCATTGTAGATTGTCTCCTGCGGTCCTTATTCTTGCGTGGCCGGGGTTCTTGTTCGGATTCAGGAGACGAGGTAGAGGAAGAAATTGTCGGTTCTTCGTTTTCGGGCTCGGGTTTGATGTATAGGTCTCCGTCTTGTGCATGCTTTATGGGTCGACTCCTTCTCCTACGCTTTAATATTAGACGAGTCGGTTCTTCATCTTCGTCCTCATCCTCGCACAACCCATCGCTCTTCCTTTTCTTCCCTCTTCTCGAATGCGGGACTTGCTGGCATTCGGCAACACCTAGTTCTATTGATGGAATAACCCTTGCCTCCTCTTCATCCTCCTCTTCCTCTGAAGTTTCCTCATCCGAGTCTCTTACGGCATCGCTAGTTCTCCTACCACTCGTTGGTAGCGTAGTTTGACGACATTCTGCATCACGCACTTCCGCACTCGGTTTCTGTCGCACCCTTTTAGCTCTCGGAGGAAAATACTTCTGTTTCGGAACTTTCTTCGAGTAGTAGGTTCTGAAATTGGCGTCTTGGTTGCTTGTTCTCGTTCGTGCAGGCATGTTGAGGTTCGTGGCTGAGGTAGCGGCCATAGGAAGACGCGACGCGTTGAGGGGATGCTAGATCGACTGACAGCGCGACTCACTGGATTCAGCTGATTGGCCTGATTGGCGAGAGATTTAACAAAGCTTGAACAAATAAAGTTCAACATCATCGCTCACGCACTACTTCACAAGAGAGCAGAGTATCCACGATCGAAACAGGGACTTCGATTTTCTCGTATAACCATCCAAATTTTCGGTGTGCCACCAACATTCACAATCCATACTTCTCCTTCAACTCCTTGTTCTCCTCGATCGTTGAAAGTACCTTCAATACAGCCTTGATGTCTGAGGGTAGCACCTCCCTGACCATTATCATTTCATGGTTCTGATCCAATTTTCCCTGCCTCTCCTTGACATAGTCTTCTAACCTAAAGTTATCATTAGCAAGTGGTAAGGACATTCGAAATGATTCGGCATGCATACATCCGATGTGCAACCCCTAGATCCCCTTTCATAATTGTACCTAGTTTCAACATACACCCCTGAGGCGCCAAAGACCACTCCCTAGGTTCCATCAGCGGCCGATCAGGCTTCAAGAGGCTGACTCGGGCCCACGGCTCATCGTAGTCTCCGTACAGGACGCCGGGAGAAATAGCTGGAGGAAAGATCTGCGACACATCTCGCAGTTTCCAATTGATGAGAATTGTTTCGAACGAGGTTAACTCTCCGTGTATGTTCGCTGCAGAAAAGTGCTCTCCACCCAGCACCACGGCATTCTCGTTCTTTTCCCTGAGTACGAGCTTCTCTCTTCCTCTTGATGCGCTCCTTCCGCTTCTCTTGGGCTGCAGCCTCTTCTCTTTATCTTCTGGCGGTCCGTGCTTTCCCATACGCTATTCCAGTCTCTTCGCACGCTTTCGTTCCTTCTTCTTCTTCAGAGCTCTTTCTTCCTCGTCTGCGTCCATGGCGCTTTAATCATCTTCTGAAAGCTCTGAGCGGGCATGGTTCGTAGATGGCAAGATCGGAGTGGTAAGCTCTTACTGCGTCGCATTGCCCCTGTCGTAGGAATCTGGCTGCGATGGGCGGAACGGGAGCGTGATCTGCGACATATTTGCAAAGAAGGCGGAGGATGGTGGATAGAAAACTCTCAAGGCAGACGCCGTCGCTATTTTATTGTCTCCAGAACAAGTTACAGCGAAGATATGTTTACTTGTCGCCATAGTCACATTTTGCACAAGTGAAAGAAAGTTTCATACATTTCATAAAAGACAACTGCAATAATTACCAGTCGTACCTTGATTCCCAGGATAGGACCATCCCTAGATTAATATAATAAATTCATTTTTTATTGTAAATACTGTTCGTTGAATAATGCACCTGCCTGGTCCTGCTCCAACTCAAAACGGAAAACCATTGCTAAACTTCCTAGCCTTGCAACTCGTCTTTTCCCTTTCAGCCGCCGCCGTCAAACCAGGCAAGGTCCCAGCGAGAAGTCTTGTATCTGTATCCCCAGGCGTGATGACTACGGCTCGATGTGCAGTTGCGAAAGTAGGTGCTGATATGGGTGCGTGAGGTAGGCCAAGGGGAATCAGGGTGAATGGCAGTCTCACCCCTCTCTTTGTTCACACCCTAAATAGTATGCCAAACGCCAACTCCATCGGCCTACTCAAAGTCCACACTCTTATATTTCTTCCCATAGTCCCTCCACCTCAGCTGAAATGCGATAAGAACGACAGGCAGCACACTAACCAGCTCCCCCAGTCCTGCATACGCCGGCGCAATCCTGACCTTAATGAAAGCCCCCGCTGCCAATGGAATGGCGAGAACATTATATAGTGCACTCCATCCGAAATTGAACATGATTCTCCTGTAGGCCGCTTTCGAGATATCCAGCATGAGCAGAATACCGTGTAGGTTCGGATTCATGAGAACGACGTCAGATGCTGAACGCGCGACGTCGCAGCCTTGGTTCATATGTATACCCACATCTGCTTGCTTGAGGGCAACGGAGTCGTTCGTGCCGTCGCCGCAGAAGAGTACCACAGCGCCTCCTTGCTGGAGGTTTTGAATATACTCTTGCTTGTCAGTCGGTGTGCAGCGGTACTGGGCGCAGGCTTTCGGTATGCCCAGCGTATGCGCCATTTGGTTGACAGCGCCCTCGCTATCGCCGCTAATCATATGTACGATGATTCCACGCTCTTTGAGGAGCTTCACGACGTTTTCAACACTGAAGCGTGCTCGGTCCTGGAGCCGGAAAGTAGCACACAGATCCCCATCCACTGTGACGCAGAGGATAGTGTGAGGCGATTCGAGAACTCGAACGCCAAGCCAGTCTGGATTGCCAGAGCGAACAAAGAGTTTGTCCAAATTATCGTATTCCAGGCATGTGCCTTCAACGCCTTTTCCAGGGACGCTGGTGATGTTGACGCATTTTCTAGGTTTGATAAGCCCGATAGTATTCTGATGTGACTCATTTTGAAGGTGCTTGACTACGGCAGCAGAGACAGGATGTTTGACGTCCGCTAGAAGGCCGAGAATCAGACTCTTGATCATCCTTTCGTCCTGTCCGTGAAAGTCCGCTTCCACTACTGAAAGCTCGCCTGTGGTAAGTGTTCCAGTCTTGTCGAAAACGATGTCTGTGACGGTGCGGGCGACTTCGATTTTCTGCGGATCTCTGAAAATAATACCATACTGGGCTGAAACACCCCCAGCAATCAGGACCACCATCGGAACTGCAAGGCCAATCGCGCATGGACAAGAAACAATGATCGTGGCAATAGCATACGTGATGGCTTTGACAGCAGCGTTTCTCCAGCTCCTGTGTTCATGATATCTTCCAACGAAGATCCAAACTAGAAGAACAACGATACCAATGGTGACTATTGCTGGAACGAACCAGCCCGCGATACGGTCAGCTAGAGCCTGGATTTTCGGTTTCGAAAGCTCGGCATTCTCAACCATCATAGCGATTTTGCTAATAGAATTCTCATGGGGTAGAGCTGTTAGACTGACCACAAGCTCTCCTGACCCATTGTTTGTGCCAGCAAAGACACTGTGACCAAGGCCTTTAGCAACAGGAATAGATTCCCCAGTGACCACTGATTCATCAACCTCAGAGCCACCGTAGATGACCTTGCCATCAGTGACGATCCTAGTGTGAGGAGGAACCTTGAAGGTGTCGCCATATTGAAGAAGTCGGGTGTCGACCTTGCGGATTTCTCCCATTTGAACTACCAGTAAGGCTTCATCAGCTTGAAGCGATCGGAAAGATACAGCCTTTGCAGCCTTCAGGCGAGCAAATTCACTGACAACGCGGCCCAGGAGGATGAGTGTAGTCAACAGGGTAGACGTCTCGAAGAAAGAACCCGTCTCTAGGGGTCGTCTTTTGAGTTCGAATACATAGGAGACGACACTGAAGAGATATGCCGTCGTTGTACTTAAAGCAATAAGGAAATCCATTTCAAAAAGGCCAGAATATATGAGAGATCTGAAAGCTCCTGGAACGAATTCCTTCGTGGAAATGACCTGAACGACGGTTGCCAAGGCCAAAGAAACGTGAGCGTAGACCAGGTTGTCGTGATTGATGGGTGCCCATGCGAGGACTAGAACAGGAATAGTGAATAGAAGAGTGATTAGGAACATGATACATGCCCGTTTCGTCTGTCTCGTTCCAATGGCGAGACATGGGTGCGGAGCTGGAGGCGCTAGTTCAAGGTTTTGGCCTGGTGCGAGTGCCTGGTAATACTCAAAGACATCGCGAGCTCCGATCTTGGTTGCATCGTAATGGACTCGAACGGTGTGCTGATAGAGAGAAATCCCACCATTCTTCTCAGTTGTGGGCTCAAACGGAGAAAGACGATTTTGACGGCTGATTTCCGGCGGAACAGCGCTATTTCGCCCACTGAATAGCATTGAGGGGCTCCAGAACTGCTTTCCACCTGACTCAACTAGAGTGACACCATAAGGTCGACCGGCATTGCATACTACCCTTGCGTCGTTAACTCGGAGCTCCAATACCTGGCCTTGGGGTGTGTCAAGCTGCTCGAAGGTGTAGCCAGTCGATTTGTTCAATCGGGAGATGACTTCAGGAATGGTGAGTCGGCTAGTGTCCAAGTCGAACTCAGTCCTAGCCAAAACTATGTTAATATGGTGATTCTTGATTGCAGGCACGTGTCGAAGAGCCTTCGCAATCCCCGTTTCGCAGCATCCGCATTTCAGTCCGCTGATGGTGAGAATAACACGCTCGATCGTGGGCGGGCCTCGTTCGACATCGCTGTCTTCCTCAGAGTACAGTTCTAACTCTTTTAGCAGGATATCACCCAATATTGGAGACTTTGAGCAACAAGTACGCGATGAATTAGTGACATTGGTACCACAGCTGAAGTCATGTTTATCGGGCCCAGCCAGGTGTTTCGGAGGTTTGCAGCAGGCCATTTGAGGGATCCTAAACTGCTCTGAAGACGCAGAACAGGATGGAGACTTTGCAGACGAACCACAACAGTTGAATGTCCCTTCAGTGCACGAAGTCTTTTCTGGCTGCTTGTCGATACTCCATTGGCTAGAGTCTGAAGATACAAAATCGCGTTGAGCTGAGCTGTCGACAGAGCACGGCCTTGCTTCGGCGGTAGGACTCTTCGAATCTGCGGTATGGATATCAAGTGATGATATAGTGGAGTTCTGAACTGGTGTCCATTTCGTCGAAGCAGGATCATTTCGCTTGACATCACCTTCAGTGTGCTCCTTCCTCGCTGCACTTCTTTGGCAGCAGCCTCTCGAGGAACAGCAGACGCCAGCCATTACGGTCAGAAAGGAAGTTCAACTTTGAGAGTAGACGATCAACGAAAAATCATGGCAAAGGCGAATATAAAGTGAGACTAGAGGACGGCATTTGATGATTATGCTTCCAATAGAATGTCTAAAACATTCCGGCTGAACAAGTGCCGCGGATGTATGGTGCAAACAATTATCAATTGAGAGTAGTACTATCACTGGTGCATAATGTTACAATCACCATGCGCAAAGCAGTGCCATTGGTCTGAGGGACTATGCTAGAATGGTTTTGGGTACTGTGCTCGAGAAACGGTGACATCGCGTTACATGCATACCACAAGCCAGGTTGAAGCGGAAGGCCATATTGCCTCTCATCGTGCATCGTCGGATGCTTCTAAGCATGGAAGGTGGGAAGACAAATAAAGTTCGAACGCCTTCCGGACAAGGAGCTGCTGCCATAGTTAATTACGACAATATCGATGAAGTTGACGGAGGTTGGAGTTACATGGGGGTTTAAATGGTTGCCAAGGCCACCGTGGCCAAGACGCACGTGATCTCGCGATGCTCAAAATGCGTCATACTGCCCGCTCTGTGAACGTGCGACCACCACTCGGCAACCGCACCAGCGCTTTGGGAATTTTGGATTTATGGATTGCTTTTCGCCATGTTCAGCACTCTGTTGAGCAACTCTACAACCACCTCCACTCCCCGCCGCTAACGTACCATTATCGCCCTGCGTATCCCTCCCGATATCATGGCCGGCAGCAGGCTCCGGAAGCAAGCTATACCAGGAGCTAGGAGGATGACAAGGTTTGGTAGAGCCCCCCAGGAAGATGCAGAGGTTCCAGACGTGTTCAAAGACATGCTCTCAGAAGCACAGTCCTCGAAAATTGCTGGTCCAGAGGAGGATAGCAAGACTCTGAAGAAACGGAAGACTGCGAGATCAACACGCCAAATTGACTCAAGCCCTGCGCCGATGTCAGACTTGCAGCTGCCCCAGAACCTCGATGCGCGACCGCAAGCGTTGGTTCCAAACGACGTTGAGTCGGAGGTCGGAGGCGCAAGCGGTCGCATACTACAAACAATCATAGATTCCGACGAATCCGACGATAGCGATTTAGAATGGGAAGATGCCTTAGATCATGGGGTCGATGAAGAAGATCAAGATGATGAAGCCGATGCTGAGCCCAAAGTCACCGACCTAACAATAACAATCGGGGGAGAAAAGGACGAGAAGAAAATTACCAAGCAGGTTCGGCGGAGAGGTATCACATCAGTGGACAAGAAGCGGAGATTGGACATACACAAAATGCACGTTCTTTGCCTGCTGTATCACGTCCATCGAAGGAATGCATGGTGTAATGATGAGCGGACGCAGGCAACTCTGCGGAAGCTACCTTCGCCAAATACATTGTCCAATCTTGTACCGAATCCGGAATATACCCAGTTCCAAGCTTCCAAGAGCTTCATGGATGGAATACAAGAGCTCAAGGTCCTGTGGTCAAATCGATTCTCTGTGGCTGCCAGGGGGATGCACAAGCCGCGATGGGCCGACATTGATTCAGAAGTTCAAGCCTTTGCGGATTTCGATGAGCTTGATGATCCTATGGACAAGCAAGACTTCCGCAAAGCCGCATCTTCGCTGCAGGGGTCACAGGATGTTGGCGCACAATTGTTTTGTGCTTTGCTGCGTGGTATTGGTGTGGAAGCTAGGCTCGTGTGCTCTCTACAGTGTCTACCATTCGCATCAGCAGCACAAACTTCAACTCCTCAGATACCAAGCTCTCAAAAGAATTCCCTTATTCTAGATCCATACAACAAAGAAAGCACGCCGAGTCCGTCTAAGAGTGCCGTTCAGCGCAAGACACCCACGCCAGCTCGGCGACCAAAACGCATATCAAGACTTGAACGTGCTATAGGCGAAACGAGCAAAGTTTATAATCCGGGTGTAGCACCCAAGCACAAGAAGAAATATCACACTCCATACCCGGTGTATTGGGTTGAAGCCTTCAACCCTACTGTCCAGAAATGGATCACTGTCGACCCACTCTCCACCTTCACAGTAGACAAACCCGAGAAACTTGAGCCACCGCTCAATTTCTCTCAGAATAGTCTAGTCTACGCCGTTGCTTTCGAAGAGGACTCCGTAGCCAAAGACGTTACGAGGCGTTACGCAAAGGCTTACAATGCAAAGACGCGGAAGCTCAGAGTTGAATGCACAGAAGGCGGAGCCAAATGGTGGAAACGAGCACTAAAAGTATTTAAACGCAGTACAACTCTCGACAGAGACCAAGTCGAAAACGCTGCGCTTGCTCGTAAGGAAGCTGCGGAGGGTGTACCGAAGAATGTTCAAGACTTCAAAGATCACCCAATCTACGTCCTCGAACGGCATCTCAAACATAACGAAGTCATACATCCCATGAACCAAGTAGGCAAAGTGAACGTCGGCACATCCATGAATCCGAAAATGGAGTCAATCTACCGTCGGCGCGACGTTCATATTGTAAGAAGCGCGGATAAATGGTACCGAATGGGGCGAGATGTCAAAAACGGAGAGCAACCATTAAAGCACGCGAAGTCGAAGAGGAGGTCTCGTCGCTCTTTAACATCAAGCGTGGACGTTGATGCTCAACAGGAGGAGGTAGGCGCCGGTCTGTACGCCGCATTTCAGACTGAGCTCTATGTACCTCCTCCAGTCGTTCTTGGCCGCGTCCCTCGCAATGCTTTTGGGAACCTTGATCTCTATGTGCCATCCATGGTACCCAAAGGCGGTGTTCACATTCGTCACCAGCATGCAGCGAAAGCTGCTTGTATGGTTGGTGTCGATTACGCGGATGCAGTCACTGGCTTTTCGTTCAAAGGCCGTCATGGCACCGCAGTCATACAAGGTGTTGTTGTCGCCAGGGAGTACAAAGAGGCCATTGAAGCTGTTCTTGATGCAATAGAGTATGCGCAGGAGGAGACAGTGAACGCACAGCGTAGTGCGGAGGCTCTGCGGTTGTGGAGGAGGTTCTTCCTTGGGCTGCGGATTGCGCAGAGGGTTAATGCGATTGAGATTGATGGACAGACGGGACATGTTGCGCATGTGCAGGAAGAGATTGAGAGAGAGGATAAAGAGCTCACTGAGAAACAGTTAGCTGGTGGCTTCTTTCCCGAAGGCGGTGGCTCTGGTATTGCGGAACCATTAGCACCATCTGTGCGGCATTATGAAGCAGCGTCCTATGATAATGGGACCGGTAGTGGGTCTATTCTTGAAGAGTACGATAAAGAAGGTGGCTTTACCCCCGAATCCACAGATCGAGGTGGTTTCGTTCCCGACGAACCTGCTGGCTTTGGAAGCTCCATCCTGGAGAAGCAAAAGTTTGTCGTTCGTATGGACGATAGTGACGGGGATGGTTTCATTCCGGAGGATGACATCGGGAATAGTGACGGCGGCTTTGTGCCTGCGTTCACGTCGGTCCCAGAAGGTACGGTACAAGGTGAGACCGCTGAATGTGACTTCATGCAGGCGGACGGCACTGCAGAGAACAATGGGGGTGGCTTCATTATACAGGATGGCATTGAAGCGAGCAGCCATCGCGATCAGCCACCTGTAGCAGAAGCTTCTCCGAAGCACGACAGTGCTGCAGATAGCTTTATGCCAGAGAGCAATGCTGGAGATGGCGAGCCTGCTCTATTGGAGCCTCGGCCGCCATCGTTACCCGCATCATCACCTTCGGAGGCGGGTTCTCTGCCTCTTGAGGATCCAGAGGATGAGGACGCGGATCCTGAATGGCTGGTAGAAGTCACTTAGCACTGTAGTCAAGAGAGTTTCACTTTCACCTCACTCCGTGTAGCTAAAGTGTGAAGTGCTTTCATCTTGTTTACTAAATGGGAGCCAAAATGTAGCCCAGAGAATAATTTATTTTCCGTGCCCACAGAAGTAATACAGACTTGAACTGGAATTCAGTACTACGTAAGTAGAAGCCAGCCTGGCTATGTTACATTTACTAAATGGGTTTCACCCCCTTATGTACGGCAGCAATCCCCCCTGTCAAGTCCTCCCAGCCCTGCCCCGGTACCAAGAACCCAGCTTCCTGAATCATATCCCTGAATTCCGTCTGGCTAGGGAATCGCTCGATGCTCTCCACTAGGTACTGATAACTATCTCGATCTCCTGCAACCAATTGCCCGATCAGCGGGATGGCACCGAAACTCCAGCGCTTGTAGAGAGCATCGAAGACTGAATTGTTGACCTTGGAGAACTCAAGACAGGCAAACACGCCACCAGGCTTGAGTACTCGATACGCTTCCCGAATAGCAGCGTCTTTATGCGTGAAATTGCGGATACCAAAAGCCACAGTGTAGAGGTCGACACTGGAATCCGGGATCATATCCAGCTTCTCCGCGTTCGCCTCCACGAACTTCAATCGCGGCGACCGCGCGTACGGTGTTGCGAGCGCCCGCTTCTTTCCCTCAGCTAACATATCGGGATTTATATCTGCGACCGTCACGCGGGTATGTGCGTCGTTGTTGATGGTTGAGGCATGATCGAGCATGCGGAAGGCAATGTCTCCTGTGCCACCTGCGATGTCTAGTATATTCCAGCCCCGTTCGGACGCAGATAAAGATGTGAGAGGATTGCGTCCTGGGTTTAGGTTTCGTACGAAGTGGTCTTTCCAGAGACGATGGATGCCGAGAGACATTAGGTCGTTCATGGTGTCGTATGATGAGGCGACGGAGGAGAAGACCGCGCCGACTGCGTACAGTAAGCTTTTGAACTGATTTTGTGGGTATTTAAATGATGTGGTAATCACCTCTCTGCTCTTTCAAAGCTTCTGCTACCTTCTCAAAGCCGAAATGTGTCGTTCCAGGCGTATCTTGAGGAGATTTCGGAGGTTGCGATTGGTGCTGCGCATGTCGAATAGAGCATGAAAAACAACGATACGGCTCTCTCGATATCCTCCTCTTCGCTCCCTCCAGCAATTGATGCCTCAATAACAGCTTTGACGTCTGAATATTCATGATTGGTGGTGGATAGAAGTTAAAGATGCTTGGCATGAAGTTGTTACTCGCGGTGGCACGTGCTCACTTGGCTAAGCTGGTCTCATGCCTCACAGGGCTGAGCCGACGCTGGCCGACCCGAGCTTCCAGTACATTCACTCTTCCCCAGGTTTTAAGTCCTGACGCCGCCTACATGAGATATGTGGCATAATAAACATGACTCTACGCTATGGAGCACGTAGAATACGATGTAGAGGGTTCTGGACTACCCCAACCTGCCTCAATGCCTCACAAACGCCCAAGGTGACAGTACCGTGGCAGAGATGTCGGTCTGTCGCATCCACGCCGAATGCTGAACGGTGAGTTCCTGGGAGGAAACATGAAGTATACATTAGCTAATATGAGTACTAGGGTCTTGTTTCCAGGCGCTTTGAATAGCAAGTTCACGAATACCATAGAATTCCTTCGACCAACAACAAAGGACGCTATTCCGACGTACCGCGTTATGGATCAGTATGGAAAGGTGATAGACAAGGAGATCGGTACAGAAACTGAAGATGAGGAAGCGTTGAGTTTATACCGGAATATGGTTTGCTGTCTGTTTAGCTTCCCACTAGCACGTGCAAGTCGAAGCTAATCTGAGCCAGTGAGCATGATGGACGTCCTGATGTTTGAAGCACAGAGACAGGGGCGGCTTAGCTTTTACATGGTACGCATTGCGTGATTTAATTTTTCTCAGACACACATGTTGATATCTACCAGGTCTCCGCCGGCGAAGAAGGCATAGCAATCGGCTCCGCAAGCGCCCTATCCCCTTCAGACGTCATATTCTGTCAATACCGTGAGACAGGCGTATATATGCAGCGTGGCTTCACCCTAGACCAATTCATGAACCAACTCTTCTCCAATTCCAAAGACCTCGGCCTTGGACGCAACATGCCAGTGCACTACGGAAGCAGTGACCTTAACATCCACACCATATCCTCCACCCTCGCAACCCAGATCCCACATGCAGCAGGCGCAGCATACGCACTCAAGCTGCAAAACATGCAACAACCAGATATCCCACCTCGGATAGCGGTTTGCTACTTCGGCGAGGGCGCCGCAAGCGAGGGTGACTTCCACGCCGCCTTGAACATCGCGGCCACTCGACAAGTGCCTTGTATCTTCATCTGCCGCAACAACGGATATGCCATCTCGACGCCAACAAGCGACCAATACCGAGGCGACGGCATCGCAAGTCGCGGTGCCGGCTACGGTATTGACACGCTCCGCGTCGACGGCAACGACATCTTTGCCGTCCGGCGCGCAACAAAAGAAGCGCGCCGTCTAGCCCTCGAAAACGGCGGCAAGCCCGTCCTCATCGAAATGATGGCATACCGCGTCGGCCATCACAGCACTTCCGATGACAGCTTCGCATATCGTCAGCGCGTGGAAGTCGAGGACTGGAAGCGGCGGGATAATCCGATCACGCGGTTAAGGAAGTGGTTAGAAGGGAGGAGACTATGGGATGAAGGTAAAGAAAGGGAGTTGAGGAGCAGGTTGAGGAAAGAGATATTATTGGCGTTTGATAAGGCGGAGAAGGGGAAAAAGCCAGCGATTAAACATGTTTTTGATGGGGTATGGGAAGAGCTGACGGAGGAACAGAGGTGGCATGTTGAGGAATTGAGGGACATATTAGAGCGCTATCCGAAGGAGTATGATATTGATGCGCATGAGGAGGGCTTGGATTCATTAAGAGAGCTGGAAAAAGGTGGTAGGAGGTGAGGCTAGTGTCGGGATATGACGAATCAAGATTTGGTTTAAAGGATTAAGCGAGCATTGTATGATGCAGCCCGTTGCCTCCAACGCGTATTACCAGCTCTGATACGACGTGTCTTGTAATGTGAAGTCATTCAAGCTTTGTTAAACGGAAGATATAGGAAGATATAAAACTAGCTGAAACCATTTAGGTACAGTAAAGGGGAGAGAACAGAAGGGATAAACCGAATTCCATTTTTCACCTACTCTACTACTACCCACATAGACTTATCCAGATTGTTAAGTCAAGAATAACCGTCTTGACATCCTCCCCCTGCAATTCTACCGTCTTCTCAGCATAGTTTGAATTCGCTTCTCTACAGCACCCACTAAGAGCGGTTGAACCAAATCTAGGTGAAATCCTACCAACTAACTTAAGATACCCAAACACAACAGCAGATTAACGCCCTATTTAAGCGAGTTCTTGAAATTCCACTCCGGATTCCCAATCATGATTACTTCCGCCAGCCTCTCCTTGCGAGCGTACGGATTCGGCTCCTTGGCCCATTTAGCGCGCATCTTAGCCTCCCAGTCAGGATCATAGTCGGTGTACTGAAAATTAGCCAGTGGCCCTAGAGCGATTGATGTTCTTCTCCCACTCGGCGATGGGTGCCTTCACCCTGGGGCGTATGTCCAGAGGGATTCGAGGTAGGGTGTCGAAGGCATTCACGCCTCAGTTTCCCTCGATGATTTGGATGATACTTTTCAGGGCGAAAGCATCTATGCATACTGGTGGTCTCTCGAACAGTTCGTCGATTTTCTCTTTGATGTCGGTAGGTTCGGCTGTGGGCTCGATGCGGGATGTCGCTGACTCAGGACTGGATTTTCGTAGTTGGGCAGATGGCTTTATCTTCTTTCTACTGGATGTGTTCTGATAACGTTAACTTTGACGTCTCATAAATCAAGAAAGGTTACTCACCCCTGTTGGCCGGCTATCACAATCTACATCATTTTCTCTACCCTTTGTGCCACCCTTACTAAACTGGCGCTTTACTCCTTGTTGGGCATCTCGAGGCTAATTCTGCGTTGAGATCCAGGGATGCGGATTGGAAGCTGATCTCCAGCATGCGGTCCAAGTCCAGCAAGCTTAACTACTACCTTAGCGCCATGCGCGAGGTGGTCGAAAGTTGGTGATATTTGGCGGCCGGATTCGTCAGTAAAGTAGAAGTCCTGTCTCTCGGGAAGTTTCAGGGTCGTCGCTACCGTATCCTAGATTTCGGTATGAGGATCGGAAAGCCTAATTGTTATACGCCTAATGAGGTTAAGGGCAGGGTAGGAGACCTCCAGGACCTTCAAGGCCGATATTAGGTCGCCCATAGCTCGCGGGTGTGGATTGAAGTCGGTAGGAAAAAGGTTCTTAATTAAAAGGAAAATAAATCTAAAGCGAAGAGCACAAAGAAAAGGGAGCAAAACACGCGTCGTTGACTGCACCACCTATCACCCCTATAAATCACGCGACCTGGCCATTCACTCGGGCAGTGGTGTAAATTTACTTCAAATTTTCAAAACCATATAACGTCCTCTCTAAAGGAGATCGACGATAAAAATAACCCTCAGTCACCATGGCACCAGGAGATGCGTGGACTCCTCTAGGACTCCCGGCCGATATCTCTATTCTATATCCCGCAGAAGGTCAGCCTACTTCAAACTACATTGATATCATCAACAAAGAATGGGGCGAAGGAAACCAGCCATGACTGGAGGAATCCCAACTCCCGATCGCAAACGGAGGCCCAGTCAGAGACATACACCAATGGCCCCACAGTATGAATCATCGAGCTCTCCCGAATCGCCACATTGCTTAGTCTCGAAGGCGGTCGAAAGTTGATTGCTGAAGCTGTTCAACGCTGCCAAAACAATGCGAATCTCCCTGTATTTCTGCGCCAATTCCCAAATATCGTGACTATGGATTTCTCGAGCGTCCTGAACCATAGCATAACGCTTGATTCGAAATGTTTTAACGTCGCCATGGGAAAGACCCGCGAACGCCTTCGCACCACCACCGAGCAGGACAGAAAGGACCCCGTGACCTAGATCCAAATCAATTGGTGCCTAAGAAACCTGACGACATAATACCAGACCATTTGCGCCTTCGAATCCGCATCGGAAACACTGGCACCCTCGCCGACAGGGCCAAACCAGGCGAAGATCGGCCAACTCTGCCTACATATCAACGGTCCAAGGGTATCAGAAGGGAGCTAAATTGGCTCTCAAAGACCGCCGTTTCACAGATCCAATTTATATGGCTTGAAATGCACCGGGCGGCGCGAAGACGGAATGAGGATGAGAATGATGAGGCGAGAAATGTAGCGGAGATCTTACTTGTCGACCTGCAACACATAATCAAGAAGTATGAACACCCAACGTATACGTTGTGAAAAAAGCACGCCGGGGATATTGAGGAAGGAGATACAGGTATTTAAATACATCTTTTTCAGTACGCACTGGAGGGGTACGAAAAACCAGAACCTGGCTTCGACCTGGAGTCTTACCTCTTGAAACATGGTGGAGCCGAGATACTTCTCCCTGGTCACCCCAATCTGGCGCCTCAAAGCCCTCTGTCGGCCTAAAAATACCTTGTACGGCACCAGAGGAAGCCTTTTATCAGAGGTGTACACTTTGCTAGCCCGCCAACATCTTCCTTTCAGCTGCTCTCCTTGTAAGATTAGTAAGCAACCAACTTACGTTCTCCAGATTCGACGACACGGCCCGCAAGTACAGCCGCCCCAGAGCAAATTGGAATGACTGCAACAATGGCCGAAAACAGGTCGAAAAAGAGCATCTGGCAGAGCTTTTGGGAATATTCCGCGCTTGGCTACCCGGACATGGAACCTAAAGACTCAGAAGCTGAAACGGCCGAGCATGCAGCAGTCCTCCAGCAACTCGTCGATTTGGTGGACCCGGGAAATGCAGACAATATATTGTTCAAGGTGCAGAACAATTGGTACATCCTCAATCCGAGGACGCCATACTAGCGGAGTTGCGTCCGCGGGTCTGATCTGGCCCTTTTTCGGAGCGCAATATGATCAAGTCTAGAGCCAGGGTCGGCGAACAGCGTCCGTTACTGATCGCTACGATCTGGTCCTCTGGATTGAAGCGGGACCTCTTTGAATTGTCTGAGGTGTCGAAAGGAAAACTAGAATCAGCTCATATGCTCATGCACGAGGAGGTAAAAAGGCGTTACTGGGACGAGAATAATGCTGCGAGCAACATTGCAGAGCTTCTCCAGATTGACACCCAGAAGATAATCCGGTCTCTTCGACAAGCTCAGGAGCGCAAGGCTGCTTCGAGCTGAATTCCTTCAGGCTTCGGGAAGGGCACCGTGTTTGGCACCCAAGAGCACATCTATATGCAACATGCAACCAACATGCCCGGTCCCTCGATCTTCTCTACCCCAAGTCCTGTTCTGTTTTTGTTTGGTCGGCTTTGAGAATTGATTACCATTGCTGTACGAAAGAGACAGATTAGGTAATTCAGGACAGATAGTCGAGAATGAAATCGGGTTTATACTTTTACATTCCTACTCCTCAGCAAAGCCGGACAGGCTTCAGCCAGTTATCCGTATTTCACTGGTCTCTGCGTTCTAGGTTGTCGGCAACAAGCTGCACTGTACAAAGCGCCCAGGATCTTTTTAGACTAGTCTTGATTTTTCATACCCAGGCAGGTGGCTCATGGAGACTAAGAATATATGCACATGTGTCCACAGGCTAGAAGCACAAGATTTGAATTACGGACTGTATTCCCTGATATCGCGATACTACCCCATAAAATCTTTACCCAAATCTCCCCTCCTTGTCATCATTCGCCTCCCAAACCAATCCCATTCAGTCCAGTCCAGTCCGTAAAACCCAGACTCCGTATCCCAATCCCAGAGCTCTATTAACAACACCGCATTTATGAGCTAGATGTCTTCCCCGGTGTTGTGCCGTACGCCGGGTCCAACCAGCCCCTTGCTCAATCTGTTTGAATTTTCCAAATTGAAAAAAAAAAAAAAAAAAAAAAAAAAATTTTAAACGTATATGACGCTCGATTGCTCGCCAGTTCTCTCGCCAATGTGTGTATAGAGCAATGAAGCAAAATAGAAAAACAAACACTAAAAAGCACGCATGCAGCCGCTCATGCCAAAAAAAAAAAAAACTCTCCCCGCGTTTGAACGCCAATGTGCAAAGGACAAAACACTACGATTTCGAAAAAAAAGATAAATGGAGGATATACTTCTCGTACGTATGATTTTAATGGTTGGCACATAGGGCTCTAGGTGTGGTTCTTCAACGCCATGGTGAACCCCTTCTTCCACTTCCAGTGCTGGATCCACCCCTTCCCTCTTCTAAGCTCCTTCTAGATCCCGCCCCGATCTCGCTCATCTGGAACAGCAACGGCTCGTCATCATCTAACGGCGTGCTGCGAAAACTATATCTACTCGGTCGTTCCGTCGAACTAGTTGCGCCCGTGGTGAGACTTGTTGAAGAGCCATGAGTAGATGTTAGCCCGCCGCGACCTCTATTGTTACCACTGTGGTTGCCTCGTTTGGCAGGAATGTCGGATATTGATGAAGGGCGAAGCATATCCTCACGGGAGCTGGGCGCGCTGAGAGTATCAGTCTGTTGATCGGCGCGCCCAGTGCTGGCAAGCAGCTCTGTTTGGGCGAAGAGTCCACTGGAGGTGAGGTCAGCTGCCGTGATTCGTTGCAAGTCTCTTTCTCGGTCTGTTTCTTCGGTCGGTAGACTGGCTGAGCGTAAACCGAAGAGATCGGGCTCATCCTCTAGAGCGCCGCGATTCTGTTGAGCGGCCGAACTTGACCTACGGATGTAATTCCACGGTCGTGGTGAGGTGGGAATGTCGATGGCAGTAGTCCCTTGTTCGTCGTCTTCGCTCTCACGGACATCACCTGCTCCCTGTTCTCGAGCCATATGACTTGGCCGACTCCGACTACGTCGTGGTTCGTATTCAATGATGCTATTTGCACTAAGCCGTGACGGAATAGCTGGCGTATGAGGCGTATGGGGCGAAATCGGCTTTCCGGGAGAGGATGATGTGGACATTGAAGTGCCGGCAATCATTTGTGGAACATTCGACAACTGACGGCTTGAGGATGATGATGACCTATGAAGGAGCATGGACGAAGACACGGAGTCCGAGAGCGCTGCATGTGAATCTCGCATACGCTGGTACTTTGACAGCTGAGCAGTCGTCCGTCTCATCGAGGCATCTCGAGATGCATTGTCGCTTCGGTTGAAACTCTTGAGGTCTTTCTTTTGCTCTAGTAATTTCAGGAAGTCGGAGATATTCTCGTCGTCCGTCTTGATAGATCCGGAGCTAGTGCCTTCCCCTTCGTTCAGCACATCAGAACCGGGTTGCTGTGATGATGCCACACTCCCCTTGCCGCTGCTGAGGTTGTCATCTTCGGTCTTACTCCCACCTCCGGAAGAAAACCTACTCCGCCGGTGGCTGAAGCTGCTGCTATAACGAGTTATTGGAGCGGGCTTCGGTGAGCTGGAGGCAGATGATGCTATAGCAGTCTCGTTTGGTAGTGATGGGGCCCTCAGAGCAGCTTGAGGAAGGGCTGTTAAGGAAGTTCGATTCCGTGGTTGGGTCAGGGCGCTCGGACCAGCGCCTCGCCCTAAGGAGCTGCCAGGCCTTCCAACTGAACTTGAAGGCGACGGCGGAACTGCAGGACCAGGAGCAGGCGACGAAGACAGCGAGCCAGCCTTGAAAGGTTGAAAGGAAACAGATGTCCGTCTCTGATAGGGTGGTGCGTCTGCAGATCGTAAAGAAGATTTTGACCCCTGGGCGGTGCGATGATTGGGAGGCAGTTTTTGTGGAGGCGATTCCACTGGAGATGGCGAGGATGCATCCCTCACGGCTCGAAGCGCAGACATTGGGCTTGTTCCAGTCGCCGGACCAACTTGGTGAAATGTCGACATGCTTCCATATGCTTGGCCCAAATCTGGTGTGCCCTGCGAATGTAACTTATTGACCGGTAGCGACCCAGGAACCTGGGCCGCATCACGATTCGTCTGCTCGAGATAATTATCGTCCAGTCCCATGAAATGGGAGCTTAATAAAGATTCTGAATCATCCACACTAAATTCACAGTTGGTGCGATACTGAACCGAAATGCACAACGGGCCGATGGGTGAATTCGAGGGAGTGAAAACTTGGCTGTCGGTAACACCTTCGGATGATGGGTACAATGGAATATTTAAAGTGTCCGGTCGAGGGCTCTTGAAGTCGCCATTTGATATGCGGTAATGGAGCTTCAGTGATGGATGGTTCGCGGGCTGTTTAGCAATACTCTTGTAGTACTTGAATGCCGGGAGAAATCGAAGGTACGCATAGAGCGATCGAAACAGGACCACCGCTTTCTTGTACACATTGGGCAGCGGATCCTTCAGCTCAGAAGGGTGCACGGAATTCCTATCTCCTACTTGAATTCTCCATCGCTCGAGCACAAGCTGTGTGGACTTGCCCATCCGACTGGGAGGCCGAGATGAAGACTCCACAGGCACATTCAGGGCTTCGGCAACATCCCATCGTTTGCCCTGCTCATCGTGTACCACCAGCGATTGTTTATGTCCAAGACCTTTGATATCCAGGTATATTTCGATGCAGAGAGATGGGTGTTGCCCCTGCACAGCATCCATTGTCTTCCATTCCATCAGGTCTTGTATTAAGACATCTGTATCATCAAGCACAACGTTGAACTAACGTATTTGAATGAGCATGACTCCAATCCAGCTTTGGTTGATATTCTTTACGTACCCACTTGTTTTGTCTAAGTTCTCCATTCTTGTTGAAGCTCTGTGGCAGCATCACCCTAGAGGAGATGATGGTAAGTGCTGCCTTGGTAAAAAAGTTCTACACAAGAAATTAGCTTTGCGAATATCCATGGATTTGGTGTAACAATATGTACCTGAATTACCTGATTCACCTTCTGCTTATTCTTTTGCTCCGTCTCAGATACTTGTTCGGCGCGAGTCACCATCTCGCCTTCGCCTTCGTCAGTCCCCCTATCGCCGTAAAATGTTGTATCTGAATATGAGGATGGCCGTTCAGGGTTAGGATCCCGCTGGTTGTTTGTTCGGGTAGGATTTGTCTGGAGGTTGTTGGCCGCCGAGGCCGTTCTCGGCGAAGGGCGTGGGTGCTGATGCATGGTGTGGCAGGCCTCCAGGCAGGAAGGGGTGCGCAGAAGCAGGTCGCAGTGGTAGGTGTGGTGGATTGCGAGCGTAGACAGGCGGCTATCGTCGTTGGGGATGGAAATAGTAGGTATTGATGGGAGCCATCACGAGAGCAGTGAGCGGCGAGAAGCTATTCAGGGTCCAATCGTGATAGTCAGAAATGTCTCTCAGCAGACAGGTCCACGCGAAAGGGTCTTATTGCGGGGGAGCTCAGGCAACAGCCATGGTGTGCAATGTTTTCCAGGGTGTTTCTGTGGTTGAGCTCGAGGTGCCTCAGGCGCGGAGATAAGGTTGAGTGGTGGATGGGGCCGAGAAGTGAACAGTAGACGAGGGAATGCTCTAGGATGCAACGAGTATCTAATAGAAGCGCCTTTGTTCGATGGCGCAGAGCTGCGAGATAGGGTTAGGGGAATGGTAGAGTCAAGAAGGGGTGGTAGGCTCCATGTGACTGTTCCGAATGACGCCTATTACTGATAACAAGATGACCGGGCTTGAGACAGGGTCTTTTCTGGATGGGAGTGAGCCGCAACGAGCTCAGGAGGGATGATAGATAGAGACGACGATGCTGCAGGGCTGGAGGAGAGATGGCAGAGCAGGAATTCTGCGTGTAGGGTGTTTCGTCTTTGACTTGTTGCACTGTGACGAGGCTCGAGCTCGCCTTCGTCAAGCTCCATGGCCGGCGGAGCTGGGGCGGGAAGCGATCCGAGACAAGCTCTAGCGCCCTTCACCAACAACATGGGCACCCCGGACATGAAAGACAACGACCAGCTGAAGTCGTGGAAGTCCAGCACGCATCCGCGCACGCCTGCACTCGAGACACTCGTCCATTGATATTGAACAAACCCAGCCTCAGGGGTCGACTATTACCAGACCAGATACAATTGGGCCACCGCTATGCAGCACCGTTCAGAAGCCATCCGCAAAGCCTCCACCACTACCCCTCCTCCACAAACTGGCCCCCATAGCCTCACAGCAGCCCAAAGGCCCAAAGAGAATCCAATCCAGACTGCACTGACCGGTGATACAAGATCCACCCCAAGATTCCTGTGCCACTGAGGCCGCCGGTCAAAACGCACTGTTGTTATGCTCTTTAGAGCTTTCACGGCCAACGAAGCCCTGAACTGGTCTCGTGAAGTCGTCGTACTGCAGAGAAAGGCTTGTTGAGGAAGGTCTCATTGGTCCCAGAATTGCATCATCCACCTCGCTCTACGGCTGCCTGCCAACACCACCTCGAGGTAGAGATGGTAGAGAGAAGGCTTGTAATTTTTGCATCAACTGCTGCCTGTATCACAGAATCACCTCGCTGCACATCTCATTGGACATGTCTTCGCCGCTCTGTGTAACGTCTGCCTGCTTCTCCTCCACGGCCGCCTAGTCAGATGCAGCAATTTGCAGATATATGCAGGGAAAGCATCGACAAAACAAGAAGTTTCAATGGGTTTACGAAGGCATCAATTGACAGATACAAGCCTCATTTAGAAATTCCCGGAGCCATTGGACATGGTATTGACGGCTTTTCCGCAGTCCAATAGCGACGAAGGTAATGACGCTGTGCCTAGCCATGGAGGCTGATGGGACTGCTGCGGGAACCAAGCCCCATCAATATACTTTGTTAATGCATCTCCCCAGGCACCCTCATAGTCTGACTTCCCAAAGCAGTTGCATGCAGAAAGAGACCATCGATTCGGGTGATCACCGGTGGAAGTATCGTACAAAACCCGCTAAACACGTATTTACCTTGCACTCCAACTGCCATCTTTTGTTGAGTCTGGAATCCCTCTGCCTCTCGACCTACAATCAGCATTGTAAACCCTTCTGTTGTCCTAACGGCTCTGCATACTCCATTCGAAGGAGGTCGTTGGAGGTGATGCAATCTTTGATATGCTACTTTGTCCTGTCTTATTCGGGGTCTTGAAAGAACCTTCTGACCCTTCTGCTCTGTCTCCCGCTCCTCAATCACTCATAATAACAACATCTCCGTCAAGGTCGCAGAGACCTCTCTAAGGACTTGCCAAGCTCCGCATATGTACGGCCCGTTCACCGCCAGATCAGTGTGGAGAACATGTGTGCATGTAGTTAGGCCGATCTGCCGGCAAGAACAACTGTTCTTGAACCTTTGACTGTCTCGAAAGTCTCCTCATGCTCCAATGCCATCAGCACTCCCTTCATGTGACTCAAAAAGTGGTGGTGGTGATGATTAGCATCCAAAGGACGAAGCTCGTGAGGGCTCGGCCGCCCTGATTGGCTGACGCAAAATGAGTCTTGATGAGTCGCACATAGTGCTACCCTTTGTATCTCAATCCGCGATATCCCACCGCAACACCAACAAAAGCTATAACTGACGATTTCTGCCAACTGGAAGCCCTAGGAAGCTCTTTACTACTAGTCCTGCTGAATCGCTAACGTTGAGACCCAACGCCGCGTTACATTAGGTCACTATCAAACCAGCAACCGTTGTTTCGTCAATCATAGATCCAACTCCTCACCCCTCGATCAAAATCCGGCAACCGACCCACGCATACCATTGCACAGCCCCGGCGACACATCTGCTCCAAACTACATTGACGCTCCTCTCGAAAACCCCCTCCGTCCAACTGTAAAAGCTCCCACCTCGACGCACACCTCCCTTTGCCACCTGGCATTGCCGGTCACAGTCGCCTGGCACCCATCCCCCGGAGTTTTCCTCGGCTTCGCATCTAGCACCTTTAAACAGGCTTTGACTCCCTGAGGTCATAGCGAGGTGCTCCTTTTCGGAGCAACAGGATCACTCCGCATTCTTATCGGCACATGAGTGGCTATCTCTGGAAATACTATCTCGAAGATGATGTCGTCAGCTTTCGGCACGTCCTGGAAAATGCCTCCCATACCACGCGCCCGGGAACACAGAAAAGCTTTGCTGGCTGGCAGGGAGGAAGCCTTGGTGCGGTGGTGAATAGCAGTCCAGGCAGCTACGGGGGATCTCCGTTGCTGAATACAAAAGGAAGAAAGGCCATGGGCTTAGCTGGGGTCTCACTGACTCGGTCAGATGTCAACAGCAGAGATGGCGCTGGAATGACAATACTGCATCATGCGTCATCATCTTCGTCGGACAACGCCACTGGCTTTGCTCAGGCGCTTCTTGAACATCCGTTGACCGACCTTTATATCCAGGATGCGGAGAACGGATGGACGTCGCTCCACCGGGCGTTTTATTTTGGAAACATTGCCATTGCGCGCTTGATTCTCAATAGGGATACTCGGGACATACTTGGCCACGGCTCGGGTGGTTTCAACCAACATGCGAGGGGCCTCATCAAGATCAAGGATAAGGAGGGGTACGGGCCATTGGATTTGTTTGCCATGACTATCAAAGACCGAACTCTGGGTTCAGAGGAACGGCTTTCCCATGAATCGGATTCTGATGATGAAGTTACCCATGGTGACAGTGGTGATCGAGATGATGAGGGGCGGAAGAGGACAATTCCACCTCCAATCTTACTCGGTGGCAACGAGGTCTACACCTTTGGGAGTAACAAGAACATAACGCTCGGATTCGGCGACGAAGACGACCGTCAGTTCCCGGAACGCATTACCTTAAGGAGGCCTGACCATCTCCTGCAGAGATTTTATCGGGAGCACCAAGAGAGACTGGCTCAAACTTGGAGTTCAATGAACCTGCCTCTTCAGCATTCCGGGATTCTTCAAGCAAAAGCCGTTGCTGATCTCCCAATCCATATTCGCAATACCCCAATCGTGATTCAAGATGTCCAGATGTCTAAGTTGCATACAGCTGTATTGACTACCGATCCTGTGTCCAACCTCTACATTTGCGGTCATGGTCCCGGAGGTAGACTCGGTACGGGAAGCGAGACTACTCGGTACCTGTTCACGTGTATTGAAGGCGGTGGGCTGGCGCAAAAGAAAGTCGCTGCGGTTGCCCTTGGCCAGAACCATACCTTGGCAATATCTGAGGAGGGAGAGATCTTTTCCTGGGGCAACAACGCATTCGGGCAGCTAGGATATACCCTTCCGAAACCCAACGTCAAAGACGACGATCCTATCTCTACACTCCCGCGTCAGATATTCGGTCCTTTGAAGCGAGAAACTGTAACGGGTATTGCGGCATCGCGAATCCATTCAGTAGCGCATACCGCAACGTCCCTTTACACCTTTGGCAAAAATGAAGGCCAGCTGGGCATCGTAGACTCTGATGCTCGTTCTCTTGAAGTCCAAATTGTTCCCCGGAAGATTGCAGCATCTCTGTTTTCATCGCCTATCGCATCAGCATCAGCAATAGATGGAGCTACTACGTGCCTTCTCGAGAATCGTGAAGTCTGGGTTTTTGCCAACTACGGATATGCCAGGTTGAACTTTCCTCTAGAAGGTTTCACCAATTACTTTCTGAAGGAGAGTTGGCGGACAACTAAATATCATACCTCCCCGAACAAGATAAGCAGAATTATATCCGGCGGCGACACTATTTGTGCCATGTCAACCTCCGGAGAAGTCTATACTGTCGCTGTGAGCCGGCGCTCAGAACAGAGCCTCGACGCTAACACCTCCACTACCAATCCAAAGCAGATCCGCGGTGCTTTGTCGCAGCCTTATCGAATTTGGTCGGCTAAGAGAGGTCACATGGCTGCAAGAGACGTTGATGTTGATCAAGATGGGTCTATCATCTTGACTACGGAGGCTGGTAGCGTTTGGAGACGGACGAAGCGAGCGACCATCAAGAACGCGACCGCTGCCGGAGCTGGAGAACATAAACCGAAGGACTACAAGTTCTTGAGAGTCCCTGGTCTGACTCGAGTCATTGCGGTCAGATCGTCTGCTTTTGGAGCCTATGCTGCGATCCGAAAGGACTGCGATGTCACCAAGACTCAAGTTGGTGTCGACGAGCCCAGTCTGTGGAAGGATGTGGCCCCGCTGCTCTCCTTCAACGACCTTTCGAATTATGAAGAGACATCTGATGATGACGATCCGAGCCCGCGCTTCTGGCAGCGTCCTTCAAATGCACAGTCTTTGCGGAAACGCGCCTTGAAATCGAAAGATCTGGAGACCGAAGTCAGCGATATTCTTCGCCAGTCTTTGGTTCCTTCACAGCGCAGATATGATATGGAGCTTGCCACAACTACATCGGATGTTCGCATCCCGGTTCACGAGTTCATATTTTCTGGACGTAGCCGAGTCTTAAGAGATGCCATGCTTGAGTTTCGCACGGGCGGCAACTTTGACATGCCTGATATCTTCAGTATCAAACAAGACGATGGAAAGCTGGTAGTCCTCTTCCGAGGCTTGGAGTTCCTTACGATCTTCAACCTTGCTCTCTATTTGTATACAGACTCGATCGTGGATTTCTGGAACGTGACGCGACAATTCCCTAAGTTGGCTTTCCGATATCGCTCGGTTCGGACTGAGCTAATGAAAGTAGCCTTGCGTCTTGAGCTCCGACAGCTCGAACCGGCAGTGCGCCAAATGGTGAATCCAAGAAGGTCGTTGAAAATGGACATGGAACTGGCTGTAAAGGATCTATCCTTATTTGAGAGTGGTGACGTAGTTATCGAGCTTGCGGATGGTGAAATACTTCTGCACTCTGATATGATCTGTCAGCGATGCCCCTTCTTCGAAGGACTCTTCAGGGGTCGCGCCGGAGGACAGTGGTTAGCTGGAAGACGCGAAGATTCAGAACAGATCAGGATTGACCTCAAACATGTCGGGACGCACCTCTTCGAACTTATCGTGCGTCACATTTATGCTGATGCTGGCGAGGACCTATTTGACGACGTTACTAGCGAGGACCTAAATGACTTCCTTGCTCTCGATGAGCTTCTTGACCATATCATGGATGTCATGTCTGTGGCGAATGAGCTGATGCTTGACCGCTTGTCGCAGATCTGTCAAAGATTGATTGGTCGTTATGGTATGTACGCCCATTGTGTGGCCAAACATGTTGCTAACACAGTTATCAGTCAACGCTCGAAACGTCTGTTCGCTTCTAAATGCTATTGCACCTAGTTCTGTCGCCGAGTTTAAAGATGCAGCTTTGGAATATGTCTGTCTTAGCCTTGAAGCAGTCATGCAAAATGGGTATGCCTATTATTCTCTTAGAAAGACCCCTCTAACAAATTTTTAGTTCTTTGGATGAGCTAGATGAAGATCTTCTCCTTGAATTGAATCAGGTAGTACGAGATAACCAGCTTGCAACCTTGCCATTTGCAAGGAGTGGGCGAGCCGAAACTCTTCTATTTGATAAACACCCAGAGCTTGCGGAGACGATCGAACGAGCAAAGCGTGCCAAAATCGACTCTGTCGTACTTTCGAATAAATTCTCGGACGGAGGCGGCATGGCTTCCACGTCATTCCGCGCCCAAAGCCTGGAGGAGCTGTCGACTTCACCCTTACGGCATCGGACTCGCAGAAAAGCATCTAGGGAGACCAAGACCGAGACGGACAGTCCGTCGGTCACGCCGGCATTGAATGGCAAAGGTTCTGTTCCCGACCTTATTTTTGAAATGTCTGATGGGGAAGACGAAGAACTTGAAATAGGGCAAAAAATACAGCCGCCTCGATTTACTGAGCACCATGCGACACAAAAGCCCATTGGCTCCCCAGAGGAGACTTGGTCTGCAGTCAGGAGGATGAGCGAATCCTCATCCCACGGTCTGGGAGTTGACGTGCCCGCCTCGCTTCAGTTACCAAGTCTGGCCACTTCTGGTGCCACGAAAGTCACGAAGCCACCTGGACAGCCATGGGGCGCAAAGTCATTGGGAGGGGCTAAACTTGACTTGAGAGATATCATGGCACAAGCATCTACAGACAGGACCTCAAACCTGACGCTTGGATTATCTCGACAGGCCAAGGAAGAGAGACCTTCAGGATCTTTCCACACAAAAATGTCACAGAAAGAGCGCAAACGCCTCCAACAAGCGCAGCAGCTTGGGCAACCTACAACTTTGGAAAAGCCACAGCCAGCTCCGCTGACAGTATCGCCCTGGCAAGCCGTGTCTCAACGCAGACCCATACCGAGCGGCAGTCCTGCTGTCGCTTCATCTCCGCAGCCTTCACGTACCCCTAGCACTCCCCAGCTCACCATGCGCCAGACTATTGCGAACACAAAACAAAGATCTCCTCAGCCTCCTTCTCCACCTTCCAGGACCGCATCTAGCAGTGCGCAACCATCTCAGAATCGCCCAGGTTCCTCATCGGGTCCTGGAATGTCAGTTTCCACCCACCCTATCTCAACGCCGCACTCAGTTCGGCACATCCCCCTCCCATCTCATTCTCCCACCTCGCCATCCCAACATCTCACTATGATGGAAATTCTTTCACAGCAGGAAGCTGAGAAGAACTATATCAAAGATGCAGCGGCGAAGCGTAGCTTACAAGAGATTCAGCAGGAGCAGGAGTTTCAGGAGTGGTGGGATCAGGAGAGTAAGAGGGTTATGCTTGAGGAGGAACAAAGGAAGAGAGCTGAAGAGAGAGCTGCTAAAAGCGCTAGAGGTAGGAGCAGAGGCAGGGGCGGTAGAGGAAAGGGTAAGGGTAGGGAGAAGAACGATGGGGAGGAAGAGGGTGATGGGACTGGGGATGGTGAACGGGGGAAGGGGAGTAGGTCGATTGACAGATCTGCTGAGAGCAAGGAGAAAGTGACACCAAAGCAAGAGGGTGGTGAGAAAGGCAAAGGAAGAGGCAAGGAGCACAGAGGTGGAAAAGGTAGTGGGAGAGGAGGTAAGGACCATGGTCCTGCGAGAGACAGTGCAGCTGCGACGACTTCGTGATTCGACTTTTGCATGCAACGTGTTGTTATGCGTGTACTTCTTGTATATGTTAGTCGCTTTAGACGTACATACATAGCTTCAATGACATAACATCTTGCATTTCAACTCTAATCTATCCTCTCTTCTCCACTCCCCCTGAAGCATGCACACCCCGACCCTTCAACGAATCTAGAAAACCATGGCACCTCCATCAACCACCAAATCCGCTCCATTGATGTACCGCCCTGCATTACTCACCAGCATCACCAACGGTCCAGTCAACTCCCATGGATCTCCCATGCGCCCCATGGGGTTCCGAGCATTCCAGGTATCGCGGGCACGTTGGAGGCCGGGACCCTCGTTCAATATGGTGTCCATGTAGCCAGGGGATATAGTGTTGACACGAATACCATAGGAACTCCACTCTGCTGCCAAACTCTTGGATAAAGAAAGCAAAGCCGTCTTGCTACTATTATATGCAGCCTGCGGTTGAGGGAAATTGGTCGAATGCGCGGATATAGAGGCTGTGAACACTATACTGCCTCCACTCTTCTTCTCAACCATTTTCCGGGCCACGGCTTGTGCGCAGAGAAAGCTGCCTGTCAGATTGATGTCGTGGATTTGGCGCCATCCTTCGGGGCTCATGTCGAGAGCGTGCGTACAGCCTACGACGCCGGCGAAACAGCAGAGAATGTTTACGCCACCGAGGACTTTGATTGTGCTTTCGATTGCTGATTTGATGGCTTCCGCATCGCGCACGTCGACTGCTTCAGTGATGATTCTTCGGTCTGGAAATTTGGAATGAAGCGTCTTAATTGCGTCGAATGATTGATCGGGATTAAGATCCCATAGTGCGAGGCCCGAAGCGCCGTGTTCGAGGAGGGCGCGGGCGGCTTCGAGGGCGAGCGTTCCTGCGCCGCCTGTTACTGTGTTGGAGATATGTTAGTCTTTTGGATTGATAGTGTACCGCGGTAAATGGTGTAAGACGAGATGGTTACCCTCGGATCAAAGCTCACATACTGATGGCGTTTCCTTGGACATCGAATCTATACTGAGCTCGCTGGGTTGGAGTAAAGTTCTCGGGAGGAGGTCTGGGAGCTGTCAAGAGGTTGTCCGCGGTGGATAGTTGCATCTCTGGTAACTGGCGGTTTACCAGGGCGTCTCGCTCTGTTGCATTGTCCGGCATTTTAGAAATGCGTGTGAAAACGTTTTCGGGCGCGTAGATGGGATCCAATTGAGGTCTAAAGAGGTAGATATAAAGAGCAAACTACAATGCTGGGATATGGAGGTTGAGATTAGCATTGAGCTAGTGACGTGCAGCCCCGCTGCGTAACCCCACTTGATGCTCAACCTGACATCTACTTCAAACGTAGGGAGAGTCTCCAAATCTGACACACCCACGCGGATTAGATTGGATTAGAGGAGATTTTGCGCTCGACTCGTGGATTCGATTCCTTTGTAGTTTTGTTGTTCGGTTCAGAGTAATGTGACCAATTTCTCACCTAACTCATGGCACCTAGTCTATCAACCCCGTTTTCCATTGTCCATTTGCCCCTTTTCTATTATTCATTCCCTCTTTCCATGCACCTACCGATCCTCACTCACGAACACTATTCGTGGTAAAAAATGAATCTCTTTATATTAACGAATAATAAAAAGGGATAGTAAGAAAGATTGAGCAGATACTACAATGGAAATCAAAGAGGGCCAGTAAAGGGCAAATGGGTACTACACTTCTTCGCGCGTACCTATAGCTGATCTTTCCTATATAAATCTCCACAATACCCAAATAAGTCAAGTTGGAACTGGTGGCTACTAGTATTGTGAGAAATTGCTAATGACTGTGCGAGGTCAAGGTGAAGATAGTGAATATTGAGCACGTGAAGTGCCGAGTCCAAAAGTAGGAATATGAGGTGAAGGAATACGGGAGGAAAGGAGAGGAGGTATGATTGATGTAGAGCGGCTGGGTGGATTTAAACGGGATTTTCGGGTTGGGGTCGAAGCCGTATCCTGTCGTATGAAGACTACGACTACTTTTACAGTGCTCGATCAAGGCTTGCAGCACAAAGGACAGCGAATTCCTAAGAACAGCACAGACGATGTAGGTGGGGTGAAGCCCTTGGCCAAAACCTTATATCTGATTCCATTCTCATTTCCGAAACCCTAGTGTGAAAGTCATAGATACATATGATGAGGCGTTACCTCTCCCAAGCGTCCCGAAGAATTGAACCACCGCCGTGACACCGCTAATACAGGGAAAAGGGGGTATAAGTTAAAAACGAAAGGTACAAACAAACGCATAAAATGTACATGCCTGCGAGAGCAAGAGGAAAAAGATCAGGGTTGGTTCCCATCGAAATACCGCCACGTCTGCCGCGACCCCCTTATGCCTAAATGAGGATCACGATACCTAGTACACCATGGTTGGTCAAATTCCAAGGCTTCGTCATCAAGCTGTCATGTAAGAGCGCTCATGAAGCCTTCCTTGACTAGCGCACTTGGATCGTAGGTATTACCGTTCCCATTTCCTGACCCCTTCCTCGCCTCATTTAACTGTTTTTGAGCTGCGGCGGCTGTCGCCTGGGCTGCAGCAGCCTCACTGGCAGCTGCTACTGCTGCAGCAACATCATTCTTGACGTCCGGGGGTGGCTGAGTGGCTCCATTTCCTCCGCTGCTAGTAGGTCTTGTTCCATCAGCGCTCTCTCGCTCTCCGACGGCAGCAGCAGCGAGGTGCTGAAGGCCAGCCATGTTTGGTTGAGCGGCGGCATTGGGTTGCTCTGGAGACGTGGTCATAGATGAAGGGCCCTTCTTATGATGGAGCAGGTCTCGGATTGCAGTGTCCCAGCCTGGGCCATCTGCGCTGCGGTAGACGACGTGACCGTTCGCGACAGCATCGTCCAATTCTTTGATGCTGGCATGAGCTTCAACTTGAGTTTCCACTCGATCCGAGAGTTCTGTCAGCGATGTGGCAACCAAACTTGCAAATATGTGGTTGAGCGGAGTGATTGGGCCAGTGACGAGGTTTCCAAGGAGATCCCTCGTCAGAGTAAGGATATCATTGGAAGGCGTATACGGAGAGAGACGTGCAACGATAATACGGAGGTATTGATACGCCAAGTAGGGCGGAGAGTTGCTGGGAAGGTTGGTTATCTCGAGGGATTCTCTAAACCGGGAGAGCTGGCCATTAAGATAGAGGGACGAGGGTGACGCTGAGGTCATCGCTGCAAATGTCCACGGAGATGAAGCGTCCACGTTGGGGATACTATTAGTCCGTATGAGATATGCAATCTGACCAACAATGTCGGCACCGCCTAATTCGTATTAGCAAGATGTCAAGAAGTCTTCTGAAAGCACCTACGAGCCAAATGATACGCAACGTCACCCAGTGCAGAAAGATCATCTCTTGAGACGCTCCCGCAGTACAGTGGCATCATAATATCCTTAGACATGCTAGAAGCGTGGAAACGGTCGAGAATGAACACGACCCAGAATAATCGACGAGCGACCTCGAAAGTCTCATGGTCCTGTTCCCGAATGCTAGTGATGACCTTTACATCGTTGATGCCTAGCTCAGAGATGCGGCCGGCTACTCGGCCTAATAGTTCTGCGGCGCCGCTCATAGCAGCAGGTCCGGATTTGTCAGAGGCAAAAGCAAGAAATGCTAGCGCCTGGCAGTAAACTAGCTGATTGTAGAACTGGCGAGCACTATCGGCGTCGCTAAGCACGTGCTGTGCATGCTCAACAGCGTCCAGAGCTCGATGCGTCAGCTGTACAAGGCCAACTTCGGATGGTGGCAGGTTTGCTGACGAGAATGATCGCACGCCGCATTCTAATGCCAGGAAGAAAGCCTCCCGCAGCTTAGCAGGACAGTTGGTTAGGTGATTGAGCGAAGCGGAGTCTTGCGAGAGAATCGGCATTATTGGGTGAATCAAGTTATAATATCTGTGGCAAGTCAAGATGTGTCCAGCGGGGTAAGCCAAAATGCACCACCTCCAGCGACATACTTGAAATCTAACATGCAGGGATTTTATGACTAAAGGAAGGTCTAGAGGGCTAATTTAAGGTGCATAGAAGGGAGGTTTTGGCTTTAACCGAAAGGGGGGTTGGTTGACTTACGCCTTTATAGTTCCCTCATTTGAGCCTGTTATCAGACTGCCGGCCAGAGCCATATCACCGTAAGACGGCCGCCGATGGGAGTCTTGGGCAGCACCATTAGATGTGAATTCTTCTTCACATGTCAGCAATTTTGGGGGGTGTAGGAAGACAGTGTATATACCACGTTGAGGGTCCTGGCCGGACCAACCCATGTTTGGCCGATTTGACGATCCATAGGAGTCCTGCAGGCTTTCTGACATTGAGTGAGTACGCTTTCTGGGAAATTGTGTGGGAGTCTGAGCATCTGGCGGACCTGAGATACTCTGCTCTCCCATTCCCAAATAGTCGTAGTTTTGTCCCCCGCCTTGAGGATGTTGGATCTGGCTCTCTAAAGTATTCAGGCGATCGGCTAGCTCCTTGATGTACCTTACTTCTATAAGCAATGTGGCCTGTACTTATGTAGAGGAGGCCTACCCTTTACTTGGACCACGCTTCATGGGCTGTCTACTGAACTGGCAACGCGCCCCGGTCCGCTTGCAGCTCGAGCAGGCTTCCGGTCCATTCTCGCTAGTCGCGTCACATCGAATCTACACATTCGCATTGTAAGCTTGCATCGCGCCTTGCAAGAACGCGCCCGTACCTTCTTTCGTCGGCACTCGTCGCATGCTCGCGACACCTTCGAGCGCTTTCGACTCGAGCCCCCGTCATGGTTGCCATACATGTTATGTTCCTCTAAGCTCATTACAGACTGCGCCATCTGTTGGGGAGAGTGCGTTGGGCGGGGAGGCGTCTGGAACGGGTGATGGGCGGTCATTGCTGAATTCATCTGATGACCTTGGGGGTTTGCGGCTTGCATCATCTCAGAATTTCTCTGAAGATGCTGAGACAAATTTTCTTGTAATTGAAGCTCGGGGTCCGTAGGAAGGTGCTGTTGTTGCTGCGCGGGAGGTGTTCCACCGTTTTGATTCACGTAGAGACCAGAGCCACCGCCCATCTGCGTCGAGTCGGGGTCAGGGTAGGAACCGCTGGAAGTCATCTTGTCTCGAGCTGCGAAAGCTGCAATGGGCGGAAAAACGTGTTCGCGATGCCGAAAGACGCTTTGCGGCAGGTTGTCGCGTTGGGTTAGTAAGGTGGTGATCGTGACAGAGGATGAGCAGTGAAGGCCGAGGCGCGTGGGTTTTCTGGAGCCACCTCGCACTTTACGGGTTTGGTACTAGCGCGGCAGAATTGGAAGTAGCCTCCAGTTAGAGGCACCAGGCGTGGAATAGTCATTGTTGTTGCTATATAATTGCTGCATTGAACTTTGCTTGCTTTACTTTGAAGTCTGAACTATTGGTGATGTTAGAAAAATCGCGGACATGGAGAAACGTCCTAATCCGATCCGTACAGTTTTTCCACCCCGAGATGATGTTCTGCTGGATCATCACTCTCCACTCATAAGATCAGCATATTGTCGAGCAGACTCTATCTTGGTGCAGACTTTTTCTACTGCAAGATGTTGATATACGTCTAGGAGACGTAGAAAGTGACAATTTTCTCAAGTACCAACACTAAAAGGTGTTGATTTATCCGAAGTGAGAGGGGTCGCGTTCGCCATCCTTGGCCTCCTGTTTCCTCAATCTGCGATGTGTATCATGCGGACAACCAATATTGCAGTCAGGAAATCCGATAGGGTATCGCTATGTTCTGCTAGATTCGGAGAGACTATATTGGTCTGTACAGCAGGAATGATCTTCTTGCTGGCATTGCGCCTCCCCTCTAAACACTGAAAAAGATAATCGAGATGCTCCACTTTGTGTTGTGGGACAATTCAAATGCCTTTCATGAGTCTCTAACGCCACGTGAAATAGGAAAATTGAGTGCTGCTACGATAATGTGCCCAAGTTCCTCAAATTGTGCCTTCGTTCCGTGACTCGCATCAGCTGCCCCACCAGGTATACCATTCATATCCATCGCTACCGTTCAGTAGCGGAGCAAAGCCGTACTGCCGAATCGGAAATGAGCATCACGACCACAGCAGGCGCAGGGAAAATCGAATTCAGAATTTTCTACCGAGGCGGATGGTGCACAAACTCCTAAAGGGCATTGTTATATCAACACGTTTCAAACTGAAAATATGCCAATGGTTTGGCGGTGCGATTACCGTCGATCTGAACTATGGAGTGTGTTCCTCCGCTTCGATCGGCCATTTGCCCATAGAGGCTTGACTCCCGCGGCTCAGCGCCAGCCGTGCTCCGAGGTTGGTGCACGATATACAAGATTACAATGTAGCTGAGAGTAGTGGCAGTTCATATCTGCTGGGCACTATTGCTGCAGATAATATCTGGATCTTCAGCTTGGCAACTGGCGCTCAGGGATCTCATTCATCGCGTCGCCAGGGGAGGACGAGAAAAATAATTACAAGGTCGAGAGAGGACAGTTCTGCAATGAGAATAGTAAGCCTTGTGCAAAGCATGCTATGTTCACCATGTCGCGTAATGTCGGTAGTTGAAGGTGGTCGAGGAGAAAAGTACAATTAATGGAAGAAATGGTAGACACAGAAGGAGAACCGGGCTGTGGGCTTGTCCACTCTCTTACAACATTCATTAAAGGAATGAGCCCTCTAGCTAGAGCCTATCCCTATGGTTGGCACTAGGGAGCCTTGCGTTGGTACCAATATGTTGTATATAGAATTTAGAGGGGATACTGTTAAAGGTGGACTTTCTGGATGCCATCGCGATCTGCGTTGCGTGCTCAGGTACGTACAGCCATGGATCAGAGTTCTTGGCGCTCTGCAAGTCATCAGTCTAAGGAACACAATAACGGCCGCAAACAAATTGGTTACACTAGGAGCATGCGGTGAGAGCCGTGCCTGGGAGGGAAAATGGCTATGGGCAATTCGCTGTGGGCTTGTGGTTGTTCAGGCCGCATGCGCTCCCACACTCCTGCACAGCTCACCCACTCTGAGAAATGTTCGGCAAGGCAACTCGCAGCAGGCCCGTGTCCCCCTGCCCGCCAGCGAGCCTGAGCTCAGCAGAGGTGTTCGTGCCGGCCGCCGCCCAAGAAGAAAAAGAATCGGCGGACGCAGTTGATGTGTCAGTGTGCTTTGGCGATGGAGCTAGCCCGATGCGTCGGCCTAAGCAGACCCACTAAAAGAGACGGCACAGGCCCGGTTCTCAAGCCCTTCTTCTGCCGCCCGCTCTCTCTCACTCTTAAACCTCACACACCTTCCCACACAATCTCAACCATCTGCCGTTTTGGCCGCCCTACCGTGTTTCTGCTCCCACGCTCTTCGGCCAGCGCCTTCTGGTGCACGGCTCGGCCTTCTCTACCGCTCTCAAACCCATCTTTAAACTCTCAACTCTCCGCTCTGGCCTCTACCTGGTGTCTCTTGCGGCGTTCACGGTCTTCTACTACGGCTCTGCCTGGCGTTTATTCCTACCATTGACATAGATACCCACGGCGTTTACCTCGATACACTATTCCCAATTGTCTCCTTTTCAATTATCCTTTCTCCGGTGGCCTGCAGCGATCAGCGCGGTCGACTATCTTTGCGCGTCTGCTTCTACTTTATCCTGTTTAGCCTCAACCTCCAATCCACCGACCGACAGTGTCCGAGTGCGGCGACCGCAATCGGCCGTGACTGTCCTCAAGTATGCCTGTGATCAATGGGGAAAAATGGGCGTGCTCTTCGTGCATCAAGGGCCATCGTGTGAGCGGATGCACACATAACGGTATATCTCCGCGGCCAGCTCTCTGACGTCGGTACCCGCAAAAGAAAGCACAGGCTAAACGTTATGTCTTCATAGATCGCGAGCTCATTCACATCAACCCCAAGGGTCGGCCTGTCAAGCAATGCGAGCACTGTCGTGTTGCTCGCAAGTCCAAGTCCCACCACGCCAAGTGCGATTGTGGTGAGAAGAAGGACAAAATCAAGAACAAAGACAAGGTCGGCGCAAAGGGTGAGGTTCTAGCTCAAGCCGGTGTCGATGAGGTCTCTAATCATGCTGCAGTTGATGAGAATAGCTGCTGCTGTTATTCCGGCGCTATATGCATCTGTGGTTTGAAGAAAGACAGCCTCGACCTAAAGCTAGACACTGGCAAACACATGCTGCATGGCGCGAGGGCTAAACCTAAGCTTACTTCAACACACTCGGAAAGCACATTGACCGTCTTCGCGAATGGACACCATAAACCTTGCCACCGAAACAACAACTCTGCCCATGTTTCTGGTGCGCCGTACAAGATCCCACGTCCCCACACTCTCCATGGCTCTGCCGCGTTTGCTTCATATTCCAATGACGGTGTATATGGACGTTCAGAAGCTTCCGCTCAGCGCTCGATGGATACCCTATCTTTGTCGAACAACGACTTCTATGCTATGTTCGGGTCTGCTCAGCATTCAGTGGATAGCCTACCAATCACGCCTTTGACTGGGGCTCTTGATCAGACCGGATTCCAAGATTCATTGTTCACGAGCCAAAGCTCGACAACTTATGGCCAGGAGGGCAACTCGCCAAGCGAGAGCCACTTGAGTGATACATTTTCTCCGCAACAGTGGCCATGGCCTAGTTCTGTGAACTCCTTGAATAGGAACTTCGGATATGGAAGCCTGTCAACCTCACCTTCTCAAGACTGCCTTCCCAATCTCGAGAACGGATTGGCCATCCCCTCGGCCGGGTTGAACAATCCTCTGTGGTCGGCTGGTGATCTTCCTCTGGATCCCAACAAGCTAAGCGACAGCTTGACGCAGCCCATCTCGCACAGTGGCGAGTCGAACCAGCACAGCGCACCCGGTCTCACAACAGGTTCATCGGCGCAGTCGGAGGTCGGGGAGCCAGCGTTGTTCGGTGATTTGCCGCAATCGGCCGTGAGTGAGACCCTCTTTTGGGAAGACACCCCAGCACTACGTTTAGCGACCTCCGGACCACCCCCAACATCAATGCCAGCAGTCGATGAAGATCGACGCTCGGTTGATGTTGACTTTACTAAGCGGATGAACAACGGATCTCCGTTCGAGTCGGAAGTCAATTTTACGTCCAACCCTCTGGCCTTCTCCAGCCCCAGTGTTGATGAAGAAAATACTTCAAGTACAATGGTGGGCACCAGCGTAAACGACGGATGTACAACTTATTCGACTGCCGATTATAGCGAGCCGCGTGCTATTGTCATTCCGAATAACATCGAAGATGTTGTCTCAAATGATCCCTGGCTGATGGACCAGAGCAACGCTTTCAATGGACTCAACGGCTTGGATGTGTCTTTCCCGAAATGGACATAGAAACAGCTTCGGGCACATTGCACAACAGTATCGTTAGTCCCTTAATGACGCCATGATTCATGACGCTGTTGATTCGAACTGATACCACTGTTTTCGCATCAATCCTGTTCATATTTTCTCATTCAGCCTTCTCGGCTTCTTTTAGACCTTCGGTCGCCTGTGTATATTCAGCATCCGGCCCGGACGCTCTTTCTATTTGTGGTTCGTGGCCCTGTTTCATATTTCATTCTCAGCGTTTGTGCGCAAGGTCAGGCAAGCGTGCACGCGTATATAAATGTGGGATGTCAAGAGCACTGGAAAGGGGTGGGCGGGATTTGCATGTGGGGGATCACTGCTAAAATCATAGACCGGGAACTGGCGTTACATCGTTTCTTATGCCCAAAAATGCAATGAAAATAGATTCCATTTGCTAGACTTCCATAATTGTGCCTGGAGATGTCCACCTTGCCTTGTCTTGGGGTGAGACGTGGTGTGGCCAACTTCTGAACCCTTGCTGATCGGAGTAACGTCCATCGCTGCAGGGCTGACGCTCATCCTGATCAACGAACCCCACCACACGCTCGCTCTGGGTTGAAGAAATTTCGCGAAGCCTGATTGATCGGCCGAAATGCAATCAGTAAACCCAAATGCTCATCGAAAGAGGCCTTGGTATACGCACGTTGACCACACCCCCTTCACGATGCTTTTGGCGGCGGAGGACGCCTACACGCAGCATCCACAGACCAGCCACGCATCAGAACGAGCGCCTCTTGCGAATACTGCAAGCCATTTGACGCGGATTTGCAGAGCAAAATTTTATTCCCATGGATGATGGCGGTAGGTTTCGGTAAGCCCTGCTGCTCAGCTGGCCGCCTGCTGAAATCATGAGGAATCAAATCTCACCGACAATGATTCCCCCCATTCCGCGTGTGTGAGGGCATGACCATCACCATTATACTGATTCGTAGGTTGCAAAGGACTTGCGTCCGCCGGGACTCAGCCTCTTCGCATCTTTGCTGGAAAACGCAAGTCGAAGCCGCTCCAACCAGCATCCTTGCAGTCGCTCTCTTCCGCGTAGGGAAGCTCGTTACTTTGCACTTCATGAAAAGAGGATAGGTTTGTTGAGGCACTGCACAGTGATTTCCAATGGCAAAATTCTCTCATGCACAGCCGTTTAGCGAAGCCGAGTTCTGACCCGCAGCAATACGGACTTTTTCATCATGACTGATCACGAGCAAGGCACCCTTCTCGGGGCTTGTTAGGTGGCCTGTGACATTCGTCGTCATCGGTCAAGCGCTTTTCTGGGTCTCGAATTGCGTTGCATTCGAGCGATGGATGTGCTAGCTATCACAGGTACAGAGAAGGCTAACTGCTATGGTACTTGACGTCTCGACTTGCAGCGTGTCTTTGAATAACGGCAATTCGTTCGCCAAAGGCGCTTTCGGGGCATCGCTATCCCATACGACGGTTTCTGTTGGACCCTGCCTCCACATCGTACCCCCGCAAAACTTGGTCCCAACGTCTTCCCCAATGCTTATGATCGTGGAGCAAGCTGCAATTATTGGACAGCCGCCGCGTGACGTCTTGTCGGTGAAGAATTTTGAAACAATGTCACCATCAAGCCGTCTCTCAATTCACCTCGGCAGGTCAAATCCAAGCATGCGTCGCTCCTTCAAGTTGGGCGAAACGCTAACTCGTTACTTGCATTGTTTCTTCCTTCCCCACAGACTACGCAAGGAAAACAGTTTTTCCAGGTTTTCGACAAATCAAACTCCTGGAAAAGTGATGAATTTTCAAGGATGCGTTCGGCAGATCGAGGTCCAATCACATCGATAAACGCTGTTAAATCTCGGAGAATTATCCTTCTGTGTGACGTGTATGATCGTCGTTTGCGATGTTAGATTCGATGGAAGAAGCGTCTGTGTTCCAAGCATGGGTTTAAGGTGTTCTGAGGGCATCCTCAGTCTCCTCTCCATGCTGTTAGGCTTGCTGCAGTGCACCCACTTCTCGTCTCATCCCGTATCAACGAAAACATGGGTTACTCCAGGCGAAGTGGCTTATTCTAGGTAACGGATCCAATCGCGGTCAGCCGCGGCGACGCGGAACGGTGCTGGGAAGTTCCTGGTTTCCTCTTCACCGGCGTTGTTCAACGGCGGTCTGGCGGTGACACAGCACGCAGGGTGCGGAAAAGCGATCCTCCAACCGATACATGACACTACCTTCAACATCCTTACACTAATTTTGCGGTGCCTGGAATCACAACTATAGAAAGCTTTGTAACTCTAAATCTAGGTGGCGTACAGAGAGATGGTTAGTGTGGTAGATACAAGTTGATCCATGCAAGGTGAAGTCCCAGGTTGGCTCTCTCCGCACCGCATGCGAGCGAGAGCAATACCTTCCGTGGAGCTTTGTACATCTCCTCTGCGGGCGTATCCTTGCTGAAAGCTTACTTAAGTTATCCAGAATCTGGACCATCGAAACAGATGAGTACGAACTGTTCGATAGTTACTCCCGCCGATACGACCAATCAGACGCGTCCTCGATGAATGCTCAAGTGTTGACAAGAGAAGTAACTGTTCATGGAATCACAGCCAAGCCATCATTCTATCTTCTCACGTAACTTCTCGAGGCTCTTCAGGTCTCGCCCCAGCCTCCAGTTCTCCAGAACCAGCTTGCCCTCAGCCGAACGGCCGCCTCACTCTACCATCCCACAGCCACGCCAAGCGACCACTTCAACTACTATCAACATTCCTCGCCACTCCGATTGCGCAAACGCGCCCAACGGATGCACCCCAGTGGCCCCACAGCCTCCCCGATCCATCAAAATCTTCTGCGGTAAGGGCCCGCCCTCCCACGACATATTTCCAGCCCTATGGTATTGGATCAAGGGTCTGATATCGAGGCTTCCGAGAAATCCCGCGCCATCTTCCTTGCTTCTTTGGCCGAAGGCGAACCTTTTTCTCACTAATGAAACAAGAAGGCTTGCTCGGTATATGAGTCGGACATCCGAGTTTTTTATCCGAGCCTAAATTCTCAGGTCGCTACCAGCAAATACAGATCACCTGAAATGTGAGCCTGACATTCACCCCACAGTGTCTCCGGATAGAAGCTCGTATCGAATGATCCACTCTAAATGACACATTCTAGAAAACGGACCAGGTACGCCGCGTCCGTCATCAAGGTAAGCTGGTAATGATCCTCGAATCGAATTGCAATCCTAATCAACCTTGATCCATAATGTCCTGAAGCTAATCAACAGGGTATTTTCAGCTTTCCAAAAATGCATTCTTTTGACAGGAATTTCTCTCTTATGCCAGCATTCCGAAAAGTAGGTTAACTATTACCTGTGCCCGTAGTTCATGCAATACTAAATTCCCTTCCATATGTACTACATTTAACGTTTTCTTTGACAGTCTCGCATCCGCTTCTCATCCGTACGCGTGTAAGGCATCATTAAATTTTCATTGACCCAAAAATCCTCCAATCTTGACCAGGCAGTCAGCATCCGAATCTCCCGAACCAGAAAAGCATCACACCACCAAACCAACCTTTGCCAAATGCCAACACCACTCAACGCTTCCCCATCCGAGCGCTTCTCACCGCATTCATCGGATCCAGGATCCTCGACCTAACCTCATCGCGATTTGCCGTCACCAGATCTTTCAGAAATACATGCTCCACCAATTGATATCCAGCACCCAATAACCACTAAGGGATTCCTCAAATACGCATCTACAGAAGTGAATAGCATCCCATTCCATAACCGCGGAGCCCCGGTCTTGACATCGGAGCGCACCAGCGCCTTTGGTTCCCTTTGCGGACTCCACATTTTCTGTACATTGAGCTGGCATCTGGGAGTTCCTTTTAGCTTTAGTCTTGCATAAGTGGAGCGATTTAAAAGCAAGGGATGCTCTTGTCCCCTTACCGCGACCTCGTTTCAAGTCATCAAGACTCAATGGCTTAGCGATTGAAGTAATACTGGGTATGCGGTTTAACGCGGATGTGAATGCATACAAGGTCCACTCTTCTAGATTAGGAGTCCGGACATGGGCAAGGAGAAGGGCGGTGGGCGGTTCAGCATTTGAAGATGCGTTCTCTATTCAAGAGGAGTCGACGTGCAGGACTCTATTGGCCTAGTGTTATATGGCGATGGCAGAATATACTAATATTTGGGCCTGGCTAGGGAAAGAGAGAATGGAAGCATGCGAAGAAAGGATGCTGGACTTGAAAACTATTCTGAGCGGTTTGCCTGGCTAAATCATTTGCCCCGTGTGCGGTTTATCGTTTACTAGTGAGATAGAAGCAACACGCAGAGATAGCTTCATTAAAAATTGATGTAATATCGATATATGAGCATGAAGACGTTCTGTAGATTCCATGTAACCCTTGCCGCCAGGCTTCAGCAAGCAAATCTAATTATGATCAATATGGCATACCCACCTGAGACCTAGACAGAAACAGTGAACGGTCAGAGGGTGGGAGTGTAGGTGACAAAGAAATCACCAACGAAACTTTTCTCCCGCCACATCGTCCAGAAAATTACGTACTCCACAGTATTAGTGCCAGGGTGTAAGGTACTCACCGATTCATGCTCAGTCAAGCCCCAAACCAATTCTCCTCCAACAAGTCGAAAGATCCTCACAAAGCGTCAAAAAGTCGTCATCCTCAATATGCTGCATCATGAAATCATTCAGAAAGGCCATCCGCCCGTCTACAGATTGCATTGCGTAGGTCGCGAGATGCTCGTTGCTGCTAGATCTTGCTTCGGCCGAAATATGTGAGGCGATGCGATCCTGATAGGCAGTCTCTGGGTTGTTGGAAGGTTGGATTGAGGCTGTCGTGGGGGCATGTTGAAACTGGCGGGAATTCTGTGCTGCTGTGTTTAGTACGCCCAGCGGGCGGGTAAGGCCTGGACCTTGGGTGTTCACGGTGAGATGGTGAGTCTGAAAAGAATGCGCGCTTGTGCCTCTCGTGCTTTCAGCGACTAGAGTAGGTTGAGGCAGAGGTGGCAGGTCGAGTGCCCGGCTCATTAATCGATTTGGGCTCGAGCTTGTATCATCAGAGCGTGAAGGGGGCAGTAATGGAGGTGGTACCACCGTCGAATTCGAAGCTCGGCTTGAAGGTCGTATGTTATCGCTACCAGAGGACTTGGGTGGCGACGATCGCTTGAAAGGGAGTTCTCGCCTCGGCGGCATGGGTGCGGTGGTTGCTCCTAACTCTGAAAAGAGTAGAGCAGTGCCTGGTCGAGCCGATGATGATAATTCGTTTTCTTGAATTATTTGGAGTTTGGGGAAATTCTCTCGTGTGGCTGTGTTTGAAATACTCGCAGGGCCTAGAGATGAAATGGCTGGCTTTTGGAAGGACTGAGGGGGTGCAAGCCGTTCAAGCGCCTGCGGCTGGGGGGATAATTGGGCAGACCGTTCCTGGTTAACCAATGCTGAATATGCAGAGGCTGGACGAGCGAAGTCGAATTGTCCTTGCTGAGATCGAGGGGGCAACGTAAAAGAACGATGCGTAGCAGTAGGTGACGACTGTGGTTGAGGACGATACTCGTCGCTCTGGCGAGTGCTTTGCTCATACATGGGGACAATTGGAGCTTTCTGCGGAGAAATGCTGCTCTGCATGGTGTGCGGTCGCATCTGCTCTATTGACGAATTATTTTCCTGCCTCTGGCTGACGGGCTGAGCAGCAGGACCACTGCTGGAGCTCGTACTCGAATATTGAGCGGAAATAGCAGTCTGAGGTCTATTGGAAATCTCCGCTACTACTGACGGTGGGCAAGAAAGCCCCGTGCTTTCCGGTTTGTTAGTATTAGAGGGTGCTGGATTGGTCGAAGATGGCGGTACACTCTGAGAGATGCGAAGTCCAAGACGGTTGAGATGGTTGAACGCAGTGTCGAAGTCCTGGTTGGATGCAAATTTGAGCTGCAGCCGTCGCACCTAGAGTAGTTGAGTTTGAATGATCTCCATGAATGAGGAGAATCATACCTTCCGGTCTGGTAGGTTATATCGCAAGGCAAACAATGGGCATCTGACCAGCGCTGAAATGGGTAGTTGCTCATTCCTAACTTGGACATTAAGCTGGCGCATTGTATCAATGACTTGAAAAGCCGATTCAATTTTCTCTTGTATGTCAAACGATTCCTGGCGTTGACTGCGTTAGAAAGAAAAAAAATAGGCTTATTGCATAACAGCAGATACGAAATAAGATTCAGTAGTCTTGGAGGCCTTACTAAGACTTGCGTCCCTTGTAATACTCTCATCATCTGAGGTGGCCGGCCATTCCTAGCCGCGCCTGCTCTGAAAGTATCAAAGACGACAACAAGGTCCTGAGTAACGTGCCTCCAGGAGAATTTGTCGACTTCTGCAGCTACATCAACAGCGCAGGAGAATTTGAGGAGAGAGAGAGTGATGAGGTCGGACGACGGCTGTTGGTGCTGCATTGCAGCATATCTTCTTAGTTAGTTCGCTGGGTTAGCTGAAAACATTGATGGATGACCTCTAGTCCGGGGTGAACAGAACAAGATGATGAACTCGGAGCGGATTTAAGGTATGCCGAGAGCGTATCACGTGATGAAAATGGCCCGTGCCAGCCAGGAGTTAGCCTGATCGGCGTGTCGCGACTGGAACTTTGAGCTTCAAGCGTCAATGGAGGTGAAGACGACCGAGTGAATTCCACCAAAGTCATTCACCACGACCGCTCTTCCGTCCCGAATGTCACCTGTCTTGCCACCCTTCTCGCTTGCGCCCATCCGTCTGACTCGTCGTGGACCTAGGTGACTGCGCAACCCCCCGACATGGCACCAAATAAACCACGGGAAGCATCCATCGAGCGCACATCCGAATATGAGGAGTTTATAGAGAAATTGGCCGAATACCACAAAAAGCGAGGGTTGGTTCTTCGTTTGCGCGTTGCTGATGGCAAGGTGGAAACTTACCATGATTCGCAGAACACACCTAGACCGCGAACCAAAAGTCGGAAACCGGCATATCGACCTGCTGCGCCTGTACAAACGCGTTGTAAATGAGGGCGGATACGATAAAGTCTCAGATACGAAGGGCAATAAACTCGCTTGGAGGAGGCTAGCGGGCGAGTTCCTTCCCGGCAGCCCCAATTTGACCACTCAGGCGTTCATCGTGAAGAGTGCATACTACAAGAATCTTGCGTACGACTGGACTTTCACCCTACACATTCATCCTCATCAGTTCATGGTAGTGAACAATACTGATCGCATGTTGCAGCGCATACGAAATAACCAACATTCACAAACGCGAGCCTCCCCCGAAAGAGATCCTCGAAGACGTATCGGCGAAGGGTGGAGACCTGCTGAGCCGGACCGTTGAGAATTATTTTCGCCCAGTGAGCAGAGAAGCGGAGCGATTAGGCCACGGTGAAGACAGCGACTCCGACTCCGATCGCGACACCAAGAAGACACCTCGAGAGGACAAGATGGATGTTGATGAACCAGGGAGCACAGGAAGAGTCACGAGAGGTAAGTGCGATGTCACTATTCTGCGTGCTCTCACGTCCTTCCTTTTCACTGCCACACTCACCACACTCTATTTTGTCGCCCTGAGCGCCACATGGAAAATTTTCTGCGTTTCACATTTAACTAATTCTCCTCTTACAGCACTCCGACACGCACCACCCCAACGCGTCCTTTTCCAACCCGAAATGTCCTCCCGACAAACTCGGCAATCCACCGGCCACCTAAATTCGCCACAGCCTAATGGCACATTTGGCTCGAGTGGTGCCGCAATGACAATAGCGAACTACGAGCCGCGGACTGCGGTCCCTTCGAACATGAAACCGGTTGTGACTCCGGCCAATAATCCAGAGCACTTCAGAAACCTGCGAATGAAATACATTGTCAATCGGCGGAACAGGCCACAGCCGATTAAGGGGATGATGCTTCCTGGAAGTAAGTGACCACTCCGACATGCATCCTTGAATTAGACTGATCTGGTGAAGCTGGCTTCCCGGGACCAAATATCTACATTCGTGCCCTCCACGCTCTACGATCACATGAGCCTGAGGAAGAAGCGTACGCGCTACATCATCTTGTAAAGATCTCCCATGAACGTGGCGACAAGTATCGGTTCGACCAATTTCCTGGGCTTGCCGAAGCTCTTATTGAAAAGGCCATCGAAGTCGCCTCGTTATTTTACGACGTCAAATGGGAAATATCTTACGTCGAAGACGACATGGAGCGGACTAATGTGCTCAATGGATTAACAGGCACCCCAGACTTGATGCGAAGGATACAATCACTCCGAGTGCTTGACATGCAAGACGATCTCTTACCCCAAGATGTCACGCAGACGTTGGGTATGGTGAACGAAGCTGGTCTTATTCTCCGCAACATGGTCATGCTCCATGAGAACGCACTCTTCGTCTCGGTGATACCATTCATTCGAGACTTGATTGTCATCGTTCTAAATCTCCCGAACCATGCCACTGTGATCGAGCTTCAGCATTACGCTCTCGAAATTGCAGAGCAATTGACCAGATTCTGGACCCTGGGCCCTCAAGACCCCTTATATCGCTCCTTGCTCGCGCAGATAAGTTCGGAAGACCGAGGAAAGATTATCACTTCATTACGAGCGCTTGGGCGCATTGCGATGAACGTAGAAGCAACTAACAAACTTACTAACGTTCCGGCCAAGGCCCTTCAATCAATATGCGACTGGTTACTAGTGGAAGATGAAGAACTCAGAAACGCCTGCCTCGACTTCCTCTACCTGTTCACAGGCTTTGTAGACAATGTCGAGATCCTCCTCAACGAGATCAACGTCGAAAGTCTGGTCAACCAGCTCGTCCGTTTACTCCAATACGGCGCCATCACGTATGAGGAACGTCGTAACCACCCCAAATCCTCCAAGTCATCACAAATCGCCGACAACCCTCCCAAGCTATCATCTGCTATCATCGAGCAACTGGTGACACTTGACGAGCCGCAACGTAGCTCGGAATGGCTCCGTACGTGCTTTGAGGAAGACCCAACGGGTGAAATCACGCAGATCCAACTCTGGTCAGCCTATAATCAAGCTTTCCAAGATATTATGGCACCACCAAACCAGACCTACAAAGCTCTCATGCCTGCAAAGGACTTCATTACGAACGTCTCTACCACATTTGCAGGCGCTTCTGCCCAGGTCATTAATAACCACGGGCAGTCGAAATACACAATAAGAGGCATTCGACCACGCCTGGTCCCTGTGGATCCAGCCACTAAAAAGCAGTATATGCGCTGTCAGTGGCATCCGCCGAGTCTTTTGAATGGACACACGGATACAAAACACTCGACCGCAAAGATTGAATGTGGAGAATTCACCCCCGGAGCAAAGGCAATGTGGGAGCATATCGTCTCAGCACACCTCAAGGTACCCCGCGATGAATCGGGCAAGTGGCTACTGGAGCAGAAACCAGACATCAACATGACGAACGGTGACGCAGTCACAACTGCTGCGCCGAGCAAGTATTTCTGCCATTGGGGCGGCTGCACACACTTCAACCCGTCAGGCTCAGAATCTGCATTCGAAGTTGGTCAGCACGTCAAGACACATCTCCCGGACACCTCAGCCATGCAATTCCTACACGCAAAACACAATCGCACACCGTCGAACGCCACTCTCCTCTCCACCTCCGCACAAATCCGCCACGAGAACTTCCAGCCTCAGTTCGGCAACCCTGTTGGGCTCGGTGGTCTAGGCATGGGGGGTCGCAATCACGGCTACAACCACAGTGGATACTACAATCCGTCCGCCCCAGCTCCGCCCCAACAACCCGCACCAAATTTCAGATACTACAATACCGCAACCGACGAATCGCAAGACGCAGCCGGACTCCCTCTTTCCTCCGTCCTCGTCCTCCGTAATCTCGCACGACAAATGGCGAAAATTAGTCCACCGCCGCAACCCCCAGCGTCCCCCTCCTCGCCTAAGCGTACTCGTGATGAGGAGGATGAGCATAGGAGGACGGGAGCAAAGAAACCGAGACTGAGTGATGCGGCGAGGGAAGCCCAGCGGGAAAATGAGGAGATTGAGAAGGAGGAGAGGGAGGCGGAGAATGCGGGGTGGGTGCCAAGGGTGTTTGCGCCGGTGAAGGAACAGTTGTGTTTTGTTTTTGCGCATAATTTGACGTTGAGGAGTTATATGGGGCCGTTGTTTAAGGCTATTGCGGTGGGTGGAGGATGAGTGGTTGGCCGGTTTCGGATGTTAGTGTGGCGACGGACGAGTACGGAGGATGTAATGGCGAGGATGATAAAAGATGAGAGGCTGGAAGAGGCCGGCGTGAAGTGAATGAAGAAGGTGTCGAGGTCTGACTTCGGGCGTTCACAGTCAGTTGACATGTGCGGCATGCCCCTGTTATGGAGTTGTTCTATTTGGGATCGGTGCGAAATGGGTCCGGGATATCCCTCAGGCGTCTCTGGGATGCGACGGGATCACTTTGGTGGTTTTGCTAGGTGCCTGCATCATCTATGTGGTAGATTGAATGTTAGTCGGTTCTAATGTCATGTCTACAACTCATCATCCGTGCGATAGACGGTTTGGCAGTATAGTCAAGTTCATAAAAGGACGACAAAAGCTGCGAAGCAAGGAGAAAAGGGTGGTATGATGGAAGCGTCAGATGCAGCTTCCAAATCTGAATTGTCAAAGGTTGTGAGTGCTATTTCACCCTGCACTCCAAGTCCATGGATATATGCCGCTCTAAAAAGTTTGTCCCAAATCGCTCAATGCCAAACTCCCGGTCCCCGACCCTTCCTAAAAGCAAATCGCTATGCCATGCTCAAAAATCAAAACCAGGGGAAATTGTCCAGTTCGGCAAGTAGTTCAAAACACCCAATTCCCATCCAAATCCCTATCCTCAAGCCCATCAAACAAAACGATGTCAAAATCCAACTGTCCATCCCAACTCGACTCTGCCGGCGGCCAAAGAGCGTTGCTAACAAATGAAAATACGGGTAAGTGTGATCCCGACGCATGGCTATTCAACTTCTTCCCCGTATCCGAGTCCAGATCGAATGCGGGCCTGACTGGTGGCGTATGATATTTCACTTCAATCGTTCCAAAATAGGGAATAGTGAGCCGTGCTTTGCCAGCCGTTCTCTTGCTGGGATCCACAGATGAGAGAATCTTCTTAAGGATGATAGCGCTGCGATGTGCGATTTTCTCGCGAGATGAGGCCTTGGAGAGTTTTTCCATCTCCCCAATGACGCGACATACCATAGCGAAATCGGAACCGCGGGTGCGTTGTACCTCACTCTTCTCCTTTGTCCCCATTTCGATGAGGATGTCAAGGGCGATGGTCACGGTTGCGATGAAGACACCCAGTTCCGCGAGACGACAGCACGCCTGTGTGATCTCTGCGTTTCGGAGAGCGAACCATCGCATTATTACATTCCGGGCCGCTTGCAATGCTGTGATTTTACTGAACTCGAATTTCGATTCCTTGGGTGCGCGCAGGAGGAACGGGAGATGAAGGAATATCTTCAATTCGAAGTGCCAGATTTGCACGATTAGACGCTCGATCACCGCTGCTGATTCGTTGGTTCGGGCTGTGGGCGGGATATTTGGAACTTCCCAGAATTGCTTCGAGAGCGCTTTCATGGAGCTGTCGAGTTTTTCGTCGACAGCGAGCGCTTGGACATAGCTTTGCGGCGTGATGGAGTGATTGATGTTTGAGATTTCGCGCGATATGGCGCAGAGACTAGAGCGGTGGACGAGTGCGGGCGACGCGTCTTCAGGACATGGGTACTCGTCTGCAGCGAAGGGCAGCCGGAGATGCAGACCGAGGTAGCGATCTGCGTCGACGAGGCCACGCCAAATAAATTTCGCGGCATCAACGGCTTCGATTGTGGAGGAGGAGCTCGGGTGTGATATGATGTGGTGGAAGCCCATGAGGTGGGCGAGGTTCAGAGCGCGTCTAATTATGAGCCAGGATTGTCTGAGATTAGCGTTGTTCATGTGGAAGACTGCCAGAAGCATGAGGGTTTCTAGGCCAGGGAGCGTCGACACTTGCTCGTCGGAAGAGGTTACGAGAGTGGTGACGGTAGTAACGTAGTTCTGCATTGTGGTGTCGAGGGACCAGATATGGGATAGGCGTGAGATGTCGAAACTAGGCGGTAAGCTCCCTATACAAATGGCTAGGTGCAGGAGCGTACGTGCTACGACCACGGAGGGTTCTTGTGCTACAGCTGACATGTCGAGTGAGTAGGATTCCGGGTCTCCGTTTACAAAGAGCACTTTGGCGGGCTTGTACGTGCTGGAGAAAATCATCCAGCCATTCGTCGATTCGAGGATAACACTTGCGTCCTGCTGCGAGGGAAGCAGAGCGACTAATGAGCGGCGAATTGTCTCAGAACTGGGACCGAGTCTGTCGTCTCCATTGTCGACGAGGGTTTTGATAGATGGTGCAGAGTTCCAGTTACTATGTTGCCCAGCAAGCTGTCATTAATTAGTGGGTGGAAGCGCGGATATAAAACCGAAAGTAACTAACAATACTATCCCCAATGGACGAGATACTCTGGGCATCGCTAGTAATCTCAGGAAGACCAAAGGTGCACTTCATTTGCTTCTCTTCGGTGCCTTCAATGAGCGTCGGATTCTGTGGAACTTCTTGAGTTGCCCCAACATTAGACAGCTTTCGGCAGACAAACTTCTCGAACAGCAGTTCCAATTTGCTCAGTCTTTCTCCTATATGAATCGGGCATGGTTCTTCCTCGACATTCGCTTGACTTGACCGATCTGTTAGACCGGTGATATCGCTTTCCAGAGTCGAATTCCCTTGTACCCTCCTTTTTTTACCTGTAGAATAAAATTAGAACCGTATCCGACGTATTCCGGTCCAAACATTAAAAGATATTCTCACATTCCCAGCAGGCGCGAATGCTCTTGCAGGCCCGCTTCTTGTTCAATGCATCTTTAATGACAGTGTTCGTCTCCATCACTGCTCGCGGAGAGACAGCGAGGTCGAGATTTTATCAACGGTCGTTGTGGGGTGAATAGTGACCCACACATGCTCGGGAGGTGTACCTCTTTCATAGTGGGGATGGTGTCGCGATGGCAAACGGCTGAGGTTGACATTTAGGCCGGCATTTGGTGCGGCCTTCGTCCGGAGTAAAAGCACCGTAAATCCGCATCCATGCACCATACTCCGTCCAGCTGATCCGTTCGGTGTTAATTTTGCTTTTCTAAGTACTTCTTATGTAACCTTTGACTTGATTAGGTGCCTTGGTGCTTCATAAAATGTCTATGTTGAGATTTCAATTCTAGTTGATCTGGTAATCATTGAGCTTTTGCCACCTGATTTTATGAATCTCGTCCATAATCGCTATAGATGACCTTCAAAATCATACTGATAGGCATCACTGATCGCATCCGAGGAGAGATGCTTCGACAATGTCTCATGAATTCTTCAATAGCAGCCTATCACGGCGTGAGTTGCCGGAGATCGCGAAGGCTCAAACTAGACATTGTAGCTATGAAAGGCTTCACGATGTATTCCGACGAATTGCTTGCTAAGCTGTCCGGATCCGACGGATGTAAATGGTACGCCATTCAATCCGGATATAAATGATTAGTAGGTGCTGATAGTGAGAAGTTGCACGACCACGCCTTAGCTCGGATCCGGACCTAGAGCTTCAGCATCCAATGGCATTTGCAAAGGCCTTCTCGACGACGTCGGAAAAGCATAACAAACGATTCTGTTACCTTCATCTTACTAGTAGTATAGTTGAACGAGATCAGAAGATGTCCCTATGGTTGAAAGGCTCAATGCGGAAGTTAAAGGTAAGCTGTTATTGTGCCCACAGGCGGTGCTTGACGTAGCGGCAGATACCTTCTGACCGTAAAATAGGGACAAGGGAAATCCAGACGATTGATTCGGCTGAAGATCCAACGACGAATGGTCTGTGGGAGACTTTTGTCGCCAGGCCAGGTGGTGGGGTGCAACGCGGCATGTTGTTCGGGGACGTTGAGTGGCCTTGCTAGGGGAGAACTGGACGATTAGATCGGACGAACTTGCGCTCGCATCAATCGATTCAACGATAGACGGAACCGAGGAAAAACTGCTGCAGAACGTACAGTTGCTCAAAGGGGGCAAGAGTTGATGAAAGGCTAAGATGAGGCTAACAGGAGCAGTGACAAGCATGGAAACTTCAGAAAGACAGTTTTAAGGCGCTAACAAAGCGATGGATTAGGACGGACGGTTGATTTGTGAGTAAGCCGGATGAGGCAAGAATCGCTTACGTTCAACTTCCCACTATGACGAAAGGTGGGAGCCACTACTTAATTGGCAAATGCAAGACCGCGTCCTCAGCCAAATTCTACACCATTAAGAGGGTGGGAAGACTAGCTTAGGACTGTATCACAGCACCTAAATGTTTGTATCAACTGGAAACACGAAGTTCAGCTTATGCTGCTAACGCCGCCTGCCCTGCGCTTCTTGAGCGCAATTCCCCCATGTCAAACTTCTGTCATTCGATTATAATAATGCAATCACCAGCAGGCGTTCGGCCGAGAAGGCGTGGAGGATCTATGCGTCTTCCGAACTCCTTGCCAATGCAATTGCCATTTCAATTCATAAATCGCATTGTCGTCTTCAGGCATACATGTCGTCGTACTCTTCTTCATCGTCTTCCACTGGAGGGGGCGGTTGCTCCTTTTTGAGAAGCTCTTTGCGATCGAGTGGGCATGTAGAGTTGAGCTTCAGCCACGGACGGATGCAGTCGAGGTCGAACTGGTGGTCTTTGTGGCAAGGTAGCTGGACTACGAGCGGATACTCATCTATCCGCGTTCCGAATCAGCCAAGTTCTCATTTACCCTTCAATAGACCAAAAGCACATACCGTCAAGGAATGGATTCACGCAAATTGGGCATGTGTCGGTCTTTTTCAACGACTTCTTTGGCACACGCTCGAGTTCGTCCAAGAAGCTATCTGGCACTCCCTTCAATTCCGTTGGAGGATCATCCGCATTCCGCCTCAAAACCTCAATCATGCTAGCCAATAAGTCGCTTCCTCCGCTCTGATCGTGAGTCTCGTCCGGGGATCGTCCGCGCATCATCTCGAACGCATTGGCGAGCAAACGGAATGCCGCTGCCATGTTCTCAGGCTGAGGCACGGCGTGAGCATTGTGATGAGCTTGAGGATCGGAGGTATCGACTAGCTCCAGCGTAGAGAAGAAGGTAGAGAGGTCTGGTCGGCGCGGAGGGTGCTCGGGTTTGTCCTCTTTCGTAGGGATGTTGTGCTCAACTGTGACGTAGTCAGTTTCCTCGCTTCAAGCAAATTCGGGCTGTGTTCAAAACTCGCCTTCGTAGCCAGACATGGTTGCTCTGGTATTCGGCTGTGGAATTGCAAATTCTAGCTCGGCCGGTAGTCTTCTGGGGAGGGCATTGCGTAAATAGCTGTTGAAAGGCGTCATCACTGGCTTGTGCCTAATTGTCGGACTTGGTTCCAGCCCTTTCACCGATCTTCACGTCACGTGCAGCTGTGGCGTTCGAACTTCAACGGATGCGTTGCACCAAAGGGGAAGATTGTTCGAGAGAAGACTGGTAACCTTCAGCCGGGTCTATCCGGCCAAAGAGCCCTCACAGTTTGAATCGTTGCCACAGAGAAATTAAGCGCGCCAAGCAAATTCTTCGCCATGTCTTGATTCCCTGATGAAAGGCTTAAACCCTGCTAAATTAGTTGGTAAATTCGCCGTGGCGCAGAGATACGTAGCGGGGAATTGGCATGCTAAAAGTACATTTCTCCTAAGAAGGTCCTTAGACTTAGGCGTGTCGAGTTTTCCTAAGTACAGAAAGGTTTGTAGAGCCATTTCCAGGTATAACAACCAAAGAGATTGCGACAACAAAATAGGTCGACGTATAATAGGGCATAAGGTTATCGTCACTAATGCAAAACGCATACTAGAACAATGTGAGGCGACATGAATCAAGGCTCTGGATCAGGTCCATTCAGTTTTTTAGTGGCGCCTATCCTTTCAGGGGCGCGACCGTTATACATCGAGATTGGATCAGGTTCACCAATCGGCCCACAAAGTCGCCATGGATATGATACTGGTCCATAGAGTCCACAGCGGAAGTTTGAGTGGTTCGGTTCAACTTTTGTAGGACACGCACCACGGCGTATGGTACTAATGAGTGTTCTGATGCTCGCCCTAGATGTGAACAATGGAAGTCAATTTAGGCACTACACCTCTTAAATTATAAAAACATATTCCATGATTGGGAAACTTCTTTCCACTGCGAATCTTCATTAGCGAGAGGCGGCGTTCATTCAGCAGACGTTACGGAATCGGGATTAGGAAGTAAGGCTAGTTACTGACGAGGATTGCAGACTACGGAATTATTATTCATTCAGGATGAATGACTGCTGCACTTGAAGTGTCGTGCAGTGAGTGGCTTGGAATGAACCTGAGAAGCGCAAGGCCCGGATGCAAGCGAGCCGCTAGCCTGAAACAGGATGTGGACCCCTTGCTAGGCGGATGGGCGGCCAGACCTGCTTACTGACAATTGACCTGTGCACTGCCACCATAACGAGTCTCCGCGTCACTGGCGCTGCCTCATCATCACTCTTGTCATCCTCCTGAAAATGCCGGGAGTGGTCGAGGCAGACCAGAATGGGGCGGAGTCGACAAAGGGCGGCAAAGCGACCATCCGCCGCGCGTGAATAAGGGGACACATTATAAGGCGTCTTGATTCAGTCCCTTTGCCTTCTTTCCATCCAAAATCTTGAGAGTTTTCATCAGAGCTGTTCTGTACTCATGTCGCTCCTCACCATGCCTACCGAAACTCCTCCACATTCTAAGGGATTGACTCCATCATGGGCACTTTCATTTTACCGACGACCAAAATCCCCAAAGCGGCCATCCGGATCGCAATCTGGTGGATATCTCACACCGAAGTCAACATCAAGATGTAGCGGAAGCGAGGATTCGCGCTCAGTTCATTCCGTCAGATCACGTGGCCGAAGTCCCTTCGGGGATTTGATAAACCGACTAAGGTCCTCGTCGAGCGTTACGTTAGTAGAGGAGCCACTAATTCTCCAGGAGTCGGAATTCAAGCAAATTGAAACCTGGTTTGCTGGCTTCGACCGCTACAACCAGCTTGTAACCCACCTCTCTCGAAATCAGTCGTACCCTTCCGATACCTTTTCCAGGATCTCTGGCATTCTCAGCGAGAACTGCGGAGGACGATTCGTCCATGGATTGCCGGAGGCTGTATTCGACTTCTCATTACTCTGGTGTCCGGCTGGAAATCTGACTCGAAAAGACTCAAACGAGCCAACTTGGAGCTGGACGGGCTGGGACGGCCCAGTCAACTTCCCCTTCGATCCCACTAATTGCCCAGATTTGTTGGGTTTGCCGAGGAGTGAAGGGGAGTGGTTCAGATCTGAGATCCTCCAATATCACATTGGTCCGCAATCTGCACCCTACACAGTTCGGCGCGAGAAGAAAGAGCAACAGTTACGGATCCAATATCCTCCCTACTTCCACGCACCTTGGGGTTACGACACAAATCCTGACTCTAATACATTGCGATTTTCCGCCTATACGATTCCAGCCGACGGCTTCACTGCAGAGCAACTCCATTATCGTGGAAAGGAAATTCCGTGTTCTCATTTGATCAACGAGAAAGATCAGCATTGCGGAGTTATCATAGATTTTGAAGAGGCGATTTCAGCACCTTCCTCCACTGGACCGTTCGAATTTGTTCTTGTTTCTCGAAATCTACGCCGAGAACCTGCGACTCAGACTCGGCGGCCAGTCATTCCTACGATTCATCCACCAGGAACGCCAATCTGGTATGAGAACCACTTCGTTTGGGATAAAGAGGTTATGGACTATGACGAGGAAGTATTCGAAAATGGTCCTTGGAAGATGCTTAACGTTATCCTCATCAAATGGGTAGGCAACTATGCTGAGAGAGTCGCGGTTGCGCGTATTCATGAAGACGCTTGGTTAAAATGCAGTCCCAATAAGCAGGAAATAACCCTCAAATGAGAAAATGGACGGAGAAACCTGAACGATTCCATCTAAGCAGGGCACCCAGGGACAAGAATGGTACACCAAAAGTACACGTCCGACAGCGGCCTTCCGCGAAACCCTTACGGCGGTGGATGATGCCAACAGGATGATTTGGAAGACCAGAAAGGGGTATTCTGAAGGAGAGATTTGACTACCGGTGGACAGTGTATCGTCGGATGGAAGGTAATGTCCTAATTGGTATCTGGTAAAGACATGCTTGAACGGATACTCAAGAAAGAAGCATAGTACTCTTTAACTTCTTTAAATTCCTCTTATCTTTGTATTACTAGACTTGTGTTATTAGTCCTGTATTTTCTCTCTTCACATCACTTGGACCTGAGGATTTTCCAACAGATAACCAGACAATAATATCTCAATAAAGGACCAGACAGGCAATGGCAACCTTGCTCACGGCGCCACAATGATCAACTCAGCATTCACAATTCCAATGATTCCTATGCCTTTTTCAACTTCTCACCTTTCAGCCTTATGTAACCCTAACATATCGTTCTCAGCCTCCTGCCTTAAAATAAACTCGTACTGACCGACTCTTATGTCTCAGGCACGCAAATAAGCCTGCGCCCATTTTCACGATGTGTAATGTGTTGCGCTCTGCCGCGGTTGTACAATAAAGTTCAGATAAGCCTTGCGGATGGCTGGTTAGATTGGCTTACGGGGTTGCCTAGGGCTTGGCATGAGCGCTTTAGGAAAGATCATGCAGTCAGGTTAAGAGGATGAAGCAAGGGATAGGTTTTTATATGGAAGTAGGGCAATAGATTGAATTGAGGAGGAAATTCGGTTACTGGCAGGCAGATTAGTCCTGGATAAGATCGCGCCTTGTGCTGGATTTGCGGGATCTTAGGATGCTAGAATGGTGCGATGAGAATGGGATTATTGAGCAACAGGGTCGTCTTCAATAGAAAATGGGATCCAATGATCAACGAGGTATGTTCTGAGGCTGGTCACAGAATGCTCTTTTCCAAGGATCTTTAATCTATTTGTCTATTCGAACCCGAATTCACCTGTTCCTTATACCCTGCACTTCGTCGAGTTCGTGTCTCTTTTTTCCCCTTTTTTCCATCTTACTCATCCTTCTGTTTAGCTTTACTTCGAATTTCAATATAAAAAGCTTTAAGCATTTGTTGGTATCGACATTGTCTCGAAATCTCATTCTCCATGAAAACTTCAGTAACGTAACCTTTCAGCCAGAGCTTTCAGGATCACATTTCGCTGCAATCTCGACTTGACGAATCTAGACCTTGGTCCGTTGCGCTGCCACGATGCGGAAAGCACTATTTGAAGGGAAATAGAGGTAAGAGAAAGGCTTCTTACGAGTGTGCACAGGTTGGCAAATCGAATTAGAGGCGACGGCCATCATGAGTTTGCCCGCCTTTGTCTCCATTTTGTAAGGACCCGAGAGCTATTGCCCATAGCCTTGAGAGAGAAGTTGCGGGTTTAAGGTGTCTGGCTGTCGCCGTAATCGCATGAATCCGTGCTCATATGTAAGGACATGGAAACAATTCTCAAATAAACTGAAATTCTAATATGGCGTGTGAAGACAATTAACATCCTATAAAAGTACTCTTCAGTGGTTTGAGGCTTTGTTATTGAATGCAGGGATACCTATTGGTTGCTGGGGCGCTCGCGTTTTATGGCCCGTGCACGGTTCCCTAAGCCTAGTCCACACCAGCCATCTCTAAACTCTAAACAATAACAGCCCTCAGCACTGTTGAGTGAGGACCGTCGGCCTCCACTCCGTGAATCACTCGTTTAAACTCCCAATTGTGTGTCTTTGAAGCCTTGAAACCCTCTGGAATACTATTCGAATCGACATGTCATCATCCCGCTAGAGAAGCCTCGACGTGAAAGCGCGTCTCTACCAAAGCTACCCCTCCCTTCTCAACACCAAGGCACGCCTATTGCCACCGATTATTTTTACGCATGGCAGCTGTGTCCATACCTCCCTCACCTCAGGTTATTTCCGCCATGACTAACCGTCGGGTACCCCTTCAAAATCTCCAAAATGCCGCCAACTCCCCTCTACGCGTGACTTCCCTAGCCGGCAAGCGGCAGAGATCACACGCCAGCGAACAACGCGATTTACCATACGGACAGCCCCCGCCCGCGAAGAAACATATAGTCGAAGTCGACGATGCAGAGGCTCGTCGTCACGGCCTTGGACGCAGAAGCGGGGCGCCTCCCAATGCCTTCCAAAAGAAGCTTGAGGCAGCCCGAGAAGCCAAACCCGCCCCAAAGCAAGCCGAAAAATCCCAGAGAGGAACAAGTGAGAACTTGGACACTATACGACAATGGCAGAGACACTACCGGAAGATGTTCCCCCAGTTTGTTTTTTATTTCGAGAGCATACCAGAAGACGTTAGAAGCAGAGTGTCAAGACAGGCACACACGCTTGGTGCTGTAAGTCTATTTGGCCCCTTTCTACCATGTAGTTGTTGACGATGCTCTAGCGAGAGGTGAAATTCTTTTCCCGAGAAGCCACTCACGTTATAACCACACGTCCCATACCTCCCGAAATCGACACGACAAGCTCCACAACATCTTCCTCCACGCACGCAAGTAACATAAAGGGCACTGTCAACCCTTCCCAGCTTGAGTCGAAGAAATCCGTCTTTGATGCTGCTCTTCAAAAGCCCAACAATGGAGATATACTTTACAAGGCCAGGGAAATGGGGATGAAGATATGGTCGGCAGAGAAGCTTCAGCGGATGTTGAACACTATGTTCAACACGGATACCGGGGAACAGCCACCGGATTACTCAAACACAAGACGTGGTTCTGCCGTGACACAATCGAAGCTGGGACGTCAAGCTGATCTTCAAAAGCTGCTTCAGAATGAGAAGCTTAACGGTCCGGCAGATCGCGACTTCACAGTTGCTACGCAAGAAATGATCCAGCTGCGCGGATACTACATTTATATCCACGACATGGACGAGATCACAAGACCTGTGATGGTTCGAGAATACCCCAAGGTTGCTACGAAAGAGGAGGGGAAGTGGCCCCAGTTCCGAGTGACCGGTCCTGGAAAGTGCCCGTTCGTAGAAGATCAACACGGGTTCAGAAAGGCGCAGCAACAGGAAGAGCAAATGAGGGCAAGGGCTGAAAAAGCAGCAACAGCCGCCCCACGAACGCGTGCCGCAGCTGCTTTGGAAGCAAACCAAGCGGCTACACGACATGTGTTGGGCGAGAACAACAATCTCGCAAGACGCCCGAGTGCCACGAGCCAGATGATCAAACAGGAAAATGCGAAACCCCTGGATCCTCCCAAGTCGATACCTGCAAAGCGAGGCAATACAGATAGTATGCCTCCGATGTTTGGAAGCGCTCAGGCTAGCATACGTGCAATGCCAAGATTTGCTGGTGGAGAACCAGTTGCTTCAGGCATCCAACCATCAAATATCACTTCTGCTATTCGATCTCAAATGATATCCTCAACTGCTGCTGCTCCTGGCGCAAGAGCAGGGAACAGCAAAGAGGTGAACCAACTGAAGAGGAAGGTTTTGGAGAAGAATAGCGTGCCTTCAGCGAACAGCGGCCACTCTTCAGTAATGAATGAAATGAGAGCTGCGCTCAATCAAGAATGTGCTCCGCCGACAAGAGCGGCGAAACGCAAAGCTCAGGAGACTCTTGGACAGGTTCATGAGGAATCAGAAGGGGAGAGACAGTCACGGAAAGCTGCAGTCATCCGTCGCCGGAAGACTTCCGAGAGGGAACTCAAGCCCGGTTACTGCGAGAACTGCAGGGAAAAGTTCAATGACTTTGATGAGGTATGTGTCCACCCTGCTCGACGCATCTGCTCGATTTACTAAATGTTTCACAGCATATCATTTCACGAAAGCACCGCAAATTCGCAATGACGATAGATAATTGGCTAGAGCTGGATCAGTTATTGGCACAGCTCAAGCGCCAATAATACAATTGGGATGCACGATCATCCCTTTACGAATAACATCACTCCACGATGCTACACCACACCCACGACATAATTTTCGTTTCCATACTTGTTCACTTCGTTAGGCCCTCTGGCGCATGGAAGTGTGTTTATTCTGCGAATACCCATTACACAGCATTTCCACGGCGACCTGTAGCATTTTTTGAGGCGCATCTTTTCTTATCGGGGCATGGCTTGGTTGATATTTTCTTGCGCGGGCGGCATGATGGTTTTGCGGTCTTCCCATGGTATTATACAATGCATTAGACGTTGTAGATACCTATCTCAGTCCTTTTTACTGTCCTGGTTACATTGCTGTTGCCATTGCAGGCGGGCGTTAATGGGAAAAAAAGGTGTTGACTACTCCATGGAGGTTTGGGTTGCATTGTTCTCATGGCTGCGACGTGGACATTGATGGATGTTGATGGGGATGATGTTGTGGAGTTTTGTATTGTTATACTCATGGAGCTATGTTAGATATCTATCAATGCGAGTTCTCTTTGATGGATAACTCGAAGATGTGGTGATGGTTACACATGCAGCGCTTGTAGCTCCGACGGGACAAGCGACTTGAACTCGCGTTCACTCGCGATTTCTGGACAGTTCCGAGATCCTTTATCTAGACGATTATATCTAGCGTTGCGAAACTTTCTGCAGCCATAACGGTGGGCCGCGGCATGCCAGCATAAAAGCATTAGAAGTGATAGAGTTTGTAATGTCCTACAGCGGGATGTATTTCGTTAAGGATTTCTCCACGCGCCAGCAAGCACCGCTGAGGACTCATTAATTATCACTATAGTTTTATTTTGCCTACCCCTTTCACCTAATAAACGATAGTGCACTTTTGTTGGGTTTATCTGGATATGTGTGGCGGTGATTGGTTGGGCTCGAACATCACCTTATCCTCCATTGCTCTAACATTACATTCACCTCACTCGACACGTCAAAATCCCACAATCCCGCCAAAAAGGATATACCTTCCCTCAGTGCAAGTGACCCTATATCTCCACCTTCGCTTGGATTCTCTGCGCTCAGATAACCTTGGTTTTACGAATCGACATCTTCCAGGAAAGCCTAGCGTTGTGATTGTGGACTCGCTATCAAAATGTCAAAATCACCAGAAGCTACGGGCGACAGGATACCAGATAACGATGACCCGGCCGAGGCACCGCTCACGATGGCCGCATCGATGATTCTGGCGAGTTTGCCAAGGGATGCATCGACGGCGCTTGAGGAGGCGGGAGAGCTTGCCGTGCAGAAAGGTAGGGTATTTCATACCTTTTTCTATACCTATCTTACTTTGCAGTTGATACTGAGTTCTTTTACTTTAACCGTTTTCTCGCGTTGGATTCGTTCCAGCTGTGCTCAATTTGCATGCTCATAGCAGCCATCTTCGCACTTCAACCTTCCGTCTTCTGCCTTCTAGTTCTCTTTGCTCTCCAAATATCCTTCCTCGCATTTATTGCACGACGGCACTTTCCCCCCCCCTTTACCCTTCCCACATTCAGCCCAGTCTCTCCCATCCCTCTCCTCTTCCCTATTTCCCCTATCCACTGACTAACACCCAACTTCGACAGTCACAATCCGCCTGCATCCCATTGGCTCCGCACCCCAACTCACACAGCGCCAATTCAAACTCTCATCGAACCAGCCCTTCTCAACTATAATCAGGTTCCTACGCCGAAAACTGGCGGTTAAGGAACATGAGAGTGTGTTTTGTTATGTTAATAATGTTTTTGCACCGAGTCTTGATGAGGGTGTTGGGCAGCTATGGAGGGTGAGTTTTACTTTTCTTTTTTTTTTTAAAAAAAAAAGGTTCGAAGAGGGCCGAGGGGATGAAAAGAGGGAGGGAGCTGAGTGAGCATGGAAAGGAAAAGGCTGACTTGTGGATAGTGTTTCAAAACGAATGATGAGTTGGTGGTGGGATATGCGATGTCACCTGCTTTCGGGTGAGGAAGGATTAAGGGGCCGCGATCGTTAGGTTTTATCGATACGCGCATGGCATAAAGCTTCAGAGGCGGTGGTATGCGGATTTAGTTTCATTGGCATTAGATGGCCGATTGGGACATGAGGTATAGAAGCACGACGCTAACGGAGACGGTGGCAGATCTGTAAGAATACGACGGAGCAAATCTATTATGCTAAGCACACTCTAATAAGTGCGGAGCCTATGTTAATCATGGGCGCTAAAGAAAACCCTACCCATCATGAGACGTGTATGTCTATACGATGACGGTGATGCAAAATATGAATAACAAATGCTGTGCCGAGCAAGGGATATGTTAAGATCTAGTATGCAAAATTGCAAAGGCGTCAACGGCAGCCAAGGTCGACATGACAGACGAGGACCAACAAAGAAAAATTACAAGCTGATGAGCCTATGCCTAGGCTCTCTTGTCCTCGATGAGCCTTTCGAACTCGGAAAACTCTTCCTTGGACATGGGGTACGTATGCTCAGGCGCAGGATATGCTCGACCCTTCACTTCAGTCTTGTAAGCCTGGATAGCTCTCATGCTTTCACTCCACACATCGCCATATTGCTTGACGAACTTAGGTAGGAAGCGGCCTGGAGGGAAGTTACCCGACATGTCAACCTGAACAAGGACTTGGCCTGAGCATCCATTGCCGGCGCCGATGCCAATCGTGGGAATGCTGAGCTTCTTCGTTACCAGTGCAGCAACCTCAGCTGGTATTGCTTCCAGTACCATACCAAAGGCACCGGCTTCCTGTACAGCTAGAGCATCTTCGAGCAGCTTGAGTGCCGAGGCGGTGTTCTTCCCTTGAACTCTAAAGCCACCAAGGGCATTTTGCCTTTGAGGTGTGAGGCCGATGTGGCCGAGGACGGGTATGCCAGCGGAGGTGATCTTAGATATCGTAGGTGCCATCTCTTTGCCACCTTCCAGCTTTATGGACTTGACGCGGCCTTCTTTGATTACGCGGATGGAGGACTCGAGGGCCTGTTCAGGGGCGATCTCGTATGTACCCATAGGGAGGTCACCAACCTAGATGACATGTCAGTTAGACCAATGGGATGAGAGGTGGTAAAGAGTAGGTGATGGCATACCGTGAAAGCACTCTTAGTTGCCCGAGCCACCGACCGACAATGCAGAAGCATCTCCTCCAACAGCACCTCACTTGTGTCTTCCATACCCAAGGCTACCATAGCCAGGCTGTCTCCAACCAGTATCATGTCCATGCCGGCATGGTCGGCGACGTGGGCGCTCGGGAAGTCGTGAGCCGTGATCATGGTGATAGGCTCATTCTTCCGGTAGAGGCTCTGGAGGGTGTTGATGGTGACGGGCTTGCGGGCACTGGCCGGAGGTGTGCCCAAGGGCGAATGTGAACTCCACCTGACCTGGGCGAGCGGCAGCAAGGCATGCGACAGAGGCGGCGACGATGCGCATATCGGCAGTTGCGGGCAGGCAATTCGTGAGGATGTTCGAAGAGTGTTCATCAAGGCACGAGACATGTCGGCGACGGCGGGGTGGTGGGGTTGGGGGGATTGTTGAGCGCTGAGTTCTCTGGTGTGCGTCCCGAGGAGAATAGAGAAGAGAAAGAATCAGCCATCTCTAGCGAGGCGCGTCCAGCTTTTAATATCATGGTTCGTGATGTTTTCTGCAGCGCAACTTGGAGAACGAAAAGTGGAGGTTTTTGTTTGTTCAGCTTGACCGCCAATCCCTCGGTCCGAGCGCACAGTCAGCGACGGCTAGATTCTGGGCTTCTTTATTGCGGGCTCCCGGCCGAGATGTTATTATACGCCCTATCGTGTATGGAGGGAGAACAATGTTAGAGGTGGTATATGGACATTTGGAGATGGCTTGGACCTTGGTGTTGATGTGACCCACGGCCGGAAGAGGCAATCCAGGCACCAATAAGGCGTCAATACTGACAGTACAATGAAATACCGCCCCATTCCACGACCACATCACCTTCAGTACCCTTACCATGGCGCGTCGCCATCTATAATTATAGCTACAGAAGGCTTTATGGGGCTAGAAGTGGGATTTAAGATAAAGGGATTAATGATTTAGGTAGAGAATGTAGGGAAGGGCACAGGTTCGCCTGTACCTGGAGCTTGACGGTGCTTGTAAGGCAAGGTGGTCACATTGTCTCCCATTTCCGAGCCACGTCTTTCTCAAATTCCGTCATTTTCATGAGCCAAAGGTTAAACGCATGACATCGCTGTGGCTCGACCATGGGTGGCGCAGAGATGGGATTCACATATGGATTTACGGCAACCCGGCGGCCCGGATGACCTGCCTGGTGCTGGTTGCGTGACTTAGATCTCGTGCTTCCCTGCTCTCCGCCACTTGAAGACGTCCAAGTCACACTACTCTCACTCAACAGTATTCCAATCGCAAACACAACTAACTCTCTCACTACAGCCTGCAACACTCCCTTCCACGGCAACAACACAATTGCATACACAGTTTACCCCGCCAACAAAGCACTTACGTATTGCCAACAAACGAGCTCCTCCCTCCACTATCGATTGCCCCGCGACCCCATCTCTGATATCACCCATCGCTCTGCCACTACGACATCCTCCTGGCAATATCGCCGACCGAATATCGAACCCACTCTCGCACCAGCGAAAGCCCGAATACTGCCAAGTCCACTGGCGGAAAAGTGGACTGTGAACAACCGGCATCATGAGCAGCCCAAAGAGACGTATCGAGACGGATGTAGGTCATACTGAACACTTTATACTTTATGGTAAAGATGAGGATGTGTGCTGACGGATTTTCTTTTCGGTGTTCAGGTCATGAAGTAGGTTGGAACTGCTTTCGCAGACAGGAACATCTGCTAACGCGTCAATAGGATGTACGTGAAACACGCCGCTCTCAAGCTCAGCAACTGGCCCAGTTAACTAATATCGAGCAGGCTGATGAGCGATTACGAGGTCACTCTGGTCAACGATAACAGTACGCTTCACCTTCGGCTCTTCCGTTGCTACAGGGCTAACAATATCCGTAGTGTCCGTTGCCCCGATACCAGGCACATGAATGCACCTCCATGGGATCGCTTTAGTACTGACCCAACACAGGCAAGAGTTCTATGTTAGATTCAAGGGTCCCGAGGAAAGTGCGTATCGCCGAATTCTATAGCTGGAACACGCGGCTGACAAGGATCTAGCACCCTTCGCCGGCGGCCTCTGGAAGATCCATGTGGAGCTGCCGGACCAGTATCCTTACAAGAGCCCCAGCATCGGTTTCGTGAACCGAATATTCCACCCTAATATCGATGAACTGTATGCAATGGTCCCCTTCAGCATCTCCATAACTTGATATGCCCATTTTCGATTCAAGGCACGCAAAGGATGGTGGCTAACGTCTTGAAAGCTCCGGCTCCGTCTGCCTGGACGTCATCAACCAAACATGGTCTCCCATGTACGACATGATCAACATCTTCGAGGTCTTCCTCCCACAACTCCTCCGCTATCCAAACCCAACCGATCCCCTAAACGGTGAAGCTGCCGCCCTCTTGATGCGGGAACCGAAGAGCTATGACATTAAAGTGAAGGGTACGCAGTCCCGGTACACAAATACAAATTTTTGCGGGATCGCTAACCACTCATCCCAGAGTACGTACAAAAGTACGCCTCCAAGGATGCTGCAGATGATGCCGATGAAGACAGCAACGACGATGGCGAGATGAGCTCTGTCGGCAGCTACGAATCCGGCGAGGAGGATGAAGCAGCCGGGAACATGGAAGACATATAGATACCCATCCCTCTCCGACTTTCAATTTGCGTTCTCAACTTACGGGTTCATGAGGGTAGTTCAAGGCGCATTAGGCGCACTTTCCCATGCAGGCAGCATCATCACATTCCCCACGGTAACGGTTTTGGATGTCTTTTTCAATGTTTTGTACGGATGGTGTTCATGTAGCGACTACTCAGCTCTGGAGACATGACTAGGCTGGCATAGAGTGAAATTGTTTTTTCTCCCAGCACAACGACAGAGTGGATTGTGTCTCTTTGGATGAAGGGATGCTGGCAGATGTTCACTAGGCTTTGTCACGGATCTGATGTTCGTATAGAAACTTTGAGAATTCGAATTCCGGAGAACGACTCTCCAGCCAATTGAACAAGTTTGTGTGGCTTTCAATTGTACCAGCCTATCCACCTCGGTAGGAGTTTCATCTTTGCAACGTTTTACTGCAGACTGCATCCCCTTCAACACCCTTTGCTGTAGCTCCACGCGAAGTATAATTATGACTACAGGCTTTATAGAGCTAGATCTAAATACCTAGACAGGAGGATATCAAATTCGGCTAGAAATGCAGGGTAAGTTAGGACACAAGTTGAAGTCCCCTGTCTGTCCTGCTGTGTCATAGTGTGACTTCCTCTTGGCATCTCAGTCTGAGTGCTCCTGCCTTCTCGCAACAACCCGCTGCCCATTCTCAACTTGCTTTCATACATCTCTCGAATCTTCTCTTCCACTCTTTCTCGATCACACGCTTCCGTATTTTCTTCTGTGGTCCGACATGGAGTCCATCGCAGCCCCTAGCCTCACCTCCAACATTCTCCAAGTCACATCAGCCTTTCCCTCACCTCGAACTCTAGACGCATTTACCACGCCGCTCAAGGTACTCTTCCGGGTACTATTGATACTGAGACCATTGCGAAGGATCTTACTCAGCGAATTGAGTTGCCATTGAGTTGCTATGTGCGCAAGCTTCTTTGGCTGTGCAGCACTTTGATGATTCACTGCTGGACCTTCACGATTCATGCGTCAAGGTTTCAGAAAAGCTGTTAGCTGTTATCCAGAAGGTCAGGGTGAATGGGAAAGGTCCGAGGTGGACTTCGTTCAAAGCGGCCTTGCACAGTGTGAGGTCGAGGGAAAAGATTGGCGAGTTGAGAAAGACACTGGAGGCGCTGAAAGGAGAAATTAAGTTCTCGCAAATTTTCCTCTGAAGTAAGTAACCCCCCCAAATGAACTAGTCTGTTCATACCACCCTATTCCACCTCCGGTGGGACCGTACAAATCACATCACCTCCAACACCTTACCTCTGGATCCATATAGCCTGTTATATTGCTTTAAGAAGCTCTTTGGAGCTAGCTGTAATAATCTACGTGAAATGATTTCGAATTCAGCTAGGGATATGGAATGGAGTACAGGCTGAAGGCCAAGATGCACTCTTAGAATATATCGCTTACATTCGCCAGCGGTTAGCTCATCCGGCAAACTGATCAACTCGGAGAACTGGAGTCCAAATTCAGTAGATGTGTACTGGCATTACGACTACCCTGACGAATTCCAAACAGTGACCAAAAGAGCTGGGATATCCTTGAGAGGCCGGAGCACCAACGGATCATCTAAAATCGGCTATGGGTTGGGGCAAGAATATATCCTTCCACTCAATTTATGTTCAACCCCAAAAGTGAGGATGTCCGCAATTCGAGGAAACTTTATGCTATACTGACAATTCAGGAACTATTGAACGTCCTTACCTTTTAGTACACGTCCAGAAACCTTCCTGGCTTGCGGCAAATCCAGTCAGGTCATTTTCAATTATGGGATTAGGAACGAGGTACCTTGATTAACAAGATAATCTGGTCGTTCATAGTGAGAAGATGAGGGGGCAATCAAGCTTTCTTGTGTTATGGGTCGTGGAAAGCGCCTTCGCAAAATAAATGTCCCCGACGTTATAAACCTCGAAAGGATGGTCGCATTCGGTGATCCGCCTTCTGGCACTGATGACAAAGACCGATTCGTTGAAGGCTTTTATCTCATGCTAATTTTATGACTCTCTCTTGCGGCCTTGAGGTTCGTTGGGTAGTGCCAAAATCACTCGATTATAAACTCGAATACATGAAAACCTCAGACAGGAATGCGTACCGTGATTACCGGATACAATCAGGCTCTACTAGAAAAGTAGCCAGGAATACCTCTCTCACAGGCAGTCATCACAAGATCCGGAAATTACTTAACAGCAAAGCGCAGGAAAATCCTCCCATTGAATCCATCAAATGGGAACCATCTCTCCACCTCTCCATCATATACATCCAATGCCGTTGTTGGTATCCAGCCTCTACTGAAAATCGATTGTGCTTCGAAACCACCCTCCGTATGCCTGGTACTTGTCCTCGGCATACCAGGAACGGGATGCTCTTCAGAGACGAGTGGATTCTAGAATACTACCATGAGCCAGAACCCAGAGAATTCAGCGGCTACAACTCTTTGCGGACTCTTGCGTATCTGATGTCACCAAATACCCAAAATTGTCAAACATTTCTTTCTGAAGATAAATACGCAAAAATGACTGCTGCAGTAGTCAAGATTGAGGAAAACGAAGAGGTACCAGATCTGATCACGAGAGAGGACGAAAACCTTTCGAACCCTGAATACAAGCGCACCACGTCAATATCTGAGACAGTCAAAGGAGTGAACGTTTGGTGAACCCAAACATGGAGGGAGAACCCAGATTCGATTTGAACAACAATATCACGGATTCTATGTGAAAATATCTAGCATTCAAGGACGTGGCGAGCATAGTTAAAGGGCATTGGGATGGTAAGCCGCGTTGGGTATCGCGGGATATTGCAGACGCTTGATATTAAGTTCAAGGTTTATATACGAACCAGCGGGCAACTATTTGCTTAGTCCTAGAGGGAACAGTGAGGTTTGTTCACCATCTAATGTGTCCTTTCAGATCCTTCCAGTATAATAAAATTTACTCAAATCAATATCCGTCTTTTATATCCACTGAGATCAGGCCATGGAAATGCCAGATGAAGACGTCATGATCATATTTCCAAAGGATATCAAAAACAATTTCTTCATTCTCTTTCGTAAGCATCGTCTGCCCGCATACTTTGCCAGCCATTTTCATTGAAACCTACTTCCCGGAATGGCGTAATTAAGTACTCATAGGATCACGCTGACGGAATCACAGCTATTTCTCCTGTAGATTGCTCGACCATCCGCTATCCTTAGCCTTCTCTTTCCCAACACGCGAATCAACTCCACCATCCCCAAAATACTTTCCCGGGCCGGCTCAGGGGCACTCGCCTTCCTGTCCGTTGTTCGCGCCTAAGTCTTGTATGGCTTCTTTCTGGATAGGACCGTTTGTGGGCCTTGAATTGGTGGAATTTGAGGAGGAAGCGATTTGGAGAGCCCTGAGCTGTTGGAAAAGATGAGTGAAGTTGGCCGAGTCCGAGTCCGGCATCGTGGGAAATGCATGTGTAGAACTTGAAAGTTGCAGAGTTGGGTTTGTGCTTATGTGGAGTTGGTGGGTAATTGATAGTGTAAGGGGGTGGTAGTAGAAGCTATTTTATTCGGCTGTGAAAGAGTGCAGAGAAGGGAGTGACGGATATCGTGAAGGTATATCGAATGTATTTTGACATTACAGTGATCATCAGCAATGTGAAAACATATTAGTGAGAACCCCGATACTGTTCATCAGAAACCACTTCCTCGTGACTATGCAACCCTGTTCCTGCGCTTCATTCGGATACTGCATTCTGGGATGTTGCCATCGTCACTACACAATTCATCGTATGCGCTGTCATCCGCCTCTCATTGTCCTCCCAAGTATTTTAATTGCTTAGTGACTAGATTTACATTCAGTCATCACCCCATCCCCCTCGGCACGCCCCTCACGATCTCATTGATCTTATAAATCCCAATAAGCCAATGACGCATCCCACTCCCATCAATCTTACCTCTCGCATGCGGCATACCATTCTTATCTACCGAAAGCGTCTCCTCTCTCACGGGACTCATGTAAGACGACTGAGTTTGATACTTCCGACACGCATCCCACGCTTTACTCATCTCCGCAAACACTCCAACGCAGAACAGGCCACTAGAACCATCATTCAAAGCCAAAAACACTAATTCGCCAAATACCTGCTCTGCCCCTTGGTGTCGAATCAGTCACTGCAGTCACAGAAGTATTCGACCTTGTCGCACCCTTTCCATCCTCCAGTTCTTCTTAGAGGATTTAGAGGTCTCCCTTCCCAAGCCCTTGCCATGCTGGAAGTCTTTTGGCAGCACTTTAATCCTTCCACTATCCACCAAAAAACTCATTGATTCGTTTCGACTTTGCACAACCGCTCGCAGCCGCCGCTATGAAAGTGCTCTTCCCATTACTAAATACGCCGAAGTAGGAATTCTGAATTCCTGTGGTGGAGATTTGGTTGGTGTTGCATGAGGTAGTAGGGGCAAGGTTCGTATTGGAGGATGTAGAGTTTTATAGGGGATGGTGCGGGTTGGGGTGATAGAGGAGAAGGGGGTTGCTGAATTGATGGGTTTCTGGTCTGACGGTTTAGGTGTGGATTCCTTGGGCCACGAGGGGTGTTTTGGGGGAGTGTGTTATGTGGTACGGATGGGGAGGTGGCGGTTGATAAGTTGGTTTGGAGAGGGGGAGGGTTGTTTGGAAAGGATTTCGGAGGGTTTGAGAATCGTTTGGGCTTTGGTCCTTTTGGAGAGGAGATTTTGGTGGATGTATTGAGTTGCTGATTTGGTTGTTAATTTGGTTCATTGGACTTTTTCGCTGTCTTTTTCTGGTTCGGAGCCCTGAGGTTTTTCTTCTTTTTGCGCTTTTTTTTTTTTGGAGCAGCCTGTGATTCGTCGGGCTTCATTTCCTGATCAGGGTTTGGGGATTTCCTAATGCAATGGTTGGGGTTGTGATGGATGTGGAACTAGGATGCTATAATGTCAATTGATTCAAGATATTGGTGCTATTCCGAAAGCGAACTAATGATCTGAAGGATTACCCCGCTCATGCATGTATTCGTGTAACATCTCTTCTGCCTTGGTCATGCGCTCTTTCTTTATCTTGGCCTGTAATTGGTAGGATGGTATCAACCCGCTTGAGTGAGCATGGCCAAGTAGTTACACGTGGATCGATAGTTGTCGTGGAAGCTAGAAAAAGAATCTTGATTGGTATACCGACTCCCTCAAGGAGTAAATATCATCTGTACCTTTCACATCTCCATGCATTTTTATACATCCCTCTCTACGTAGAAAATTACATCTCGCCATTTTCAAGTACAAAACTATGTCAGTGGGCAGACTATAGGAGGCAAAGCTTCGAAAGAAAGAAAATTTGATCAACCATTCTCAATTATCCACCTCCATGCGTCTTCGGCCGTCCTCTTGGATATCTGCCTGGAGTTCCAGCGCGAGGATGATAAATGTTAGGTCCCAAGTCAGGCGAGGAAGGCACATCATACTCCCCGGAGCTGTCGGATTCAGAGTCATAAGGGTCATAAGAGTCGTAACCAGGTGAATGTTCCTCGAGTACACCATTTTCACGTGGTGGTGGAGGTGGTGCTGAAGGCGGAGGAGGTGGTGAAGCTTGCTCGTCCACTGGTGATGTCGTGCTTGGGATCCCGTAGTTGGATTTAAGAAGCCCAATGAATCTGGCCGAAGAGATTCATCTATTGACGACGTCTTTTGCTGCGCGGGTATTGAACGAGTGGTATTATGAGTTGCCGATGATGACGGGTGTTTCTCTGACTTTCGTCTTGGTTAACCGAGGATTCCTTTCGAGGGATCGTTTACGTATTCTCGTCCCCAGCCGCCACTGATGCCTGAGTGAGCGATGGAGATGTGTCCCAATTGTGGCGTAGCAGGGGAAGAGAGCGGCGCGTCCGAAAGGTACCCTCGGAGGAACTTTCAGAAAACGAAGATTGGCGTCCATGGGGCAGCCCATGGTTGATTATGATGTGATCATTTCCGGTCCGTGATATCGCTTCTGGACTCACATGGACACTAGTCTTATTCGACGAGGAGGCCAGGTTCCTTCTGGGTAGGAGATTTAGAGGGGAAGAATTCATTCGAGAGTTCGCAATGGGGCTGCGATTACTCATGTTCGGCGTATGAGAATGCTGGCGAGTGACGCGCGAGCGGGGACTAGCTGAATTTCTGGACGATATCGATATCCGGTCAGGGTCATTGTGTCGGGAGGCATGGGAATTTTCTTCTGATTTTGGCTTTGTGGTTCTCAAAATCCTCGCTGTGTCTTTTCCCACTGAATTCGCCAGCTTAAAGAGTGGTTTGGGATCGGGGACAAAGTCCTCGTCTTGAGAAAGTTTGGTCTCGTAATGAAGCACTTTCTCACGGGCTCGTTCGAGGCTGGAGTGACTCTCATGTGCCATCTTCTTACGCGCACGGCTTATGAAGTCAGCACTGCAGCACGTAACACGGAGGGAGTATTAGAGGAGATGGCTCACCTTTTTTGTTTCAACCTCTGGAACATTATCTTTTGTTCTCTGGTAAGACTGTCACCCCTTGCCAGGATTTTGTTCAATAGCCCAAGCTCTTCATCGAGCTTTTTGATAATTCTCAAATGGAGGGACAAAGCCATGTATTCTCTAGCAGCGCAGAGTGAAGCCCGAAAGGATTTTACGAATCTCCTGTTCAAGAGCCAATCCTTATGTGCCAAAATTATGGCGATGGTAGAGGCACCTGAATTGAAGCTTAGACACCTAACCTTACGTAAGAGCACACGCAGCCCCTTCAGTGCATATCTAGACCATTTGATGAGTTTCTCCAAGTCTCTGACTGTCCTGGCACTACCGTGATCTTTTTCGGCAAGTTCCGCAAACTCAGCGAGGATGCTGGCGAACACGAAAGCTTCTTGCGAAAGATCCAAGATTTCCTTCTTTGCGTATATTATTGTTTTGACGCAACGTCGGAGAGATCGGCTGAATTTAATGAACACTGGAACGAGCGTTATGGCAGCTGCGGCTACACCAAACAGCTCAGCCATCACTAGAAGTGAAAGAGCGCCCTTTTTGAGATGAAAGCAGGTTCAAGACTGGAATGGAAACAGTTTGCGCAAGCTGTTGCTATGCAAAGATGAATGCAAACGAGAAAGAAGCTCGATCCTAGCAGGCTGACCCTTAAAGAGCAGAAACAAAAGAAAATGCATATCTTGACCGGTCAGGCAGGCAGAAACAAGGTTGAGTCCCGCCTGCCAGCCATGTTTTTGAACTGCCTATCAACAACAGCACATGCATGTATAAATATGCAGCCCATCTCTTCGGTTCGAGTGGGGTCATCTTATGATATACCATTCGCTCATTCGTCCTCACGACTAACTGTCGGCTACATTCATGGTGACTACACAATGTTGAAAGATTGGTTGGTAGCTTATGGAGAGGGAGGTTTGCTGGAGGATAAAAGATTGATAATGGAAATTGAAGTCTTTGATAGGCTGAGAATATGAGTGCGAGCGAGTGCTAAGTGTAATGGAGATTGGGAAAGTGAGGGACTGGAAAGAACAATTTGTAGAGCAGAAAGGCGACTGCAACCTCTCCGCATGAATTGAGCTAAGGATCCAGGAATTGGATGAAATTGTCCCGCCTTATTCCACCACTGGCAAGGCCGCTGCAAAGTACATCACTTCCAACACCATTACTCTGGCTCTACGGCCCCCGTAATCATGACTACAGGAAGCTATATAGAGCTAGATTCAGCCGCCGAGACAGGAGGATTTAAGATTCGACAGGAAGTATAGGGTAAGGCGCAAGTTGAAGTCCAAGGTGTACACTATCTCACCAGAGTTAGAATCATGTTGTAGATGTGCTCTATTGAGATTGAAGGCGGAGGCCATCGTGGCATGGGTTAGGTTGGGTTTGGCGATTGATCGTTCGGGGAGTATGCTCTACGAAGGAGGATCGCTTGAATCTCATTGACCAGGTCAGGTCATAAATAAGAAATTGGGGGAGTTGGGACTTTTGAAGATGAAAGCTGTAGTCAGAGATGTTCTATGAAAATGTGAACCTTCTTGAGATGCAGATGAGAAAGGCGTTCACCCACCTTCCTTCGTTTTCATTACACAGAATGACTAATGATGCAACCGCAACCGGAAGCGGTGAAGAATATCAAACCAGAATAGATGTTGTCTCTGCTACACTCCATATCTTTGTTGACAAAGTGACGAATTGGTAAAGGGTATCCCGATGGCGGAAATTAAGAATAGCAAGAGCCAGAAATCGGGTCTTGTCCTACGCACATTCTTACAGTCAGTTATGCGGCAAACTTACGCCTCATCTTCATTCTTCTCGCCATGTCAGTATTCCCTGCCACAACATCATCCACGAAGATCATCTCAGATGGAGAAGCTCGCCGTACGTCGCCCAGACCATCAAATCTCCGCAACCTCGTCTCCATACATTCAGACTCCGGCCCGAAATACGGCAGGTCGGAGAGCAAACTTTACCAAAGCAGACACAAAAGCAGAAGCCATAGACTGAAAGGAGGTTTTGAGGATCTGAAACACGATCTGAAACACGATCTGAATCGGACCTGCTGGCTGCATGATATCGTAGTACGGCTGAATGAAAAGAGTTCTTACCGTAGATACACAGGGACGGTTACACATGATTTAGGCGGTGCTAAGTCTCCGCTAACATTTTATAGTGTGCGCTTCGGAGTTACTAAAATCCACACTGAAATTAGGAAGGTGTTGCAAAAGCCGAGCAAAAGGGAGGGTGAGAGGCGCCAAGAGAACATATGAATTTCCAAGTCTCCCAAAGTCCGGTTTTTGTCGATGGTGTAAGACAACGGTGTCGCGGCATCGAATTGCATCGAGAGCGTGGCTGTCTAGGGAGCATATCCAGGCGGCAACGGTTTTGAATAAGCGGTAGCTGTATAGCTGTAGTTGTAGTGGCGATATAAATGTCGTGTGTTATGGCGCGTAACGGGGAATTGGGGATATACATTCATATGGACGATCTCATTCCGGGCGTTTGGAGGAGTTCGAAAGCTTGGTTCGGAGAGTAAGATATAGTAGATAGAATGGCTTAAAATGCAAAATGGGAGCTTAAGAGACGGAGTATGTGCAGTTTAAATTGTAAACCTTCGCCTAACTTCCCGGACCGTACACGTGCATGGTTGTGTAAATTTGACTGCAACTGTATGCATGAGCTGTTAATAACATGAGAATGGAAGCATAAGCTCTATCGCACATGAATCGGAAATATACAGTTTGTGGAGGGTTGGGGAGGCCGATGGCTTTGGTTAACGGTTTGGATAACTGATAAGTGGGAGGGCGGAGGAAAGTGAAACAAGAAACGCCTTTTCATCAATTCTTCCCGATGCTGTGATTCCCTGTCTAATTGAGAATGCAACGGAAGACGGTGGGACGGCATAGGGCCGCAGATAGCAGGGCCAAAAGTAAGGTTAAAGTTAGTCAGATGAGTATCCTGACTTTGGGATCTGGAGATTGGGGGTCAGAAGGTCGTGATACTTGGCACAAATGAGGCTGTCCAAAAACCTACTTGCCTCTTGTGCTTATTAAGCGGATCCTGGATCTTCAGCAATAAGCCCCGGAGTCGAGACCTGTCAGAATGACATCGAAGAAATCAACTTCGATTTCGTTCTGGACACTTGATCATCATGATTCTCCACCGCTCCGGTAATCCTTGCCATCCAGTTTTGGACTGGACGGCACAGACTGTTGGTCGACGGGGTTACACAAAGCACTTGACCTCGTATCCCGGGAATTCAAACACCAACAACAGGGGCGCTTGTTGTCCACCCTCTGCAGCTAACGACGGGCTGATGTGTTGCTCTGCGTCGAAGGGTTTTAGCGATGTTGTTGTCATGGTTGGGCTGTCGTTTTCTATCCGATCGTACAGCTCAGTTGGTGCGAGATCTCTGGGTTCACCAACCGGCAACCTTCCTCTCTGAACGGGCTTCCAGCCTCGCAGTCCGTCAGCATTGACCACCTGTATGTATTTACTCAATCAATTTTCTCGTGGTTTGGAATGTAAACGGAACCAGCTCATGCTAATCTGAGGTCAGCCCGATCTCGTTGAAGCCTCAGGCCTAATTTTAGAACTCTTCTGCAGAGCTGAACGTCTGAAGGATTTGCGGCAAAGACCTTGGGCCTGAGGCATATGCTGTTGTGGATTTCTGAGAAACGTGGGCACTTTGCGAGGATCCGAAATCCGCTGCACCATAGATTGGCGATAAGTTAGTGTGAAGACGAGATCTGGGGAGATTTGGGGGCTAAGAAGCGTGAGGCAAGAATTGCGATTTGGGCGGGAGTTTTGTGGGGACGTCACAGAGTTTGATGTTCAGCAGGATCCGGGAGATTTTGTTGGTCGCTCTTAGCATTGAGGACTGTAATGTCGTGTGATGTCATTTGATGTCCATTTTGTGGAGTTGATGATGGAGATGTATCTGTATTCGGGGTTTGGAGCGTGAATGGTTAAGTTTCAAAAACACAACCCTTGTTCAAGATATGTGAGACGCGACGATTTCAAAACAGGGGTAATATTATTTCGAGCCATGATTATGTTAATAGAATGTAATGTATGACCCACGACTATGGCTTGCGTGAGAGGAAGGGATCGGCATGTGATGTGATCCAACACAGAATCCGCACTTGACGCAGATACGGACGGACAGGAACCCGAACGCAAGGATCTAGGAAGAAACGACGAATATAATTACTCGGTGCTGCAAGGTGATGTGATGTCCTTCAAAACTCAACTCAATGGCAAAAGGAAAAAGCAAGGTCACATCGCAATTAGAAAAATAGCTTTGAAGCGCCATGTATACGGGGGTCGGTTAGCTCTGAAGCTTGTCGGGACGTCTACAACCTCTCTTCCCAAGGAGGGGGCATCAATGTTGGGGTCGTCCAGACCGGGTTCGCGAATGTTACGACTCGGGATCATAGCTAGGTGCCTGTCAAGCTAACTTTACCCGCTCAGTCCCTTTAAGAAGTGGCTAGATGAAGGAAGTAAAGCGAATCTGAACATCATCCTGAGGCTCATTCGTGCGAGGAGAGGTGAAGGCAGCTGCGAGGTGCATTAACGCCAATGGTCCATCAAAGGCGGCAACCATAAAAGTAGACAATGGGAATTCTGACGGACGCCACAAACAGTAGAATTGAGTCGAAGGCGATAGTAGATGGCGATTCGTCTAGGGAAAGATCTAATCGAGATATGGTCATGTATGTGATGGACAGGATAAGCATGCCCTTGTCAGAATGCTTGTTATACCGCGCCAGTTCACCTCCGGCGGGACACCACAAAACTATATCGCCTCTAACACCGTTTCTCTACCTCTGCACTGCCTGTTATTATGGCTGCAAGAAGCTTTATAATACTAAATTCAAGTGCCTAGATAGGAGGATACTGGATTCAGCTTAAAATATAGGGTAGAATGCAGGGTGAAGTTCAAGATATATTCTTGTGTGTCCTGCTGGAGCTGGAAGATGTAACAGGGTGATCTTCCGGCGAATTATCGGATAAAGCAACGCGCTACAACCTGGCAAACGTTTTCCGTTTTCAAAAGCCGAAAATATCTGTTGAGAAGGCGTTCTGTGTGGGTTTCAGTTCCGATCTCTGAAAGCGAATTTTGGGGAATGCTTCCGCTGAGAAATCGCTTCGGAGGCCGCCTAACCTGCTTGCTTTGATTGTAGGACTAAAAGGTGTCAATGAATGGTGGGTGTTAAGGTCTATTTCTCCAAGAGCAAGAAGCTAGATGACTTTAAAGTCGAAGCTGAAGAGAAAATTAAGGGTCCTGCGCATACGGGACTCTCTTTGCCCCAGACGAAATTGAGTAGTACATACAGGTTGCATGCAAGCGAACCGTCATCACCAGAGAAAATCCTTCAAGTTCGAAAATGCGCCCTAATGGATCTGTGTGCCACAGTTGGTCGTTGACGTTGATCAGGAGGCGTCACGTAGGCTCAAACCGTAGGACTGAAGAGGTTTGCTTTCGGCTGGCATCTCTCGACTGGTCGATGATGCGGTGAAGAGAAACTTAGACAGCGCTAAGGAATGACGAGCATAACAATCCCGTGGTTACAGCAAGCCACGCAGAAAAAGTGGCTTCCCAAAAAGGACATCTCAGGCAAAGTTCACTTCTAGATCCGTACGCGGCGTGATGGTGCCAACAGAATTGTGTAGGACTAGATGAGGTTGAATTGACAGGGAGATTTTGACTCTGGAAGATCGGTCTACAAAATTCTGCAAGATGAAGTCTAAGTTGACATTTTGAGGTACCGGTTTTCTATGCCTTTTTGCAGCCTAAAGGCGCGGGGACCCACCATCGTTTGATTGGCTCTCGTATATCTCAAAACGGCATCTGGCTGCGATGCTTTGCTCCTTCTGGGAGGCCTTGTTCCATCATCTTGGGGTAGATGAGATGAGCTGGAAAGCGCATCTCGTTTTAGGGCATCGATATTTTGTTTTTGCATCTGTCATCCTTCAGGGAACATGCAATGAGTGTTGACGTCGGCTGCAGCTTCCTCTCATTTGCCAAGTTTGAGTCTCGCAGATCAGAGCTCTTTGTCGGAAAAAAGTCGTCGTTTCTCCTGACTCCTGACTAAAATTTGTTCCGAGGCAGACGAGGATAGGAGCGCCACTGTGATGAAGGGCGTTGGACAAAGCTTAAACGATGCTTTTAGTTCTCTGGATGCTGAGCTGGCGGTGACTTCCTGGCGTCGTTCTAGAAGGGCATGCCGAGGAGGAAGCCCTTTCGGGAGGCAAAAGCGACATGGCCGAATCACAGCTCCCGGGGAAGCTTGCGTGCAGTTTCACTGTCGAGGGTCCACGTGGAGGCGCTCGTCGCACATGGCTTTAAGCCAGTTGTCTGTATCCGGGCGGGGTCTGAGGAAAATAGGGGGTGAGAGGCCAACAGCAGTACACGTCTTAACTCGGGAGAGCCGATGGAATAATAACAGCTCTGTGCTGACTGGCACGGTGCCCAAGCCGACCAGCTAACGACGCGAAATGTATTGATGGACTTCTCTTCTTGTTGTACCTCCGTCAGGAAGGGCCGTTCTCGGGTCTTCAGTCTTAGTCTCTGTCGGACGCAAGCGTTTCGAATGGAGCAGCGATGGTCTGCAGATCAGACGGGAGCGAGACGAGCTGCGATGTCGCCGGCGTCTCGTGACTGCAAGGGTGAGGGCGGCCAGTCTCAGGACGGCTAGTCCACGAGCAGAAAGCCGGCAATCTCGTATCTAAAGATGAAAAGAGTCAGACGGGATCCAGGGCAATACCCAGGCAGATTTGCAGTCCCTCTCTAGTGTACAGTCAGCCCAGGGCTTCATCGTCGTGTGAGGGCTTGTCGCAGAGAAGGAATCTGCACCCTGTAGGGCGACGACAAGGACAATAAGCTGCTGTTGCTCGCTCGGACACCACAGTTAGCGCTGCTGGGCCTGTCCGCCACGATGCATAACAGTGGTGAGCAGCTAGTCTAAAACACGCCTGCTGCCAACGCTCGCACATGTTTTCCAGCACGCTGTCAGCCGGTTTTATATTGTCTAAAGGCCTGCAGCGCCGGGCGGGCTTCCAGGGCCGAACTGCAAAGGGCAGAGATTGACTGGCGGGCATCGGCTGGCTTCACAGATAAATCGCAGACAGGGTTCCTGACTCTGGCGGCCATCCAGGCTCTCGCTTTGCACCTCAGGAGTTCATAACAGTGCTAGCGGAACGCCGCCCATCCTTTCCATCATCCACGGGTTGCAGCGTGTTCCCCCTCCAGAAAAACGTGGCCATCCTTGCACACTCCTCGCACTAGGACTCGTGCGCCTATCGTGCATTGTTGCCTTTTTCCCAGTTATCTGGCTGGCTGGCGGACAGACACTACCACGACGCCCCGACCAGTACTCCCTACCCACGCCCGACCGCCGCTGCTGCCATCTAAAACTCTCAGACCTCTCTCCTTTCAAGGGCTTCCGTGCCATAATAACACACCAGCCCTACCCGTCCAAGCCCACTCGAAAAATATAATCAACTCTCCTCCCGCATCCGCAGCTAGCCTGGATCTCCACGGCCCTCTTCGCCCCTCTGGCCCCAGGACGAACACTGTCCCCGCACCAGCACCAGGCCGCCAGAGCAGCCCCGTCAACCTCCTCGCCACAACACCCTCCCATGAAGTCCTAACAGCCGGAGTCGTGCAATTCGGGAGGCTATTTGCCATTGTGATTCGCAATGGGTCAGAACAACGGGAAGCCGGTGGTCTTCACTGACCAAGGTTCGTTGCCTAACGCCCTCATCTCATGTCTCCCATCGAATTTATTCCAACCGTTTCCCTTTGCAACCGACAACTCGATCTTGCCTTTGGCAATTCTGACTAAATTCCGTTTTTCATAGTGAACCTCAACCACTTTCGGTTACTGCGAGTCGTCGGGAAGGGAGCTTTCGGGAAGGTGCGAATCGTCGAGCGGAAGGACACCGGACTCACATTTGCTCTGAAGTACATCAGGAAAGATGAAGGTCGGTCGAAATAACCCCACCATCTAGTGTCCTGCTCGCAGCGCATAGCTGGCCTAAGCCAATATTTGGGGTCTTGATGCTGACCGCCGTGTAATAGTTGTACGGTCAGAGAGCGTTCGCAACATCATTCGGGAAAGAAGGATGCTTGAACATCTCAACCACCCGTTCCTCTGCAACTTGCGATATAGCTTCCAGGACATAGAATACTTGTAAGTCGTGGCTGAACCACCGAACTTGATTAGAGCTTATGGCAGCAGGTACATTGTTGTTGACTTAATGAACGGTGGCGACCTTCGATTCCACATTTCTCGGAAGACATTCACAGAAGAGGCAGTGCGGTTTTGGATTGCAGAGCTTGGGTGCGCAGTCCGGTACATCCATCAGCAGGGTATCGTGCACAGGGATATCAAGCCAGACAACGTACTGCTCGACTCGGATGGACACGTCCATCTTGCAGATTTCGTAAGTTCGACCCCTTCTCACTGTGAGTGAATCTAATTACCCCTAGAACGTCGCCTCTGACTTCACTCCGCACAAGCCCCTAACCAGCAAATCGGGCACGTTGGCATACCTGGCTCCAGAGGTATATGAAGGAAAAGGATACTCGTGCGAAGTGGATTGGTGGTCGTTGGGTGTGCTCTTCTACGAATGCATATATAACAAGGTGCGTTGGATTGTTTCATCAGCCTTGTACGAATGTTAACAATACCGGGCAGCGACCGTTTGAAGCCAGTAGTCACGATTCACTAGCTCAGAAGATCCTAAAGGGAGAGCCCACGTTTCCAGTGACCAGTCCACCAGTTACAATGCCCTGCTTACATGCCATTAGTTCACTTCTTGAGAAGAACAGGAAGAAACGTATTGGTGCGATAGGCTTCGATTCATTTGCGGACAACCCCTTCTTCCGGCCAATCAATTTCGCAGCTTTGGAGAGGAAGGAGATTGAGCCAATCTTCACGCCTTCGAGCGATAAAACGAACTTTGATGCAACATATGATCTCGAAGAGTTACTACTGGAAGAAGCACCACTGGAAGCGCGAGCACGAAGGCAGAAACCCCGGGAAGCACTAAAGGAAGATGCAACGGAGCAGGAGATTCGCGCCGAAGAATTGCACAAAATGATTGAAACGCTCTTTGAGCCTTTCAATTATACCACCGTGGCCGACCAGCGTCCAGCAGCCGTTGCTGTGCCAGACGATTCAACCGGTTCGCGCATGAGCAACAACAGCGCAAATACTCCCACATCTTCGTCTTCGCCTCAAGAGTGGGGTCACCCACTTTCAAATTCCAAGAATTCCCAAGACGACCAACTTCGACCAACTCGCTCGACAACAAATCCTCGTTCCACGACACATTCGCCAAATGGCAGCCCACCTCTTGCCACTGCCGCACTCAACAAGCCACAGCAATCCTCGGGTGGTTCTCCGTCATCGCAACGTGGCGAGCGTGCTGATTATTTCCCCGCTGATGGTTCTGATACTGCAACGCCCTCGTTTTCGCGCCCAATGAACAATCGCCAACGAGGCTCGACACGCAGTACCAGCATGGGCGGGGGCGTACAGGTAGTTCTCAACGAGACCGGCTCGTGGTCCGATATGGCTAATCAAAGTTCTTCGCTCGTACAGAATCCCAACGCGGAAAGGCCATCTGGCATGTTAGGCTTCCTGAGCCGAAAGAAAGGTCGAGATAGGAGCCCCAAAGCGAAAGAGAGGGGTGTACTTGGTAAAGAGGGTGCCAGAGTCATCATCAGCAACACCTGATTCGTCTCATAATCCCCCCAAAAAAACCACCTTCCCGATTCCTCGAAAATTCCGTATGGCGTGACGACTTTCCTTCCTGTTGCATCTTTCAAATCCAAGATACCTGCGCGGAGTTTCGGCGTACTTGGCACCATACCACTTTATCATTTTGGATATTACTACGGTTTTGGCTTCGCACTTGCATAAAATATCTTGCATATACCATCTCACTTTAATGGGAGATGCAAGTTGGCGTTGTTGGCGTCGTTTGAAGAACACCGCCTTGCATGTTGGCGTACTATCTTGGCATGTACGCTAGAGCTGGGAGATATTTGTATGGAATGGATTGGAGAGAAGGAGCTGGATCATCCGACGCATGGCTGTATATGATTGCCAAAAATGGAGGCAATATTCTGGATTAGGGAAGAATATATGGAAGGGCTAGAAATAATGGTGCTTCCGCATTTTGTTTTGTAATGAAACTTGAGAAATACCCATACTTCCATCATTCATTCAGTCCCTTTTGCTTCGCTCTACTTTCAATCGTTCTGCTAATGTCAAATGGCAGACCGCCTTGCTTGGATCTATCTCCCGAAGAATATTGAAAAGGCATGTGGTTGGCATGTAGAGGGATCAAACGCATGAGATACGAACCTTGGTTAGACTGAAACTTTTGTGTTGGATTGCCGGAGGCACCGATCAGAGAGAAAGATTTGGATACTTACGAACATTGAAACAGCCTCCACGATATCAAATAGGGCCATCCATGTTCGTAAGACATCGATCAAAAGCTCCACTGGGTCGCAGCATGGAGCAGTCGTCCACCCAGGCCCCAGATCCATACCTTGCCTTTTGCAACCATTCTACGCATTGGGAAGGTGTAGCGACGCGAATACTCCAGACGTCTACAAGGTGAGCAGCTGACTTCGCGGAAGGGGTTACCTCCTTGAGCGGATTCCGCGAAACGCGACCGACCCTACCTTCTCTCGTTGATAACTCGTGCCTCCTAACGATCGACATCTCTCCCTGGTATGCTTGATCTCCTACTTCCTCAACCTGGACGCCGCTCTTCTTCGTGTCATTGCACTTCGTCTTCAGGCTTGCCGACTCCCTTGTGACTTCCACTCAGTTTAAGGCCCTACCTCTTGCGATCGACACCTACCCTCTCTCCTTATCCACCCCTCAGAGTCTTCTCGTCCCTTCTCCATTGGCATCATTCGCCCACCCATCCGTCGACATCTCGTATATCCCCAGCGAGCAGCACCTGACCACATTCCCCTAACCCTGAGCGCTACCAGGAGGGGCACCCACGTGATCACGTGGGAGGAACATTCGGTGCGTTTCATTTCTAGACATAGCAAACGGTTTACAAGAGGCCAGTTGTGTCTTCCATGGACACTGGCTCACCCGATATTGCCTTACGTCGTCAATATCGTCCACGAACAAACCTGACTCCTCCAATGATCGACCCTGACAGGAAAGAGAGGAATCCATTCTTGAGCGCTTTACCCACCTTGCAGGTATCTCTTCCCTCAACCTAGACGACATCCCCATCACTCACGCTTCATGTTGTTTATCCTCTTCAGTGCCTACCTCTCTTTCAACTTCCGCTATGGGCACCCACTTTAGCCAGGCCGCTTCCGCTCTTGCAACTCGGACATGCACTCAGCTTCAGTGCCTCTTGCAATTGACGTCTATTTTCACTTGATTCAACTCGCCCAGGGGCCCTGCGTCACATTGGGCAGGGCTAGCATATCCCCCCTTATGGATGAGAGCATCACTTGATTTTCTACCTACTCGCAGCAGGGGGCATGTATCTCCGTGAGCAAGAGATCGATTAAGAAATTAGTATATGAGAGTTGCACCTGCCACAGGATGTCGTCCAACCTCCACCCGCAGCCTCCCTTTCTGTAATACAGAGCCTAGAATGTTTCGGACCTCTTTAAGGTTCCGCAAAATATGTGTATGCCGTATTGAAGTGCCCCCAGCTACTCAACTGTAAACCAACTAAAGTACCTTACACGGGGCTGAAACGCTCCAATCGTCTACCTAATCATGGGGGTCTCTTTTACCCGATTCTGATATCTGCTCACCATACCACTCCTTCCTACCTGCCTAAGGCAACACCTACGCAAACATCGTCAGGTCCGCCTGCAGTACACAGCGGGAGCTCCTGAAGTGCAAAACGAGACGACACTCCCTCTAGCTCGAAATTACCGCTACCTCCGGCCGCATTTAACGACCTCTACTCCAGCAACACACGCGGCAGCACCCGCGACGACCCGAGTCTCCATGGCAGGAGGAAACGCGCAGTATCGCACATCAAGGGCAACTGGCCAACAGCGCTTCTAACAGTACATAGTATGTACTGTATGTACGAACTTGTATGTATAACGTAAGCCATACGCACATAACTAGGAGTTAGGCCATCCATACATATCTTGAAGCTCAAAATTTGTACGTACGACCTACATAATTACGGCTTTTGGTGGAATAGCATGCTTATTATCAAGAGTCGATCTGCCAGGTAGTTACACGCAGAAAATAGTTTATCCCGCCAAAACTTTGAAACAGAGCAGTACAGGATCACCTCACTGAGCTGGTTGAGTATATCGTGAAGGTCGATTTTGGCTCCCTACATACATAAGCGACGTCGATTTTAGCCTGTACGTAAGCTTAACTGACTCTCCGTCCATACAAACATAGGCTGAGATGAACCCCAAACATGTGTTGAAAGCCGTATGCTTATATTGGTTATGTACTGTGGGAAGCGCTGCTGGCCAAGTCATGTCTATTTGGAACGTAAGCTATTTGGGTCTTCGAACCTTCCATCTTCGAGGCATGACTGATAGCGTGACCCAGACGGAGTCTGTCTCCTTCTCTATGATAGCGAGCACTACGCACACTTCGAGCAAATATAACGTCCCCTCGAGGGGCATTCAGTACACCCTTTCAGAAGGTCGGAGAAATGTGCACAATACGACAGAACCAAGCCTTGAACTTTGGCTTTCTTGATAGCGTCCCCCGCTCGCCAATCCCCCCATCGTCTTTACCGCCAAATCAACTGTCGCGCCCACTAAATTACTTAACAATAAGTAACTGGTCCTAAAATTGCTTGGAGAGTGCCAGAAATCAGAAAGGCAGGGAATGTCTCCGTGCGAACAGCACGCCTCATGCGAACTCTTCAAATGTTCCTTCAGAGGAAACTATCACTAGACTAATACGGGAAGAGGTACAATGGTGAGCGGACTTCCGAAAGGAAAGCTACGTCAGAGCGATGTGGAGATATCCCATTCATCTTTAGAAAACGTCTCAGGGGCTTTGACGACGCGCTGTCATAATTGAGCAACAGGTGAGAGACTTTTTGTTAAAGTTGGAGTTTGTGCCTAAACTTTGCATTCTCAGCATTAATCAAGATTTCACTTGTCCAAGGGGAGGCAGACGCTGAGTACGACAGCTGATACCCACCCAAGGATAGATCTATAGTGAATCGTAATATATATTCTAACTAGCCTCTTATGGCATCTATCTCATTATCGCCTCTTAGATCCAGCAAGATAAACCGTCTCCATCGCTTTCTCCTGCCCTATTTCAATCCCCGGCGGGACACCTCAAAGTACAACGCCTCCTCTACCTTCCTCTAGCGCTGCAATGCTTGTGATTATGGCTCCAAAAGACTTTATAGTATTAAACACAAATACCTTGACAGGAGTATCGCGCATTCTGCTAGAAATGTAGTGTAGGGTGCACGTTAAAAGTTCCTAATATGTTTCGCCGGAGCTGGACGTGTGTGGTAACTGCACGCTCCCGAATTCATCTCCACTCCCCTCATTCTCCAAGCAGCAACCGCATACATTTCGAATCTGTCGAATCTACAGTTCCCACCAATCAATCAAAGATGAATAGCCTGCCTCGGAGCTTTCCCACACTTCTCTAGCCCTGACAAATATGCACCCCAATTCTGTGGTACCGGGACATTTGAGTTCTCACCCTGCGAGCAATTCGAAAATCCCGCAAAACCAGACCTCTATTACTCCTCGTACATCTTGTAAATCAATCAAAGATCCTCAAACTACCTCGGACCTTTCCCGCACTTCCCTCGTCCTTGCGAATGCCGCCACAAAATATATTCCAACCGTCTGGTACCAATACCCGGTTCATACCTCTCAACATTTATTTAACTTCTAAACTACGTCAATGCGTCTGCACTCCCATCAGTTAAAGTACAACGTCCGAATATGCATCGGAAGAACCAAGATTTTATCCTTCATTAAACCCTTAAACCCCTTACAAATCCCTCTGCAGGTGCTATCCAACTCTCTGGTACCGAGCCCTCCTTTCTGCCACAGAGTTCTCAAAAATATCAATGCATTGCATTCAATATCGCTGAAGGCAGGACGTCCGACGATGCATCGGAAGGGCCGGATAAAGCCCTTTATGAATCTGGCAAGATTCGGGACAATGCATGGGGCTCCTTGTTTGGTACCGACAGCGGTGATTAGCGAGGATCGCGGGAGTTGAGATCTTTTACATGCAGATGCGGGTCGACATAGCGATGAGCTCATTAAACCAAAGACCGGATAAAGTTCGGTGGCAGGTTTCAGGCTGGATAGACGCAATGTGAGTTCAATGTCAAACATGGCCCAGGGTTGGGTTCTCAGCGCTTAGAAGGGACATCTCGTTTTGTGATTTCCCCCGAGTCGAGAGTTGTAAAATAGATACGCGACGGCAAACACGAGGTAAATCATGAAGAATTAGAATGGCTCATGAGATGTGCTTCGATACTATTTCTCACTATCATTTCACATTTCGATGCAAAGTGCCTTGCGTCCTCTGCATGCCTTCGCAGAAACTATCCCACCGTATAGTTGCACACTTCGCGAGGATCCAATGCTATGATGGACTCATTTCCATCACCAAATCCTCTTAGCAACCATATCATACCTCCTAACATGCCCAAACTGCGTCCCTTGCTCGCGTTCTCTCTGCTCCTTCTGCCTACCCCTCTCATCCCTCTCCCTCAAATTCCTCAGTCCCTCGGGATCATCATTATAGATCCACCTCCTCTTATCCTCGTCCACATCCACCACACCCCATCCTCCAATCCTCTTCCCACCAGTCTCCACATTTAACTTCTCCCGTTCTTTCATCCCACGGTACCGATTCCGTGCCATGGAGAGCAGCAACATACCTAAGATAAGTTTGAAAGCGAGAAATAAAAGATAGCCGCCCAGGAAGACGATGAACATGGTCGCGAATGCGATGCCGTCGTCAATGCTCCAGCTTTTCCAGTTCCACCAGCCACCACCCTGGTCACCGCCGCCTGCGCCGAAAGCTGAGCGGCCTAGGGCTCGGCGAAAGATTTTATCGATGTGGGCGAGAGCAGCAGTGGTAGCAGGGGATGATGTGCTAGAGGCCGGGTCGGTGAGAGATGTAGCTGTTGATGGGAGGGGAGATGGCATGTGAATGGCGAGGAACATGTGATAGGTTTGGATGGCGGCACGGATGAATAGGCAAGATAGCGGGAGAACAGGGAGACCGAGACGTCTGGTCAGATTCTGGTCTGCAAAGGCCTGCAACCCATTGTCAGCATGCTTGCCTACGAGAATACCTAGATAACGGAGGTTGGCGGGGAGGTATTGGAACTTACGTTGGAATAATAATCCTTGGCCAGCACATCCAAAAACTTGCCATAGACATCCGGCTTCGTTTGGTTGAACTTCGTGATATATGCGTGCTTCAACCAATCCACCAACATCTCACTCCCAAGCACTAACAAGAATGGATTCAAGACCTGACCAGTCCACTTCGGAAAAATGGTGAAGCTGACGGGAATTATGCTTGAGGCTGTGGAGGGAGCAGTAGAATTCCCGCCTCCAAAGGTGCTACTCCAAGATGACGATGACGCCTTACTACTTCGAATACTTAACCCACCAACTTCCACAATATTCCGCATAGCAATGATAAGAAGCATCAGCCATAGCTGAAATCGCTCGACGATATCGGCACAGGTAAGCTGAAATAGATTTTCCTTCTCAAATTTCTTAAATACGGTACCCTTGATCTCAACGAATTGATTCGACATAAGCAGCGTCAATAGGGCGTTGGAATAAGAATTGACCGCCACATTGAGGGTTATGACTTGATAGAAGAGCGCTGTAGCGTGAGTGACGTTGTAGACGAGAGCGAGGACGAACATCCAGAAAGGGCGGATAACTTTGCTACGCCCGTCCGGGTTTCGGTCAAGTGTTTCGCGAGAGAACAGACATTCGAGGACGTCTTGACCTATGGCGGAGAAGAGGCGGTCGCATACTTCTAGGACATTATAAATGACATAAAGCTTGATAGCTGCCTGTCCGCGAATCGAGTGATACATCCTGCTAGCATCAAATCGCATCAGAATAGCACAGCTCGCAATGACCAAGAGTCCCTTCAAAATATCCGCCTTGTGACTTGGAAGCAGCAGAGAGGGGGTCGACTTCGTCCTCCGATGCCGATACCTAGAGCTGCGCATGCGTTTCTCTTTGAGTTCTAGAACTGGAGCATTTGGCATTGTATTCCCGTTCTCCCTCACTGCGGCCATGGGATTGGGAGATGGGTTATTCGAAACAGACGGCCTTCGAGATTGTGGAGGGGCTTCCTCTTCTGCGGGAGTATTTAATACAGGTGTCGGAGTCTCCGTGTTTCTCCTTCGCCTCCTCCAAACCCTACCTAATCCACTATACACGAAGCTCGCCAGATCCCTGAACTCTTTGACAATCACTGAACCCCACCATTTCACGAGAATCCCCAAGGCGAGGAGAAACCGTAATGGTAGGATGGTCAGAATGTACATCCAAGCATCCAGGCAAGCTAGGGCTCCAAAACCCAGAATCTGCTCCAATTGCGGTGGTAGGAATAAGAAGTTGACCAAGCGTTCGTATTTGATCTTGGATGATTCGTATGGGAAGTCACTAGTTGATGGGCGGTATATGTATAGAGGCGACGGTCTATCGGCGGATAATTCGAGGGAGAGAAACGTTGGTATTGATAGTGGTGGCAGGGGTATAGAAGGCGGCATTGGAGATGGCGCGTCTCGTTCCCTTTCCGATGCTGTAGAAGGCTTTACAGCAGATCCATTGACGTTATCTTTATGATCAAGGTTGAGAGGTGGAGGGACAGGTCTAGCCGACCTCTTCTCCCCTTCACCATCATATGTATGCGCTGGAGTCCGCTGACTCGATTGCTTCCTCCGTATTATCGGTGGTGTGGACAATGCTCTAGAACTCAAGCCCGGACGTCCATGCTTCCACTCACCGGATGGGCTCTTGACCACCACCACCTCTCTATCCAGTCGTACTCCCAAATTCTTCGAAACGCTCTTCCTCCTCTCTCCACTTTTCTGGGCTTGGATAGCTAATACCTTCGCTTCCTCTAGTATGCCCAGCCCTTTATTATCCTTCACCTCCGTGCCCGAGTCATTCGTCTCAGTCTCGGTCTCCAGCGCATCCTCAGGAATAGGACTAGCCGTCCGAATTGGGATACTGGTAGGCTCACTCGTCAACTCATGAATCTGCTTCGGGCTCAGCTTCAAGATCTTATCATGCTCCGAGACACTGCTCTTTCTCCTTCCATCTCCCGGTCTCTTGATCTGTGTAATTGGTCTCGCCCTCTCACTTGTATCCGAAAAAGCTGCCTCGTCATTTACGCTGGGCCGTCGACTGGAGGAACTAGTACTGCGGCTACCACTTCCATCAAACCATCCATGCTTATACGCCTCCTTCTTCACGGTATCGGCGTCGTCGTTGCGAGAATCGTGCCGCGGAGCTGCTGGTAATGCCACATTTCCCAAAATTGGAGATAGGGCGGGTGTGGGAAGTTGTTCACCATTCGGTTTTGGTGTCTCACCGTTCAACGGTATGTCGTGCACCCCGTTCATTGTATTGCGACGCCCAGAGTGCCTGGAAGAGCATGGTGGTTGCAAGTTTGCTGAACATTAAATGAAATGAAGCTTGGACTTTCAGAAAGACTTGGCACGGAGAAAGGCGGTCTAAGTCCGTTCATCTGAAGTTGCCGGGTAAGTTGCGTCACAACATTAGAGAATGAGTGAAAGTGCGTTCTCGTGTCAATGTAGGCGGCTTAATGAAAGGATGATGGACAGTGAACGCAACATACATAGCAAAGACTTCACTCATCACAATATCTTGCGGCACCGACTAGGCATTACCCTTCAACGATATCTTACCTTTCAATTTCCTTATTATCCCTAAACATCTTTGAATCCCTCCATTCTCTGGCATATGCCCCACCTTCAATTCCTCGATTCTTCTCGTAGGCAACATGTCGCCCCACAATCTTTCTAGTCCATCCCTTTTCCCGCTTCCTACAGTTGCTTACACAACTCTTCTCCACCTCCCTATGATCAAGTTTACATCAAGGGTCTTCTCTTTACTGGAACTCAAGCCAAATGATTCAGGTTGGAAAATTAAAAACTTCATTCTTGTCATGCTACATAACGAGCCAGAGAAGACGTCCACCCTGTCCACGGGTCGGAAGAGGCATTCACCATGACACGGATTCATCTTAACTAGACCCCAATTCCACCTTTCCACAGTCATTCCTTTCAATTAAACAGGCACTCGAAAGCCCAATTAATCTTCATGACCAAACTAGCTATATTCCCATCTGTTTTGCATTAAGCCGAAAAATTCTCCTCCACGGTAGACATTCCACTATTCTTCATCGTTATACCAACACGGCTGACTACTATGCCACTGTTGCAGGCTGCATATCGTCAGCAGTATATTGTCGAGCATGCAACTTTTTGACAGAATTTTAGAACTTAAACTTACAAATTTTGTGCAGGCATCTCCTGAATTTCTGCAATAACCTCGCTCAAATCGTGGAAAATTCTCTTTTGTTCGTCTTCAAAACTCTTCTCCCATTTGCCCGAGTGCCATCTTTGACAGCACCAGAGAAAGTAATCAGCGGAATCCGTCGAAGATGCTCCAGCGCGAACGTAAAGAACCACTCGACAAAAACCTTTTGACAAGTTCGAGGGTTGAAATTATAGTAAGGGTCCCGATTGCATCTCCCACATGTCTTTAGCGGTTCGACCTTGTCGCTCAGGTAGATACTATTAAGCACATCGAATGGTATTGTATCTTAGATATGAGGGAGTACCCAAGTCATGTTCTCGACGTAGTTAAAATATTTCTTAGTTCGCTCCCATCCGATCGTATGCACTTCCCTATAAAATTGTCTGTCAATGACGAGTACGTTTACGTTCTGCAGAAATATTTGACAGTAGTCGGAGTACGGATCTACATCCACACCCGGTGAACGGAAGCTTTTGTAACTGATTCCCATGGTGACAATTACCATGCGGGCGGTGCCTGTGATGTCTACCCTCTTGAAGCTTGGTCAAATGGACGGCCCCAAAACCCCCCTCGTAGACGTTCCCGTAACTCAGTTGGCAGAGCCATGATCCTGAAACCTTTCCCAATGAAGTCACACCACTTTGCTTGATATTCAAGCTCTTTTTCGATTTGGTGCTAATGCTCACATGGCTTGTCATAGAGTTGTAGTAACCAAATCGACATGGGAATCCAGTTATCTCCATACGGATCTGTATGTCACGCAGACGAGTGAACCGATCGCGTTCTGTGGGGACCTTAACTGGAATCCTGATGCTGTATAATACATTATGTCGGATCGTGTAGGATTTGAACTCATTATCATTGTGGATTCTGACGTTCCCCGAGAAGCCGCGGGGCGGATAGGATGTAGTCGTGGGGATGATTCTCGGGCCGGAGGAGATTCTAAAGAAATCACGGTTTAATTTGCGACATCCGTGTATATATTCTATGACGGTGTCGATTACGGGGCCCTGAAATTGAGGGTCGTCAGCAGAAGGATGGAATCAAAGGCTTGCGCAAGAGCATTGGCAAAGAGCTCATGATGCTGGAAGGTTCCACTCTGGAACGATTTATCGCAAAGAGGGTACTCGGATTTAACTGGGTATTTCCTCATTATCGCGGTGTTGAGATTTTGATGAAATTGGAATCGGTCGTTGAATGCGCTGAAAAGAAGTTGAGGTTGTGTGGAGGAGAGCGGCTGTACGAATTTCTGTCTGCGGACAGCGACGGAGAGTATCTTTGTATCTCCTCAGTAAGTGTGCTTAGTATGTAAATAATTCACTGGCTGCAACCCAAATATCGAAGTGTTCGCGTAAGGGCCTGACAATCAAATGTAGTTCATGACCACGTTGGTGCTTCTGCATGCCTGGCGCCTCGTGATCAAACCTGGCTACTACCATCCCTTTCCCTATAATCGAAACCCTTATACACTCCGAGGGTGGTTATAAGAGCCTCATACTAGAACCGTATCATCCATTGCAACGACAAACACGCCGCGTATACAACTCAAGCGATCCTCTGGTCAGAACTCTATTTTGGAATACCTCCTCCTCTCTGCACTGACGAACCTAAAATCGTGATTCTATAGCTCCCGAGATTAATATTAACTAATCCTATGGCGAGTTTGAGCAGTAGTGGCTCACTTACTTTATTTAAGACTCCCTTCATTGTTGCCCCACAATCCATCTCTTGATTGAATACCACTTCTTATAGTCAACCACTGGCCCCCATGTCGTGAATCTAGTCGGAATGTCTCGCAAGATCGAAGATTTCTCCAAATTTTTGGCTTGAAGCTGGTCACCCACAATCTCTCTTCTTCGTCCGGCGACCTCTTTATCGCTCCTAGTCAAGCGCTCCTCAACGACCTCCAACAAAACCACTCCGGTTGGACCGGCCTCGGGATCCGTATGAAAATCTCTGTCAAAAAAAAAAAAAAAGACACATATCCCCCACCATTGAATATGGTTATCAAAATGGTTGGAGAGGTTCGGTGACCTGACTGGCGAGGAAAGGCATCAAAAGCTGTACCAGTGTTGGGCGCACGATGGTAGACCGTTTCGATTGATGGACTTGCCTATCGAGTTGCGGAAAAGAAAGGATCTCGATATTTTCTTCGGGTGTCTACGAAGGCCGACGAACTTTCCTAGGATAATGAATGCGTGACACCTTAACGATTCTTTGGGCGCCATTCCCCATGTCCCCACGGATGTAAAGTCGTCGTGACATTGGGTTGTGGTCAGCCGGCATTGGGCGATGAATTTTGGGGTTCCCCTTCTTCCCCACAAAGCGTCCACCGTATTCTAATACCGATACCCTATTTTTAAGTAAGCAGATGTATACGGAGGAGCTCAAAGCTGCGTGGGAAGGGAAAGTCAAGCGCTTCGACTATACCCAAGATCTTGGAGATGTTGTCGGAACGTCCAACCCGATTCCGTTTAACGCCATGAATCGCATCCAGCTCAACCTTATTCATAAGGAATACTTCAACTTGTCTGGGGTATTCCCTAGTTAGACCGAGGCTTGGTCTGGGAGAGTTGACTATTTCCGCTATCCCAGCTCTCCTGACGGCACAATCGTCAAGTCGATCACCATCCTTGAACGCCTGGATTTATACTTCCACATCCATTGTTGGGCACAGATATTGATCCATGGGGCCGTCATACTATAGGCGGGATAGCGTCTTATGTGGACCGTGACATTCTTGCTAGAAAGTGATTGTGGACTGGATCATGACCTTCGCAAAATCGTATATTGAGTGCATTCCAAAGGTCACAATGCCCGGATACGTCAAACGCAGTACCAAATAGAAATGGGATACGATCCTTGCCAACGGGGGGCGCGGACTCTATCAGAATATGGTGGATGCAATTGAAGCAATTAAATCCATATCTGCATTAATACTGTAAGTACGTTCGGTATGGAAGTAATGATTGATCGTGCTAACTTCATATGCAGACCACTCGTTTGCAAGTGCTCCATTCCTTGCGAGGACCCGTGGATCAGGAACAACCGGTATAGTCATCCTTCTGAGGCTGCACGAAGGCCTTTTTTGACATTGAATTTTCCTGATGACTAGTGGTTCTGGGTTTTGTAGGGGAGGAAGGAGCTTATTGTAGAGATCTACTATGGCAATTAGCTAGGGACATTGAAACCCCGTCCAACGTGTATGTCCCCTTGAAAGCAGTTATATACTATATAAAGGGTGAATTGAGCACTACATTACCTTCTAAAAGAGACCGCAAAGTGCTATGTACGTCATATCAAGTACCAAATCCCCTGCTATGTACAGCAGGAAGGACGACACTATGGTTCAAGGTACGTATTGGCACATTCTGGGGTCGATGTCGGCGACATTTAGCGTTCCTGGCTTTAAGCTGCAATTCTTGCAAGCGGGATGGAACAATGCTGGTAGACAGTGTCCAGCGTTTTATTTATGAGAAATAGGTGAACGATAGTTAAGAAAATGTTGTTTAATACGATATATTATGCAGGCGAGCCCGTGCGGAGATTTGGATGAAGTGTCGTACTTAACAAATTCCAGATAGCATGGTATTACCCCTCACAGTGGCTCAGGACATGCTGCTTCTTCTTCTTATGCTCTTCTGGCTCTATATACTTCGTCATGGTCAATTCCATTTCGTGACATCACTGTGACCACTCAAGCATGTTCTCATGATCGGACTGTTTGGTGCGGAGAGTGCATTCCGAACACAAGCATATGCGGACCTCGCCCATCACAAAAAAGACCAAAAAAAAAAATTTAACAATATACACAAGTATAATCAGGAACCATTTATTGCACTAAACAGCCCCAATATTCATTACACTTCTCTTTCATGCATCTACCCAGTCCAACCCCAAACTCCTTCAAGGGTACTCGGATATTTCGTATCGGAAAGCTTGTACAAAAATGCTTTCCCATTGTCCAAGGAAGGGTTGAGTTCCCTATCGATAATACAATTCAGGAATTATCCTCGAAATATCAGGCATTCAAAAAAAAAAAAAAAAAAGGGGAAATGGGGGAAATGAAAAGTGGTGTATCTCGTTTCACACGCCGATCGATATCGATGCAGATGGTTATAGGTAGATGACCTCAGTCAATCTGTGAAAGAAGTTAAAAAGATATGTTCCTCCTCTATACCCTAGTGTTTTGGGCAGCAACACACATGTGGACCAGCCTTAATCACCTCTGTCGTAGCCTCATCTTCGTATTTCTTGAAGTTCTCCATAAACAGCCGGCCCAGCTTGTCAACCTCGCCCTTGAAGTCTGCAGTGCCGTTCCATGACTTGGCGGGGTTGAGAAGTTCGTCGGGGACGTTGGGGCAGGACTTGGGTACGGAGAGGTTGAAGGTCTCGTAGGTTTCGTACTCGGCCTTTGCGAGCTCGCCAGAGTGGACGGCGTCGAGAATGGCACGAGTATACTTGAGAGGGCATCGCTTGCCACCGGTGGTAGCGCCGGCGCCAACCCAACCGGTGTTCAAGAGCCAGGCATCAGCCTTGTGCTCCTCGATCTTGGTGGCTAACATCTTCGCATAGCGCATTGGGTGGAGCGCCAAGAAGGGTTGAGCGAAGCAAGATGAAAAGGTTGCCTGTGGTTCTGTCACACCTTGCTCGGTACCAGCCATCTTCGATGTGTAACCGGAGATGAAGTGGTACATCGTCTGCTCCTTATTGAGTTTCGAGATTGGCGGAAGTACACCGCGAGCATCGCAGGTGAGGAGGACAATGTTCTTGGGGTGTTTGTCACTGATGCACGGAATCTTGGTGTTCTCGATGTACTCGATGGGGTAGGCGCATCGGGTGTTCTCAGTCAGGGTATCATCATCGTAGTCGACAACACGTGAGTTGGGATCGAAGACAACGTTCTCAAGAATGGCACCGAAGCGGATAGCGCCAAAGATATCGGGTTCCTTTTCAGCAGAGAGACCGATGCACTTGGCATAGCAGCCTCCTTCGATGTTGAACACTCCCCTGTCACTCCAGCAGTGCTCGTCATCACCGATGAGGGCACGCTTGGGATCTGCTGACAAGGTGGTCTTGCCGGTTCCAGAGAGGCCAAAGAAGACAGTCACGTCTCCGTTCTTGCCCTCGTTTGCGGACGAGTGCAGCGTGAGGACGTTGTGCTTTACAGGCATCTCGTAGAAGAGCACCGTGAAGATGCCCTTCTTCATCTCTCCAGCATACTCAGTACCGAGGATGACCATCTCCTTCTCGGCGAAGTTGATGGCGACGGATGTTGATGAGGTCATACCGGAGGTGTATCTATTTGCAGGGAATGCGCCGGCATTGTAGATGACGTAGTCGGGATGGAAACCCTCGAGCTCATCTCTCGAGGGTCGGATGAGCATGTTTCGCATGAAGAGAGCATGATAGGCGCGGGCGCAGACAACGCGCACACGGATCCTATATCGCTCGTCCCAGCCGGCGAAGCCATCGACGACGTAGATGCGATTCCTCGTGTTGAGGTAGTCGATGGCACGTTCGCGGTTGATACGCCAGACCTGTGCATATTATTAGCAACCGAATCGACGAGAGCACGTGTTGAATTTCCCAAAGTAGCAGGCCCAGCACGATGCATGATGCGGGGGAGCGCCGCGCCACGCCATGCAAGAACTTGCATGGGTGCGACCATCTTGGAACGACGCTCGGCAACTCCTCGACTTCACAAGCTTGGATGACGTCTGCCGCTATTTTCACGAGCAAACACGAAAAGGTTCACCGGCTGTGAGGAAGGGATCGGAAAGCTTACATCGGGTGTCATCGGCTTGTTGACAGGTCCCCACCATACGTCCTTCTTCGAACTGTCTTCCTCTACAATACGCTTATCCGACGGCGATCGACCTGTCTTGGCACCTGAATATGCAGAGAGAGCACCAGTGGATGTGATGGCAGAGCCCGTTTCGTATACCAGCGCGTCTTCGTAGAGGGCGGCGACGGATGGGTTGGCGACCTGTGGGAGAAGGGAGCTGTCAGCCAAGATGTTGGAGCTTACGGGCGCAGAGAACTCACAATGGCTACGCGGTCATAGTCGATGTGTGCCTTGTCGTGGAGCTCCTCCTCGATTTCAGTGTGATGCTTATGCGGCCTGTTCACGTTGTCGGTTAGCTGGAGCTCTGGGAGTCGGAAGAATTGGCTCGCTGCTGAGCCAGGGGCACTTTACTGGACGCCGGTAGGATGCAGGGCAGTCTTGTTGACGCTTTGAGAGACCATGATGCTCGTTACGCCTGACGCAATGGACGTAGAGTGGAAATTGGTACGTTGTTGTTTGGACACCTGTTGACGGGCAAAGTCTTGGGCCAAAGGAGCTGATGATGCTGTTCGAATGGGAGGGGAAACTGCCTCTTTAATAGCACCGTTGGAAGTCATCATAGGCCGAGGGTTAAGCGGTCGGGCTCGATCTGGTCTAGACAACTGACAGTGTACTGGCTTGTGGTAATGGTGCTGATTCGTTGTGTTGTGAAGTATCGGGAGAATTAGGGATGACGAAAAGGCGGCTGGATGTGGAGTTAAAGAACATAGGTGAGGGCGGAAAAGGAATCCCCAAAGCTTTATGTGGCGCGGACCGCGAGGCAAAAGAACCCTGGACATTCGCAGGTATCTTTTGCCATCAACTGGTGAAGGGGTACTTCGAGGTATGATGCATTCGATGCTTTTTCACGAACGAGAAGATGTCATCGTGACCAGGGGGACGCACATGACAAGAGAATCTCATCTGTTATTAGCAAATAGCTCACGCTGGCTGGCTGCGCACACGGCGGTGCCATTGCCTGGGATACGTTGCTGGAATCTGGGCTGGCGGTTAAGCGCGCCTTTGTTCGTGGGTTCCCCGCCTTTAGAGGGCCACTTGGCAGCCATCGCTACCAGCGGAACCCGCAAACGGTACCACGAGAATACTACCAAACCAAATCGCGAATTTAGTCAGCCAGAGCCTTGCACAGTGTTTCCGTTCAGTTCATGTACAGCAATATGGCAATTAGTCTCGGCATCGTCAGGCCGAGCCCTGTGCGACTTCAGACAGCTGCCGGAGCCGGGAACACCTTTCTCCCTTCAAATGCCTCACCTCTTCCGAAGCAGTTTTTGCTGCACTCCATCTGTCCGAAATCTGAAGCACTAACTCGTCGAATTGCAATCATACTGCAGGGGTATGAATAATAGCGCAATCTGGATATGAGACGCTCACGAACGTAAATCGGGATCTCTGTCGGTCTATCAGCACCGCCACCAGTTCCTATCGTCGATGAATGGCTGGGCTGGGACATGCTTTATGCTTGTTATTCCTTTGCTTTCCGTTAGATTCCAAGGGTAGCAACAGCCTTTACACCGCTTCTATTATCTATTCTCGTACAATCGGATTATGTGATATAACCATTGACCGCCTCAACTGCAAAATAGCTTCTACAGTATACAGAAAGCCTCACGGTTTTCAATTGAAATTCAGGTACAAATATGACCGGAGATTAGGCCAATTTCGCAGCTAGGAAGAAGGCTGAAGGATCGGTCCGCGGCCGGGACGAAAACACCCGAACCCTACCTTCGGTCTATACAGTATCGCCCTCCTGCCTCTTCTTCATTCCTGTTTTGTTCCTTCGTACTGTTAAGCTGAAATAAGATTTGATTCTGCGGAGGCCCCTCAGATACAGCCAGGTGCAGGCGAAGACTACGACGAAATTGAAGATGATATATGCCCCTACAGACATTATTAGCATTTACACACCCTGATAGAAGCTGAGCGAAGTCACTTACACATGATGCCAAAGTTCCGCCAGATGTGTCGTGGGTAGACATTGAAGCTTGCAGCAAACTGCGTCCCACTTGCATACTGACAGAAGCCACAATCCCCGTTCGGCTGCGTCTGCACGTATCCGCCAGACTGCTGCGCGAAGCTCCCAGCGTACGACTGACAGTCTTGGCCAGGCGGAGGAGAGAAGACAGCCAGTTCGCTTGTGTCGCATCGAATTGGTACACCGTCTGTAAGCAACGCAAGCAGACCTTCAAGCAAATATTTGAATGGCGTCAACCAATACATCCAAGTCCGCCAAAAGTTTGGTAGTCCAGCATATGGGACCACAACGCCACAGAAACTGACAACTGTACGGGATTAGTACGCTTGCCGAACTCATTACGGCTGTAATACTTACTAAAAGTGAAGAATAGAGGCACTAGAAGTGAAGCAAGTAGCTCATTCGGAGAAAACGCTGCAATTGCTTGACCAAATCCAAGATAGTATAGTTCAAATGCTATCACGAAGAGCCAGACGCTTGCGGACGTGTAAGTGTCGCGTGGGAACCACGTGGCCCAGTACCAGCAGCACCCTGCTTGCGTTAGCCTACGTCAATGCAGAAACAAAGCTCTAGAGGTCTCACAGTAGACGGTTCCAGCAACAATGCGATATGGTATTTCGCTCAAAATAGCGCTCCAAACGAATGCAACCCAAGAGTAAATCTTGGAGTTTCCTTCTCGAGATTCGTAGATCGAGCGCATGTTCAAGAACCGGGGTTGCAGTTGCTGGATCAGCGGTGGCGAGATGGTCAGAGTCATGAAGACGGAGAACAGCCGTGACTGCATATCAATCTGACTGTTCCCGAGGTGCCAGAAAGTGAAGGTATTGAAGAGACCAGTAAAGATGTGAAGCATGAACATGCCGACGACATAAGGTGGATCCCTCCACATCGCGACGAAGCTTCGATAGATGACCATGTATATTTGTGCAGCAATTGGCATAGCGAACTCACGGTCATCACGGGTTTCGCTGGATGTCGACGCGTTTCGTCGCTGGCTGAGAATGTCTTGTATTTCGTGTGTCAATTTCTCGTTTTCAGGGGATGATGCCCATACATCACCCCAGTCCTGGCCATTGTAGTCTGGATTGCCTGCACCAATGGCTTCCAACATGTATTCCGCAGGGTTCGTCTTCGGGGGACACTTCTTGGCGCCATTCCTCTCAAGGTAATTGAGTAGTATTCGACTATCATGACCTAGCTCTCCAAAATAGACAGTACGGCCGCCACTTTTTAGCAGTAGAAGTTGGTCGAAATGTTCGAAGAGCACCGAAGAAGGCTGATGAATCGTGCAAAGGATTGCCTGACCGGCGTCGGCAAGCTTACGTAAGAAACGGACAATATTGAAGGCAGCACCAGAATCTAATCCAGACGTCGGCTCATCTAAAAACATAAGTAGTTCTGGCTTGCTCGCAAGCTCAACACCAATCGTAACTCGCTTCCGTTGCTCTTGGTTGAGACCAGAACCAACTTTTCCAATAGCGGCGCCTGCAATATCACGCATCTCAAGGAGATCGATAATCTTCTCCACATAGTCGTACTTTTCTTGTAGAGGCACTTCTTTGGGCTGGCGTAGCTTGGCTGAGAACCGTAATGCTTCTCTGACGGTAGCTGTGCTCTCGTGAACGTCCATCTGTTCCGCGAAGCCAGTAGATCGTTGGAATGAGGACGGAAGCGGTCGGCCATCGACCAGAAAGTCCCCTTGTACTACACCAAAGCGGATCCGTTGAGCGAGCGTGTTGAGGAGCGTTGTCTTGCCTGCACCAGAGGCGCCCATTAGGGCTGTCAATTTGCCAGGCTTGACGTAACCCTGAACATCTTGTAAGAGTCTCCGCTCGCCCTTCTCATAAGGAATGGTGTAGTTGACGTTCTGCCAAGTGAATATCATCTCGTTCTTCGCGACGCCTTTAACTGTTTCGTTTTCGCTGTCGCTGCTTGGTTCATCTTTCGGCTGTCCGGGGCCGGCGGGCGGAAGTCGGCCAGTCTCCTCATCACTAGGTTGAGCGTTCACTTCCATGGCCTTCTGAACTGTCTTTGGCACTTGTCCTCGCTTGTATATTGTAACCGCGCCACCACCCTTGTTAGGTTTCTGAAGCTCCATTCCTAGCGCAGTCAAGAAGACGAAGAATCCGAAGAAAGCACAGATGAAGCCGAAATTTCGCCAGAGGTGCGATCTTGAATAACTATAAGCGACTTGGATGTAATCTGCTCCATTGACCGTGAGTGAACCCGGGGTGCTCCCCTGGATAGCGCATGACTGGTACCGTGGTTCTGCGTTTGGAACCATCGGTACGATGTACGGTGGAACGCATTCAATCTTAAGATTGTAAAATTCGTTCGCCATCAAACCCTCGAAGCCGTATTGAACCGGATTGACCCACCGAAGCCAGGAAAACCATGGATGCATCTTCCTCGGAGGGATCAAATAACCGGTATAGACAACCAGGGCTTGGATAGCGACACCAGTGATTCGGGTGGCGGCGTCCAAAGATCCAACCAATGCTCCAATAGCCCGGAAAAAGGCGTACATCGTCATGGTTAGTATCCACAAGAACAGAAGCGAAATGAAGAACTGGGACACTGTTCTTTGTAGATTGGACATAAAGTAGACAACTACATCGAAAATGACGACCTGAATGAGCACCAGAGGAGCATCGACAACGGTTTGAGCAATAGCGTAGGCAGAGGGCCGGTAGAACGAGAAGCTCTTATGTTTGAGCAGGATAGGACGACTCTCAAAAGCAGCAGTGAGTTCGGCCAAGGCGAGAAGAGCATTGAAGAGCAGCATGAAGAAGATGACACCACCACGTGTAAATACTCCAGCGGCAGTGGTGGGTTGGCTGTAGAATAGAGATCCGACAATAAGAGCTTGGAATAAAATCCCACCCCATTTGCCGACAAGCGATTGTTTGTCACCAATCATGACCAAAAATTGGCGTTTCGTGCAGGCCGTTACTTGCTTATGGAAAGGTAGGGTAAAGTTCTTCTTTTTGGTAGCCTTGGTCCTTGCTGCTCGGCGTTCTTCGGCCATACGCTTGGTTTCTTGATCAAACTCATTGATCTCGGCTAGGTTGTCCTGGTGTTGCTGACTCTTTAGGAAAGCTTCCCTAAACTGCGTAGGTGATCGTGGTATGCGATTCTCCCAACCCTCTTTGATATGACGCTCATGTTGGTCAGTGACCGATGTAAGAAAATCAGCTGTCGTCCAGCGCTCTGGTTGTACAAAGCCTAAACTTTTGAAATAGCGCGCAGCACGATCCGCAGGCCCAAAATAGCAGCAACGACCTTCATCTATGAGGAGAACCTTATCGAAGAGGTCGTACAAGGATTCGCCGGCCTGGTACAAAGCGACACTGGTGGAAATTTGCGCCATATTGGTGAGCGACCGCAAGCTTTGGACATATTCCAAAGCAGTAGATGCATCAAGGCCTCGGGTAGAATTGTCCCATGATTGAACGGATGCCTTTGTGATCATGGCTTCAGCGATACTGACACGCTTCTTCTCTCCACCCGATACACCTCGCACGAATTCGTTGCCCACTTTCGTGCTCATGGTATGCTCAATCCAGAAAAGCTTCGATACGACCCTGAGAAACTCCCTGACGTAATCACCCCTGGACTCGCCTTCCTTTCTAGAACTCTTCCCTGGAGTTCTAGTCTTGAGGGCAAAACTGAGAGTGTCTTTGACCTTGAGGGTGGCGTAATGCAAATCGTCCTCTGGATTGTAAAGGACTTCGCTTCGATACTTCTTGGCCATCTCTTTTGCATCAGTGCCACCATAGGTGACTTCGCCTAGGATATCTTCATAGCCGAATCGCTGATTGCCGATAACCTTCAAGAACGTCGAGCAACCAGCCCCAGGCCGACCCAGTACAAGGAGCATTTCTCCAGGCTTAACACAACCCGAGAAATCGTCGAGGATCGTCCGAACTGGTGGTTTTCCAGCAGCCTGGTTTGGACCTTTCGTGAAAAAGTTCTTCAAAAAGCGGGGGAAATTGAGAAAGATATCCCCAACTGAAGGCTGCAGTGCTGCGCCAACCCCCATCCCTTTCACAGTAAGATTCTTGAAGATGACACCGACATGTCTAGTCTTCTCCTCCTCTGATGCTTCTTGTCGAGTCCGCCCAAACATTCGCGATATGAGCTTGTTGATCTCCTCCTGCTCTTCAGTAGTACTCGAAGCAGTTGTCACAGTGTCGGCCCGCCCGAGCGTGCTGGTACGGCGCCTGGAGAGAACCCGGAATAGGTCTTCCTCAGTCATTGGTTTCGACTCCCCTTCCTCGAATGGTGGCCTCTTCGGAGCCGAAGAAGCGGGTTTGAGGGCTGCGAATCCTCCATCTTCGTCTTTATCCTCCGTATCAGTAGACTCACGATGTGCTTCTTCCCGCTCTTCCAGAAGACCCCCCTCTATCCCTTTCTCGTCTGGGGAGGGTGTCGCAGTGCTCAGGTTTGACGACGAGGATTGACCTGACTCTCGCAGATTATGTCCAGTTGAAGCATCTCCATTATAAGTCAGGAATGTGCCGGAATTCCCATGTGGCGTTTTGGCGTTGCTTAGCGATTGGCCTTGGATATCGTTCGACGGTTGAGTGCTAGATCCCATATACAACTGTTGCCGACTAGGGTCGACGGGTGTTTCTATCCAGGCACCGGGAATCTCATCCATATGAGGTGCTGGACGGTCATTGTTTAAGGTCATCACAGTCTGCCAAACTCCCCTGAACCATTTATTAGCTGCAATACTTCTAACATCTCTACGATGATGTTCAATTAAGTAATAGCATACCAATGCGGGGAGAGGACTCTGTTCTAGTTTATAATGATAGAATAATAGTTTAATGCCGCTGTCCTCAATTGTCTTTGTTGAATTGACGGATGGCTGGGACCGGCGACAATCCCGGCAGGAATTCCAACGATGTCTCAAATGACACCGCAGAGAAAGTAAATGGATGCAGAAATGAAGTGAGATCTTAATTTCGTCCATTATTTTAGTTGTCGATGCTTGATAGAAAAAGTAGTTTGAGGTTACAAAGTCGTGACGTCAGCGCGCTCCCTTTAACACGGAGTTCGGATCATGCCAAGATCCGCTTTAGTGATCAAACGGTGACCTTTCAACACCGACATGTGGATTCGTCTATCAAAAATTTCGATCGATGGGCGAATCAGGCTTAGGAAACTTCGTGCAAGAGGAGCCCGCGGATAGCGACACCTTCGCGTTCGGGCTCTCGTTGAGCCACCTATTGATAATGCAGAACCCCGCCTATTCCGGGTCCGCCTCCAACTACTACTCTGGAATTTTTTGATCATGAAGAAATTCTGGAAATTGCAGATCCAGGATCTGCCAAGCGGCCGAGTTACAGAAACACGTGAATCTTTGGATTAATTCTCGTCGGCTATCATACGTAGGAGACTCTACACAAGTCAACCCCCCTCGATGCTGCTTTCTGAACATCTGTTGCTTCGCTGATGAGCAGTGAAGATGCGGACTTAGAGGGTGCTCAACTCAGCAGCACCGCATCCACCTCAGGCCGCCGCGCTCCAAATCTCCTTCTCTTCCGCCAATCCCATGGCCGAGCATGGAATGGTAGGTTCCGTTTTGTTTTGTCTATCGACTCAAAACCAGGGTGCATCATTGACATTGCCTGCGGATCTTGCTTTATATGGTGGAAAATTTTGATTGCAGCATCATACAACTTGTCACCCTGGTACGCAACAAGGACGGAGATGCCAACGATACTCGCTGTGACAGGGAGAGCAATTGCCCAGAAAAAGCCTTGTGTATAATTTGTGTTGCGGATATCAGCTGTGTTCATTCCGAAAAAGCTTGTTATGAAGGACCTGAATCGCATGAGTGAAGAAGTAAATATAGAGTATGGCGATACCTACAGGGGCAGGAAGATGGTTGTTATCATTGTAAAAACTAGTATTGCCTTTCCATGATCTTCTTCTAAAATCTCAACGCTTTCCTTGAGATGGTCTCTGAGTTGTCGTGTCCTATTGTCTAGTGCTTCCAACTCTGTTGCTTTCGACTGGAGGTAGTTGAGTCCACTCTTCAGGCACTCTGATTCGGACGGAAACATAGCTTTACGGTTGGGGGTTGCATTTTCAAATGTATGATGATCCAACACTTTGATGTAATTTGAGTATGCCTTTTGCTGCCATTCATTCACAGACTTCACAGCCGACAGCTCCTCTTGTAGGCTGTGGATGTCTCGTAGAAGTCTTTTCCTGGGAAACTGATTTACTTGATATTGCTAGGGTTGATCAGTCAGTTTCATGTCTCGTGATGTTGAACAAATGTGGAATACCCTCGGTGCTCAAAAATGGTCACCCAAAGTTCACGAAATCCCTAAGATCTCGAGCGAGCCTCCAGTGAACTCTCTTATATTATACACGAATGCCCCAGCGAGAAATTCAACAGCTTGTGATATAGATGATAAAGCTCAGATATGAAGTGCAAGGTCGAAAGACGCCAGTCACTTACCAGCTTGGATGAGCAGCTTTGATAAAGCTCGTTAATGTCCATCTCCACGCCATCAAGAGGTTCTTGTCTTTGAAGGTTTTGGCAGATAACGGACACAAGGAACTCTGGTCCTGCTGGCCCCATAGTCATCATGTCAGTCTCCGGATCAGAGAGAGCAAGGGTCTTCTCCGCACGGGTCATCGAAGCTTGAGCATTTTGCCCAAGTTGTCCCAGTCGATTAAGGGCATACGTAACCGTTGGTGTCTCGGGCTGCCAATTGAAATACCCCGGTTGGAGCCACGGAATCACATCTTCCTTGATTGCGTTGATCGACGTTGCTGCCTGCGAGATGAACACTGCAGTGGCTTCGAAGCAATCGATTAGATCGTTGGGAAGCTGATATTTTGCTGAATTGTCGTTTTGGCTGCGTGAAATACCGTCGCTAATATTCTTTGCCCTGTTGCGAAGAACCGTGATATACTTAAGGCAGATCCGAAGTAACCGGAGCTGTTGACCGTTCTGTGTCTCAGTATTGACTTGTCCCTGGGTTCGCAACCAGTTGTAAACCAGACCCGTTCGGGTTAATCTCTCAAATGTTGGAGAAGATAGAAAGTGGTGACGCTTCAAATGACGAATACCGTGGTCGGGATTTGTGTAAGCCATACCGCGGCGACAATCTCGGCAGTCTTCGATAGGTATGGGGGGTTGCTCAACGTTGCCCTTTTCAGTGTTCTCCTTTGTGAGAGGTCGTATGTACCACAATTGTCTCTGAGATTCTACAAATGAGCTTCCTTTACTGCTTGAGGACATGAGGTTCTTGATTAGTTAGCGCAGAGTCGAGTCCTGAAAAGGTGCGTTTGAACTCACCGAAGCGATTGTGTGGAGAGCTCCCCAAATCTTCTTTACAACGCAATGGTCGTAGCTGAATGGTACGAACAAACTAACAAACTCTTTCACAACAGAAGACAACTCTTCCAGGACTGACGCAATCTCTTTTCTATGAGACGTCAGAACGATGTCTTCTGCCGAGCAATCGCCCGTGAGATATACGGAATGCCGCCGTCCACTCGAGCAACCGTAGGTGAGAGCGTTCTCCTCCTGGGAGGACTTAGTATCTAAAAACGCCAAGCCCTTCTCCCACTCATGAAACGCAATCTCAGGGGTCTTTGTATAGGGGACTGAGTCCCGCTTAGACAGGTAGCATAGGTTTCGGTCAATGTCCTCCATAATAGTGTATAAGTTTTCCGCAGCTAGTCGACGTGCAGGGATGCTTTCTTTGAATTCGGGGTCAAGCCCAGCCCAGGTTAAGAAAGGCGGGATTTCGGATTCAGTCATCTCTGATGGATCATCGTATAAAGACTCATCATCAATTTCGTGACTTGAAAGGTCATCGGTCTCCTGGGGGATTGTCGTTACGCTCTCCACACGAGCTTGAGCTTGGAAGTCCTGTGGACGAGGTGTAGTGAAAGGTGTGTCGAAGTCAGGTCGCTCAAGTATATCCTCCTTCAGCGTGATCGTACTGAAGAAGTGAATAGCATCCTGAACGGCGCGGTCTAGGCTCTGTAGCTCTTGTGCAAAGGTCGAATCCTTCGTTCCCAGCGTTTTGATCATTGCTTCTCTATATTCTAGATGCTCTGCGAAATATTCATTTTCAACTTCGAGTTGATACATAGCCTGAAGTAACTCTGCACACTGTACGCTTTCTTCAAGTTGCGTAATCATGCTGTTGTGGGATGAGAGTTCTGTGACTTGAAAATCGGCCCGTAGTTCCAGCAACCCTTTCATACTCTCTAGCAAAGCGGTAAAATACTGCCTTTCCATTTCCGGTTTTCCAAGGGACATAAGCATCGCTATATGTGAGTCCCTCTGCTCGTGGAAGCTGCTGACAATAAACTTCCTCACTTCTGCCCGGATATCGAAGTCTGGCCGAATAGAAGATTTATGCCTTGGAACGTCGTAGAGGCTTCTAGCAGACTCATCAGACGCATCTTCGACAGTTGGGGATTTGTAAACACGCGTGCCGGGTCTGTTGGGTGGGTCAAGCACGTCTTCAACATTGTTTTCATTGGGATTCCCGTCTTCGCTTTTTTTATGCTTCTCCTGATACCCAGATATAGTAGGTTGATTGAAATCGTGAATTGCTGCGGGTAATTGATCTTCAGCTGCGACAGCAGGTTCTGAACGCTCAATAGCCATCTGCTTAACTGAAGATCCGGTGTTTTTCTCCACGATGGCCTCAGTGTCTCGAAACTGAGCACTCTTAGCATGAACTTTCGTATGCGGCTTCTTGTGAGATGGCGCAATGCGTTTATCAACCCTCAGCTCCTTGGCCGCAGTGACAGAGGAACCCCGAATAACATCGATATTTGCTTCGGCACATGTTACTACATATCCTACATTGAGTTAGCTTGTATTGAGCCTCGCAACCCATTGACCTACTGGAGCCAATGACTATCGCCCAAAGTTGGGGAATATACATTATATCCCTTGACAGCTTGGGCAAATCTTTACAAAATGCGGGAGGAACGTCTCGTCCGGAAGTTGATTCGTAAGGATACAAGGTCTGTAACATGCTCCTCATAGGATAGTCCTGTGAAGTGCTCGAAAACACGCGTCTTCGATGTTTCAAGGTGATATACGGAAAACATAGAAAAGTTGCTGATAAATCGCCCCCTGCTAGGCTCCTTGTACTGCTACCATCGCATCGCAGAACAGTTCCTTGTTCGATGTGGAACCCGTCGAAGAATTTTTTCCGACACTCTTCGCGAACGCGTTTGAAAAGCTTCAAAACCACAAATTTGAGTTCCTCATTGATATTAGGGGCATTGAGAGCAATATCCTGAACAAAACTTAGTCCTGACGTGCCGCGTCTTCCTTCTGTTAGGTGCAAACTTACCTCAAACTCGGAGAGATCCATAGTGTCTCTTTGCATATGCCTAGACACGCCCATTAGACATGACCAGATCTGACTCTAAGTATGACACTCAAACATACAGCCAGTGCATTTGGAATTGCTCAGTATTCTGGTTGTGCGAGGGGCCATTTGAACAAGCTAGCTCAATACAATGCCGTCCGCTCCTGTTTTTGAACCGCTTTGAGCTCAGCACACTATGAACGCGAAGGTCGCCAAGTTCGGCGTGAGCAAGTTGATCCGGCCAGTATTGTTGCATTGCTGTCGAAAACCTGGAATTTAAAGTCGTGTAGGAGCATCGAACCTCAACATTAAAAGCTAAGCCATCGGTAAAGTTAGGGAAGGCATGCTGAGGCCGGCCGGATACAAGTGTCGCTGCTTCATGATTACCACCAACGTGAGCAGGAGATCCTCTTTCCGAGCCGCCAGAAGGCACAGGAGGCACAGAGGGATAACCAGATAGTGGTATTTGGGCCCCGTAAGCTTGGTGTATCCCGGGGAATGATGGTATAGTAGGTGGATACCCCGTAAATAGTTGCGGATATGGACTATAAAATGTGGGCGGGGAATTGGGTACTCTGTTTGACCGAATCCCATAACCACTCCTTGCTTTTCCTTTCGACCTCGGGGAAGACACAGGAGTAAGTCGGCGGCGTGGACGGAATGATAAATAATCATAACGGCTATCATCTAGACAGATCCAATCATGTTAGCATCAACCCTGCACTTATACTTGAAAATACTAACCACTATTGCCCGAGTACTTCAAAGGTACTGTGGACGCGACATCGGAGTATAAATCGTCTAAAGAAGCATAATTTGGTTAACATTCATAGCTTTACAAGTATAGGTACACTAACCACTGCCACTCGAATATCTCGCTGTGCGTGGTCTTGAGGCGCCGTCACTCGCTTTTCTATTCGCGTCTTCCACATTTTCCCATTCACCCCAATCGTCTTCCACGGATGCGACAGTGCGAGGTTCGGAGGATGAACTGGGTTTCGAATTCTTCTCGGAAGCGTTGCCCTCATTCAAGCCAGCCGTAGAAGAATCATGCCCGTTGTTTGGATGCGAGGTATCCTCTTCGTCTGCTTCGTCCCAAAAAGATCCTCCCAATTTGTGTCGATTTGGATTCTTTTTCCTTCCGGCCATTGGGCTCGTCGCCAATGGCTATGACCCTCAGCCGAAAGCGTCAGGTGTATACGAATGTATAGATTTGGGAGCTTCCTATGCACTCGAAGTACTGTTCGCTGTTCGAGGCAGACCTGAAATCGAAGGCAGCGAGAAGCAAAAGAGGGAAAGAGCGACTTATCATCCCTTCAGCCTTGTGGCTCCATCCCGAAGGCTATGCTGAACACGAAGAGCCAGCTCATGTTGCGCAAACGTGAACGGCAACCAATCAGAAAGGTGATCTCTTGACCGGCAGTGAGCGCCAATAATGGGGTTGATGAACATGGCTGGCATATTGGATAGAACTCAGTGGATATCGTATCTGCGAGTTGCGGTGGCCTTTTCATGCATGGTGAAGTGTGATGAGATGAACTGTGCGACGGGAGTGGTGGAAGTGGGGAGCTGCGGGGAAGTTTGGGGTGCAGCGTTCATGACTGCTCCATAGGATTTTGAAGAAACGTCATTGCACGTGATGAAGCCCTTCACCCTTGTGATTGATAGGGAGCAGCCTTCAACCGCTCCACATCAGCATTGCGACAATTCTGGCGTTGACAACAAGCATGGAGGATATCTGACTCCATACCTTCTCTCTACCTTATCTGCAACCTAGCAGTTTCAACCATCTAACTTCAAGGTGAGGACATTCTTGCCCGGTTGCCATCATCTTTATTCTGCCTTTTCCTCAGATTTCAGATATAGATCCAAAAGGCAATGAGCTTTCTCATTCCTGATTACTTAGTCAAATTTTATTAGGTAAGATATATCTCTTCGCGCCTTCCATATCACTCTTTAATCTATTCGTCATTATATCGCAGCAACCCGGCCACTTGGTGCAACAACCTGCCTAGAATTCTACGAAACTTCATCTCGGGGGAACATTTACCTTTGTACAATCAAAGAATTTCAATTTGAGTAGGCGGTTCGGTGCTATAATGTATGAATTACGGGAACCTCTAAGAGTCCAGATCTAGAAAGCCTCTATTGTGATCCCCATTTCCCGTACTATCTTGAGTGACCGGTCTCCAATAAATGAACCAAAATCCAGTGGAGTACACGGTGCAAAGACTCTTTTGCCAAATACTAGGAATAATAATCGCAGCATCCGGTCCAGAATCACGCCAACTACTCCATACGCCCGGTACTCTTCCCTCATATCTCTACATAGCACCGCCAAGCTCCAACCCACCCTTGCCTGCATCTGCTGCACTAGGAGGTTTACCAGGACCAAAATCCGGAGTCCTGCCCAACGTGCCAAAGATATCGCCGATATAATTTGTTGGCTTTACTCCGGCATTGAAGTCCTCGTCCAGTTGCTGAGAATACCATTGACAACTTTGATACCAGCAACATAGATATTCCTGAGTGCAGAATGTGGCCAGGTTGATCAGCCCAGAACAGGTTCTCGATAATAGCCTGACCCCAGTACTGTCGATCAGAGTCTGATCCCGTTCGTATGATAATGACACGGTCAAAGTCGACGAGCTTGGCCATTGCACCGCGAAGGAGAGCACCTAGGATAGTGTTGTCCTTTTGTGCTGCCGTGCAATAGGCGCCTGTGCCATTGGTGACGAGCTTGACATAAGCATCGATAGCTTCGCCGAATTTGGAACCACTGAACCAAGTATCTGCGGTCACAACATTGCATTCGACGACCTCTGGAGGTGAGGCCGCGGCGTGATATATCTGCGCCCTAGTCGTGAAGTGGGATTGGTAGACCACTGCGTTATCGCTGTCATTCAAATATGCTCGATCCACAAATGGCCTCGCTTGCCTGCGCAATCCATGGCTGTGCTCGAACACTTTGGTGCCGAAGGGAAATTAGGGGTACTCGCCGGGGGACTTCGAGCTTTGCGGGATGTAGCCAGTAGTAAAGTTCTCCGGAATATCCCGTGTATCAAGCTCTTGCTGGACGCCGACTTGAACTGCATAGCGGGCGAAAGTGACCCCATCGATCGTGGCGAGTTTGGGGTTCACGGAGATGATACCAGTGATGAGAAAGTAGGCCCGATGAAATCAAATCGAGGAGGGACGAGGAGGGAATTTGCAGTGATGGCAGCGTTGATCTCTAGTGTGAGGATGGCTAGTCTGTGCATAGTTCTGCGCCTATGCTGAAGATTGGCTTACCTCCTTTGCCGGTTGTTAGTTGACGGATATTCCCATTTGCGATGCAATGGACATCTGGAAACAGAGGAGAGAGCCCTGGTATAAATATTGTCTGTTTGAATAGATCGAGGTCCGGAATTTCTCGCCGGACATCTGCCTCCGGAGAGAAGGTGCTGAGTATGAAAACATTGGTTTTCAACTTATCATTGGTTTGCTGTTCCTGAATGAACTGTCCTTTAGCATCTAGGGCTGCAGTTGCAGTAAGCAGTAGGCTAAAGAAGAGCGCAGATAGCGCCGTTAGAGTTGACAAGCACACCTTGAACAAGCTATAGGCTATGTTGCGTGGTTCAGTCTAGGGGAAGTGGGGAGAGGACGGTAGGTAATGTGTAGGGGTAGAACAGGGTGAAACAATATCAGTGATGAAAGTCAAAGCCGTCTTCCTCGAGCCTCTCCATCGCTTCTTGGGCCAATTTCATCACATGGCGTGACTTTTCTGCTGCTTCAAAATTAGATACGACACAGTATAGACCCCATTCACGATCGAGGTGTAGACGCAAATGGGAGATGCATGCCAAAAACTACTCGATTGGCATCTTTATGCCTAAATCTGAATTCTCAACCTCCTGCGGCTACAGGATAGTTTGATTGCCGCACGCATAGAAAGATGGCACAATCAAAGGTACACCTCTAACGATACTCTTCCACAACACCCGTATGCAACACAATTATCGCCAATAACAATAGCTTAAAAGCCTAAAAAGGGGGGAATACCAATAGGACCTCTGCGACTACATTGAGTCTGTGTATCGGAAGGGGAAAACCCTCGATCGTGTTTGGTTTTTGTGCCTGTGTGAGCTCTCGGCCCAGTTTTACAGCGGTCTAATTGAGAAGAGTTATAAGGAATTACAGAGTAAAAATGAATATCTCAAGGCAGGGAGTACTGAGGAAAGCAAATCTCTAGAGCGATGACCCCTAGCTCGAGATATGTGAGGCACGATTTACCAAGACCAGCCACGTCGCATTAGGTACCGTAGCACTTCGGTGACATATTGGTTGACTTGGCAAGGGAAACAGAAACGTAGGGGCCGACGTGAGTGGTCTCAGGGTGAGGGTTTGGGCACCTGATAGCCTCATGTTCAACATGGCACCCTCATCTCAACTTCAAAATCGAGAGTGAAGGCCGTTGCAGCTCATATCCTGCCGACAATCTGCATTCGAGTCAGTTGTACAATGGGAGTATTTTCCGTCCTTGGCTCCAAGCCCTATTAGTCACCACTATTAATGAGAGTGGTGACGGATGGAAGGAAGTTGACGGCGAGGCTGAATCTTTTGAGGATGAAGGTTTGATGCCCCACCTACCACTTTAGGCAAAGATCAGCGGGATAAACAGTAGGCAACCAGATCTGGACACCTCCATCAAACCTCACCTCACCTTACCTCACCTCACATTTCATCTCATCTTCACCGAAGCGAATGCATTCTCATTTCTGTATGCCTGCTACTTAATATATTCTCATCAAGACTGAGCCTTTATGGGAGAATATTGGTCGTTGTTCAGATCTCATCTCATCCCATCTCAATATTCTTACTGTAGGGAGGCCAAAGGCTAGCTTTAGTTTCTATCTAACCCCTCGAAAGCAATAATTGTCTACATTTTTCGATATGGCAAGTTTCAGCCCCGTTATTGTGGCTTCTGCTCCCTCCCGGAGCAATTCTGGCTCATTCGATAACTATGCCCGTGTCCGCCTCCCGGCTGGATTCCCGCAGCTGAACACCATCGAAGATGAGTACGTAGAGTGGAAGCGGTTAACTTCAGATATACCTTATCGGACTGCCCAGATCTGCTTTCCTACAAGAGAAAACACCTCCAAGAAAGCGCTACGAGCCACACCATCCCCTCCAACGTCTGGTGTATTTGATCCTCGGCATCAGTACATTCCAGAAACAGACCCCAGCGACGACTGCCGTTGGAAGAAATGCCAGCTTTTGTCCCTCCCAAAGGAACTCCGACTCGAAATCTATAAATATGCTCTGACCGACCCATCTATCCCCGACCTCCTCGTCGGCATCAAACGCGAGCCAACTAGCCCTTGCTATAGCCCTCGCTACAAGCGTGCACGCCCACCAACACCCGATCTCCGCTTCTATCATCACGTCAAACGAACTGTGCCGATATCAACCAACTTGCTCTTAACAAACCGATTCATCTACGAAGAAGCTTTGCCAGTGCTCTACGCCAATGCGAAGTTCTATCCCCACGACCTCGAAGGCTTACTCCCGCTCTTCTTCAACACACTCTCTCCCTATGCACAATCCTGCATTCGGAACATACACCTATCTCTCCCTACCGATGCACTCAATCGTGACATTTGGGGCGACAGATCGAAACCATTTTTTCACTGGGCTGTGACCTGCGCACAGGTTGCTCGCTTGAACAAAACACTTCGACAGGTGGACATAGAAGGAGAGTGGTCGGATTTTGACAAAAAGTCAAATCGGCGATCCATACTGTATCCGCTATGCAAGATCAAGGCTAAAAAGAAATTCGTTCCGAACTCTATTACCCCAGCAGGAGGTGCGGACCATGACGCACAGTTTGAGGAACTCCTTATCCAAGCAACATCGGAGCTAAAAGCAAGCTCCAAAAGGCGGAAAGAAGTAACAAAAGCTGATGCCCTGGAGCGCGCTAAACGAGATGAGCAACGAGAAGCCGAGGAACGCAGCGAACGCGAAAAACGAGAGACGGTATATAATCGATGGACCGGGCCTTTGCCTTCCGTAAGCCTTCCCCTTCGGTCGGGATTTCCAAAAAACGATAAGATTCTGAGCGAAGATCAAGTACGTCATGGTCTTGAGCATCGTCGGCAGGGTGATGCGGCGGTTGCAGCAGGCGAAATATCCCCGATGGAGGATTGGTGTCGCTGGGCAGAGGAGAACATTAAGAGGATGGAGTCAGATTTGAGTTCTGTGCCGGGGATTAAGCAGTTTGAGAAGGAGTTAGAGGAGTATACGAAAGCTGAAGGAAACAATGGCAATGATGATGACATACCTAGTTATGAAGACTTGATAGCAGAAGATTGGGATTTTGTGAGTATGGGAAGTGGTGTTAGTACACCTCGAGCTCGGACTAGTATTACGAGTCTCATAGATAAGAGGCATGATGAGGATTGGGTTGATGATATTGCGTCGACACTTATCGGGAAGGATGATGTTGTTAAGGGCGATGAGAGTGACGCGGAGAGCGAGACTTGGGAACATGTTGACAAGTAAAGCGTCTCACTTTCTGATTACAAGATTACGACACTTTTGCGGATTGAAGCTTTCCTGCTCTCACCTTTCGTCCTAAGCTGCGCTCGTTTATACCCCAACAGTTATATTCCATTATCTCCTGTCGCGTGTAAGCCTTTCTAAGGCATCGTTATCACAATTGGGAATTAAATTTTTGCTTGCAGTTTAGGATACATTGACAACTTTGATGGCTCTACGTTCAAACTTCAAACACCTACAGCTCTTATAACCGAGCACGTTAGCATCCCAACACGCACCAATTTCAAGCACGCCCATACAGTAATTCACCGCATTCATATTCCTTTCATCCACCTACTTGAGGATAAGTTCAACATCGACATCCTATAATCACTGATTCATAAAACCACTCACACATTGCGCCGGCAGGACGACGCAAAAATCGCCAACTCCAACATCCATACTCTAGCTTCACGCTACCTGTAATCATAGCTTCAGGAAGACTTAGAGCTATATCTAAGTACTTAAACATGAGCCTTGCTAATAGAACTAAAAATAATCGCTTGCATGTCCTACCGTAGCTGGAATGGGGTCATAAGCACTCTTAAAATATATTGCAGTGTACACTATCGAATCAAGACCCTTCCTATCCTAACGGTATCTCCTGTTCCCATCTCAAACCCATAATATGCCAAAGAATTAAAATGACTCGTTCTCCCGCAGCGCCCAGATCGTCATCCATCTGCACACATAAGTCTCTTTAGACCTAAAGCAGCGATCTCGAGTCTAGCCTCTAACTTCTATATAGATAGCAAAGTTCCAGAAATTGGTAACCCAACACATGTACTAGCATCTATAAGCCTCATTCGTGATTTACAGTCACAAGAATACGGAAAGAATTCTGTAAGATTTAGTGGGTGCTATGAGGAAGCATGATCGGGCTCCGAAATTTAAAATCTTTGGTGTGGAAACTGATCTGAATGTCTCTTAAAGGTAACATTGATAATGAACATGGTGATATGCGGAGAATTCGTTCATGATGTAGCGTGAGTAACGCGGCGATGACCTGGTGGCATGGCTTACGAGACGTTAAGGTAAGTGAGAGGTAGTGATACGTGATTGAGAGTTTGAGATTCGCCTGGGTTGCATCGACGGGGTCATGAAATAGTCGCGGGGACCATTGCCCTTAGGGAACTTTGATGGAAAGCGCCTGGAAGCTGGTATAGAAGTTGGGGAGCCTAAAAGTGTTTTGCTTAGGTGACTAAGACATTGGAGGAGTCTGTACCAGTAAAAATTAGATATCTGATATTTTGTTAAATGTAAAGTGTAGCTCCGCATGCGATGCGTTCAGACCAACATACGTGAAAGCGTACTGGGTTGAGAAAGGAGCATATGAATATCAGTGAGCATTATTGATAAAAGTATTAAATGACTCGGTACAGCCCAAAGTCGATAGTCTCTCTGCAATCAGGCACTTTGATGTCCAAGCGATTATAATACCTGTGATACACGTATACGCTCCTCCCAAAGTTCCCCGTCCCAGCGCCGTGTCATCCAAGAACTTTTGGATTGACTTCAAGTACTCACATGGTAACCTAGAATTCCCTCTTAGGGAACCCTTCCCCTTACCAAACCCCTATCTAACAGCCGGCTTCGGTGCTTCTCATCCTCGTTCTGGCTTCTTGTGCCACTGTTTCCAGAGGTGACAGGCAGAGCCAATGTCAGGATGGCTTCATTTGTAATATCTCGCCCGTCATTGGCTTCGGCGGTGTCGTTCTCAACCTAAACGTCATCCTGTAGGGCGATATAGCCATCTGTTGACCAAGATTGTTGTGCAAGCGTCTGGAGCCTAACCTGCTCATCGAAGTTTGATTCGGCGGTCATATCTATTGCGATGAACATAGGACTCGATAATTTCTCTGATGGCAGCATTTTCAATGGCGGACGTAGTTGAAAGATCGAATTGATAGGTACGGAGCTCACAGTTAGCCCATCCTGTTCCTAGACATTGTCATCCCCATTAAATCGAGGTCTGAAGAATAAGGCATTAGGAGATCGCAGGGGATAGACGAACGTTAAGATTGCGTGTGCTTTAGTACTGAAAAAGGAAGAAAACGATTGCCAGAAACGGACAATATGTTCAAGAGACTGAAGCTTACCACAAAACTTGTCCCAATCTGCCCAGTCTTCAGTCAGAAAATGCAAAACCCGGCCATGAGTTGACAACAGCCACTTGCTTTTAATTTCTGGAGCGCAGACCAAGAAGTGCAAACTGCCATAAAGTGACAAGGAGAAGATGTAGACGTCCGTGAAACGGAAGTTTGGTGAAGACAGTGTAATAAATGTGCGAAAGCCTAATTGAAATGCAGAAGCAGCCTTCGACGATGGATTTCCGGATTTTATACTGTCATCTTCCTTGTTCAATCGCAACTAAGCAGCTGTTCTGCTTGTGCTTGACTGTGCGTTCCCGTTATCGGAATCAAGCGTCTTTGACATAGTGCCTGTACACTGCAATGGACAGCCTACAGTTTGATAAATTGTTCAATAATTAATGCGCTGGCCTAAAGCGGGCCACTCGTTCCGATTATCCATCCAATCAGTGAAAGAGCCTATGTGGAGGAAAGTGAAGCGCATCCATTGATAGTGGAACCGTGCAGAAAGATGACATAGCAGGGCTTTATTCTTTCGTGGTAGGTGAACGTCGATATCCGAATCGAACATTGATCGATGCTGGTAATGGAAGAATCCAGGCAAAAAAACAAAGATTGTGTACGGTGGCTGTTTGCAATCTTATTCCAGTTGATCGGCTCACTTACTTCCTAGATGCACAACGCTGGTCGTTCCGTCAGCCATACTGTGAATGATGGAAGATCTAGAAACTTGGAATTTACCCGAAAACCCATATGACACATCTTTTGAGCAACTGTTAGGAGAGACTAAGTAAAGTGATAAGCTGTAGGCAATTGGTGAAGAGCACTCTCATGGACAGCAGATGATTTCTTAGGAAGACTTGTCTGCAAGGCGTTACTTAGGTCTTGTTGGGTTATGTTAGGGAAGTACGATTGAATGAATCTTTGTAAGGCTTGAGGTCGGTCATGAGTCTGACGATTTTTTCGACGCCATGCTGCATGTGGTATTGCATGTTGGATAAGTCTGGGGGGAGGTCGGCATCTGCCCCCGCTTTTGGATGCAGTACAGTGCGACGAGTTGTATTCAGCTGTTAACCTCCAATCAGCGAATCAACAATAAGACTTATGGCATCGCTGCACAGTATTGTGCTTCCATGCCGCGTTGATTTTCATCTCCATGGCATGGGATCTGCACCCTACGGAACGGAGCCATCACCGTGGTTCCGGAAGTAACTAGAGAGTATACGTGGGAGTCAGGGATTTTGACTTTGAGAGGCCCGCGATTTGAGTGTCGTTTCAGCGAACACAATTCAATGGCAGTCTTACAGTGCTGCTTTGGCTCTCATCGTAGATGGTCACTGAAGTATTCGAACTAGGACGGTGGTGTACATGCGTCAGTGGTGTGTGAAATGTGGGACTAAGAGTCATAATGTGAAGCGGCCTGAAGAGCGATTGGCATTCGGAGTCTCCGAGCGACAAGGTATAAGGGGTGATTCAAGGTGTAGCAACCGCTTTTCGGAAGCCGTTCGCTTGACCTGGGCCATGTGAAACATGTAACGAATGGCCCCAAAGTGTATCCCCCGTACTCGTACAGTAAAACGGTTTGGGTATCTGTATCTCTGCGAAGTTGAGTGAAGCCTGATCGTACCTTTTCTTGTGTTCATTAGCTGCATAGCCAAAGCAGCACGATACCTGGGGGAATGATTTTGATGTCATCCGCTGGAAATTCTGAAGAGGATTGATAACACAGAGAGGTGGTTGAGTGACACTGAGATCCACAGCTCCGTGATCGGTATAATCGCGCGTGTACCACCGGTTCCTGTAAAGCCATATCGTAATAGTATTGATCAGCTGGGGTTGCGCTTATTTGGGCTGTTGCAGTGCTGGAGAGAGTCCATTGATTACCACGGAGGTTGAGGTTGGGGTTGGGGTTGTTGAATGGAGATGGAATAGGGAGACGAAGATTACGGCTCAACGCAAGGTTGATGGGAAATTCGCTGCCGAGTCTGGAGGCTGTTCCCGCCGCCTTAGGAGGGACTTTTCCCTCGATGTCGAGAACATCCTTGGCCACAGCTTGCATCAGCATCCCTGTTTAGTGTAGGGTCGAACCTCGCAGGATGCTTCCTGGAAATAGAAATCGAGGGCCCTAAAACCGTTCCCTTTCTCTCCCTCCAGAAGCGGCGGACCTCGAGAATTCAATGGCACTCCCAGCGTGCCTTGTCGAAGCCATGCAAGGCGCCCGCTCATATAACTGTGGTTGTATGGGCTAGTCTATCTAGAATGTGTAGAAAATCTTGAGCCGGTACGCCCCTACGCGAAAGTAGATGTGGACGCAACAACACTGTTGTACGAATTCCTCAAGGAGAGCGGGCGCCCCGAAGCCCTCGACATAGTCCAGAACAGTCTCAATCAAGGTTCTCTTATCGTTATGCATAGTTGCGGGAAATCCACTGTAAGTGGAGGCTGTCCGTACCACCCGACCCCTCGCTCTAATCAGCTCACATATCTCATGACGACGACCCATTGGTGATGGGTGCTGTCGCACAGCAGAAAGCTCCACAGCTCCTCCGAAATTCGAGCTGAAGTTGGTATACAGTAGTTCCTTACTGGCAACTAGAATACTTGGCAGTACGGCTGAGGAGGGCTGAGGAGGGCTGAGAAGAGCTTAATATGACCCAACCCGCCATACTCTCCCCCATCTACAGAGCCCTACACGATAGACAAGCCAAATCTCATTGACAATATACACGTCTACACCATGACCAACGCTCGCCTCCCGGACTATCTTAAAATTCCATCACCCACAATTCCAAGTTTTCACAGCCGTGTTGGAAAGCCCGATGCTTCAAGACAGGCCAACTCATGCGGCTATCCAGTTCCGGGTACCCAAAGCCCCAGCGCGACTTCTGTCATGGCAAAGGACTATTTTGTGAGGTATGGTATCCGTTTCTCATCCCTAGCAAAATATTCTGTAACATAACATTACATTTAGTGACATCACCTGGTCGAATATCCTGGACCATGGCAAGTTTGACTATATCGTTATTGGGTCTGGCTGCACCGCTCTCGCTTTTATCGATGAAGCCTTGAAACTTGACAAGAACGCAAGGATATTGTGCTTGGAGCGAGGAGGTATATTTAGTCCCGATATGCCCCCAAGATCCCAACTAATGCGCGAAACAGACTTCTGGCTTCCATCGCACTTTCAAAACCTTCCTCTGCCATTCAAAATGGTTCTCGGAGGCCCCTCAGAGACCTTTCCTTGGACCCTATCTCGCACCACATTCGAGACTAAAGAGCTTGGGTTCTGCCATGGTTCCTGTCCCTTCTTTGGTGGTCGATCTACATTTTGGTCAGCTTGGAGCCCACAGCCTGCCAAAACCCTCATGCGCGGTTTCCCCAGATCCATGATCCGTACGGCAGAATCCCCTGCCTTTTGGGATGAGGCAAAGGCGCTGCTTCATGTCACACCCGCCTCCAAGATCGATGACACCGTATTTGCAGGTCTACAGACTGCGATTGACAAGGTTCTTGCGTCCAATTTGAATAAAATCCCTTCTGCAGAGTCTGTTGAATCAGCCCCACTGGCTGTTGGACGTCGCAGCCCGACATCGACATTACGTTTCAACAAGTTTTCGGTTCCGGGGCCACTGCTCGGGCTATATGATGAGCAGCGAAAACTCGCGCTGAAGGAGAAAGGGGCACCATTAGAACTAATGACTAATTGCGCAGTCACCAATATGACAAAGGGAGATGATGGCGTCGTACGAATCATCGAAACAAATAAAGGCGTTCTCTCTTGGATAGATGAGGACACAAAGATTATTCTCTGTGCAGGTGTAGGTTTTCAGAATTCTTAGTGGATCCTAGAACGCATGCATGCTGACTTACAACCAGGCTATACCAAATGCTACGTTACTCCTTAACTCCTTCGAAGAGTGCCGCGATACCGTCGGCAAACGGATAACAGGCCACTTCTTGAGCCATATTGTTGCACGATGCCCCATCGCAAACATCCAAGGATGGAAACCATCCAAGTCTCTCGAAATCGCGGCGACATACCTTGCTGGGCGGCACCCACAAACCTTGCGGCAGTACCATGTGCAAATAACCGCGATCCATAGTCCAAACCCAGACACTGATGCCGACGATGCAGCGCGGGAGTGCCCTGATTACGCTGCTGCAGCGACATATGAACAGCTCAAGGGCTCCGAGAACTATGTAGTGTTTGGTGAGCATGTCCATACCTAAAGCAGACTTTTCTAATGATATATATACCGTAGTTTGCGCAACCCTCGGCGAGTTTACGGAAAAAAACACCCAAAATTATGTCAAGCTCAATAAGACCAAGGATCCTACCTCCAATGTAACCTTGCAATTCACGCTTGTCGAGGATGATAGGAAGCTTTGGGATGCCATGGATCAGGCAACCTACGATAGCATTAAGACAATGTCTGGTCAACCGAACGTTGAGTATTGGGACTCAAACACCCAAGGTTGGATCAATAGCAAGCCCGCGGTTGATACCATCCGAATTCCGGGCATAGTGCATGAAGCAAGCACGGCCTATGTTGGGAGTAAGTCGAATGGCGGCTCGCTGGATTCGTGGTGCAGACCACACGGGGTGAAGAATGTGGTAAGGTCCTTAACTTTGGAAATTGGCCTACTGGGCTATTAGCTGACAAGCTATATTTGCAGTTTGCTACTGGAGGCGCATTGTTTCCTACGGCAGGAAGCTGGAATCCCACCCTCACGATGTGCGGATTTGCCCAAGACCTTGCAAGGAAACTTCATCCAAAGATCGGGACGCTAGTGCGCGAATCTGCATCTCAAGAGGAGCTATTGGTATGAGGTTTCTATAACTAGTAACTCCCTATCCAAAATTTTCACGCTTACAAAACGGAACATTCACTCGACTCTTAATGTAGGACGGACTTTGGGTGGGTTATGCGCGTGTAGGTACGAGACACTAGTTCTAAATCTTTAATATTGATCACGTGATTCATTCCCTATCTGCTCAGGCATGATCACGAACGAATGAGTCGAGTAGTGAATGTGATACTCCTGATTTTTGCCGATTAGTCTCGTGACAGGAAGAAAGAATAGGAAGCATGAGAAGTTGACATCATTTCATGATGATGGAAGGACAACGACAGGGCAATTGAAGGTGAGATGAGGCCCGACAGGATGCCACCATATATAACGGTCATCTTTATTATGCTAACGCCTTACTTGTCTCGTAGCTTTCCCCAGCATCTTATTCAACTATTACGTAAATCTACTGTGGGATCTTGCTATAACTGGATTGAGGAAAGCATCTCCATGGTCCAAATGCGGCCACTGAACTGAGCTCTCTAATGTCCAACTTGAAACTTCCCGTATCCTGGTTGAGCTCAATATCAGTCATGGAGCCTTTTATTTGGTGCACCTTGTGCCGCAGACAGGACGCTGAGAAACACTGTTGCACGGAAGATACGCGAAACCTCGCTGAAGCGTTTCGTGATGCGCTAGGCCCTGTTCTGGTCGTGCTCGTCTTTTGTCGCTCCATTTCCAAGCTACACGCCAACTCTATCATGGTGCTCTTGCTGTTGATGTGCCCACCGACAGCACCATTAACACTCTCAACTTGCGGCTCTTCTTGCCCCCAATACGCATTTCCCACAGGGCCATCATGGAGCGCTGCTCAGGTACGCCTAGATAATAGAAACGATATTTAGCAACACCTCGACACTTAGCGATCCTCCTTTTGCCCTGACGCGTATGCCTAGTGGTAGCTTCATTTGTCCAACCACTCCCCGTTCTAGATCGTTGAACCATTTCCATCTTGGAACAGGATCTCCTCGCAGGATTCACATTTAAAGGTTATTTCGTAGGTGGTCACGTCAAAATTAATTATAGGCTGCATTCTTTTCGGCAGCTCTCAAAATATAGCATCGAGTTGGAATCCTTCGGAGATCCGGAAAGTCATCTAGGCACTGATTCATCACCCCTGAATCCAATGAAATAGAATCACCAACTTAACAACAGACTGCAAACTCTGCAAAGCCTCACGTGACCATGTTCTCCTCTCAACTGCCTCACCAATCACAAACCCCGTTTTGAGCGTTTTACACTCGTAGATAAGCCTTCACCATCCCACTGGCTGCCCGCATTCTGCACCCGCCAAGCGCACGATCGACCGCCTACGAAGCTTGTCCTTCAAGCGAACTTGGCAGGGCTGAAGATAAAGCTCTCCCTCCTCATTCGTTCACGTTTTCGTGACGGTGTATTGGGAGTGAAGATCGCACCACAAGGACACTGGTTTGGGGTTCGATGGAGACGTGTTTGGAGTTCGGCTGACCGTGAGTGGACGGCAATAGAGTTATGGGCGCAAAAATCGGTTCGTTCGGACTGAAGTTTGGACTGGAAAAGAGGGACGGACAAAGGAGTTTATGGAGCATATAGAGATCCCCGTTCCCAGATAGCATGATCGTCTGGTTCTCATCACGTAAATTCCAAATTCTTTATATTCACCATCCAGCATCTTCATCCAATCCAGATTATTGCTGCTACTCAACAACACCTAACCTTGAACAACACATAACAAGACTCTCTCAAACACAATGGCCGAAGAAACCTATGTTGAACGATATACCTCATACGGCCGCGGCGGAGCTGGGAATCTACGTACGTTTCAAATTCTATCCACTCTCACCCTCTATCCATCCTCCCTACCACCTAACCTCCCTTACGATCCTGTTCACTATTTCCTTCTTCACTGCCTGTTAACTTCCTACCCATTCACATGACGTTCCATTCACCTCATTCATTCACCCTATTTATTAGACTTGTTATTACCGTTTATTGACGACGTTCATCCACCCTATTTACCCATCCCTTCTATTTATCCGCTATTTCCCATCTTCACTATTTTCGCTTACCCACTTCCCTACTTACCAAACTCCCACCCATCCCTATATTCACCTTGTCACTCACCGCTCCTTCACTCCCTTCCATCCCATCCCCTTGCAATCCCACTAACAAACATTCCAGGCCGTCCATCAGTTCGAGCCCAGGCCGTAGAAGCACTCGCATATATGAATGAGAAATGTGAGTTCCTCTCCTCTCTTCCCTGTCCCTTCTACTCTCCAATCACATCCCCCTCGTCTTGCTTCCACGTTTGGATAACACGTGCTGACTGGGACGCAATAGCGGAACCGCAACGTCGCCGCAGCAGTACATGGTCCACGAGTTCAAACAGCGAACGTCGATGTTCAATCTGGAAGAACATGTTCCGTCGTGGTAGCACAACTTCTGAGCCTGAGAAGGTTGATGAGGAGTAGGCATGAAAATTGGAGATGAATTCGGAGAGGATAGTGGGAAGAATGTATGAATAAATTGCATTCCCCGCACCAGACCAGGCCATCAGTTCCCTGGGAATGAATTTGAACCTACTTAATATAGTCCTTCCCGTGCCAATTGCACAAATGTGAAATTCCCAGAATAAAGCTCGAAAAGAATTTTGTACTCCACATATCTCATGAACACAGCGCCATCCATTGCACCCTGCCCTAACTACAATTAGACCGACCAGTTTTCGGATTGTATTAGATGCCTTCCCAGACAAGCCCTTTTCTCAAACAGAGCCCATCCCATCGCAAAAGCGTCAATACAACAACACCATGAACGAAGAACAAAAAGGTAGAACTCCCCAAACCCCCAAAATGCCTCCCATGCACAGTGAAGCCCACGAAGAAGAAATCCAGAGGAGCCAAACAAAGCAACGGATACGCGACCCAAGGACTCGCAGCAAACGGCTGACAAGGTCCAAAGACACTCGCAACTTTTAGACAGAACAACACTACTTTCATCGCAGCGATGAAATTAGGATGATGCACTACCATATGAACCCTCGACCTCGGCGTCGACGGCGGCGGTAGCATCAACCTAGGACTCTGCACCGGACTTCCCACGCCCCTCTCACTCCTCGGCGGCAAATCCACCTTCCTCCTCAATATCACACTAGATCCTTGCGGACTCGGTGTCCTCACACTCGGCTGCCGAACCGGTGGGCTCGGACTCCTCTCAGCCGCCTTTCCTAATTTACTTGGTCCCGGTCTTGTATAATGTGCTGAGCTCCTCTTCCTATGATTTTGTGTCGGTCCCGGACTAGGTGTATCCGCTCTCGAGATGCGAGGACCTAGGTCGTCTAAGCCTGAAGGTCCAGCAAAACCACCGAATTCGTCAAAGACAGAGGGGGACTTAAAAACGTGTAGGATTTCTTCAGTGCCGGGGCGCTCGTCTGGGTTGAGGGAGAGAAGATGTTTTAAGGAGCGGTAGAGTTTCTCAGGGAGGTCTGTGCGGGAACGAGTTTCGTCATTGAAGCCGGCCCAGGTCGATATCTCTTCTCTCAACTGATCTAGATCCTCGTTATCTTCATCGATTCCATCTGCATTCCTGTACGGCAGTCTCGCAAAGCACATGAAATACACAATCATGCCCAGAGAAAAAATATCAGATTTTGTGGTAAAGTTCCCGAGCGGCCCACCAGGAGATTCGTGGCGCAGGACTTCTGGCGCGCAGTATGAAATTGTGCCTGTAGCACCTGTGGATTTCCGAACTACGTTAGCGACTTGTACTTCTCCGAAATCGCTTACTAGGACTCGGAGCATGCGGCCGGTGTTGTGGAGGAGGCAGTTGCTGGGTTTGAGGTCGCGGTGTATATAGCCGTTGGTGTGGAGGTGGTTCAGACCTGATGTGATGTCTTTGAAGAAGGATAGGATTTCCTCGAAATGCATGCGTCGTGGTCCGTTCAGATCCTGAGGTTCATCGAGCTGGCCTTTTGATCGCCTTCGTAAACGCTCTTTCAGCTGTTCTGTGGTTACAGTCGACTTGGCCGAATCCAAGATGTAATGATGAAGATCCCCCGAATTGCAATATTGCTGCAGTATGAAGGCACAAGGCACACTTGGGCCGAAATTCGATATCTGGTAGTCCTCGAGCCAAACGTGACGGTAGGAGACAAGGTTCTGGTGTGAGAGGCCTTGTAGCAGTTGAACCTCAATTAGGACCTTTTCCAGCCATTCGTGGTCATCACCTACTGGTACTCGTTTACAGGCGAATTGACCCAGTGGAACTCCATCTAGCATATGTCTAACCAGAAGGACAACTCCCTTCCCTCCTCTTCCTAGCTCACGCTCCTCCACAAAGAAAGTTTTAAAGTAGTTGGGACTAAAAGCTCTGGCGGATATGCCATGATGCCTTGGCGGCACAGGCGTACTTCCTACGAACTCTGCCTCATCCGGCGCATGGGAATCGCCATCCTCGTTTGGCATTGGCGCTGGCGCCAGTTGTTTATGTGGTGACGGCGGACGTGACGGTTCCGTAGACCCCGGTTGACTCCTCCGGAGCATCTGGAAATATCCTGGGTTGACGAAGCCAGACTCTGCATCCTGAAATCCCCCATGTTCGTGCTCGTCCTGTTCGTCAGGGGGCGTGTTCTCGCGAAAGGATCTGTGACAATATGGACATGATGTAATCTCGACGTCGTCGGAGTGGGAGGCATCGCGGAGGGAGAGTTGTTTGGATCGTTGGTCGAATACGACAACAGCGGAACCGTGGCGCCTGTCAAAAATTTCGGGGTTAGAAGATGCGCAATCGCACACAGATTAGGACGAGAACTTGACCGTACAGAACTATTTCGCGCGACTCGGCGGGAATATAAGGCACCAGCGACATGCTCCGATGTTGTTCGTCAGCCATAGTTGCGGTCGACCGTTCTGCGGGGATGCGGCGGGGAGGTTGTGAGTTTCTGTGTGCTCACAAAGGCGGCGCGATCGAGGGAGAGGTATCAGCATCTCTTCGCGGTTGCTGTTGTTACTAGGCAGGTCCGTTTTCGTTGTCAGAGGGTGGCAAGAAGAGTCCGACGTGGGTAAAGGCAGGGTCATCGCATCTATCCAAGGCAAGGGTATCCGATTAGGAAATTTGTATATTGAAGTCACGACGCACGGATCACGAGTACATCTCCCGAGGCCTGCTTTCTCCCATCATGTGAATGCATTTTGGTTATAATAGTATTACCTATCAGGTGCCTTCATTCTGAGTGCTCGGATCATCAACCCCGTCCTTTGGGATCCTTCACCAAAACCCAACCGCAGTGATCATGGCACATTTCCATCCCAACTCCACCAACTCCGCCATCCGAACCTCGCTCAAAGCAAACTCTTTATGGTCTGGCCTCCCTCAAAGACCTCTCCCTTTTCCAATTTTTGCCATCCCTTGACCGCTCCGACCTCCACACAAACCATCTCGGTAAACGCGCCATCGGGCGAGAAGTCAGCCATGGATGCTGCCTTCTCCTTCCACGGGTTCCAAACCACCGTATCCTGCAGATTATCCCTCACAACATCGAACCTCGGAGTGCCGTCCTCAAGCACAGTAGTCGTGGTTTGCGGGATGGAAGCGTAGATGCGGTCGACTTCGCCGGTGATGGTGACGGACGGGTCGGATTGTTTATGCGTGGACGCATCAAGGACTTTGTCGACATACTCGACACCCAAGAGGCCATTGATGGACACTTTGGAAATGTCCTGCGCCATGCGACGTCAGATTGCGTTCATGGCGGGGTACGTGGGGGTTGACAGAAGCTTATTTACCTTGACCTTGAGATACGTATGCAAGAGCATCTGGAACTCGAAGCTCGATTCCCCCTCATTGCGGACGTTCACAACTGTCTGCAGGCTATCCTTTGCCAACGTCACGCTGTACACAAGCCCAAAGTCCAACGGCCATGCTTTGCGCGCCTCAGGCGAGACATTGGAGCTGTAGAGACCAAAGTCAAGCTTGACAGAGGAAGAGTCGAGTGCATCTTCAGAGGTAGCCTTGCCCAAGAACTCCCAGCGCGATGTTCGTGCGAAACCATGTTGAGGGAGGGACGAAGTAGCATGGCCGGATTTTGGAGGCGGACCGAAGACCTGGATGCAAGACGGTGTTAGCAATGTTCTGTAGAGATGGTCCTAACCAATTGATCCCCTATGACACCCAGAGAAGGAATCCAGCGACTGATGTTTCCTGGTGATTGAGAGCAGAGAGTCAGACTTACAGGGAAGACGACCGGAATTCCACCTCTGACGGCCTTACTCCCATCCAGCGCCGCCTTCTCACTCAACCAGAGATTCTCCGTCTTGCCTCCATTGCTCTTCCAGCTAATGACGGTCGCTCCGTAGAGCAGGATCTCCACACTCTCGCCCGAAGGAAGGGTTGCCGTGACCTTGGAGCTGGCACCGGATCCTGTAATATCAACCTGCGGACCTGGAGCTGCGGCCGACGGAGCGCTTAGCGCTGACGGACGGTTGGCACGGTCGACCATGGTTGCGGGAAAGCTATCGTCGTGATGATATGGCGAGTTTCAAAGAATTGAAGGTGCGAAGGCGGGGTGAGCAGCAGCAGTGCCAAAAGAAAGTTGTCTTGATGTAGACGGGATGATTCGGATTGCTTAGTCAAAGACTCGCGTTTGAAGCTTTGCTGCAGTCTATTTTTTTGGAGTCAATATCTGAAGGCCAAGTTGGTGACGTGCAAGGAATTAGTTGTACCTGGTGCTGTAAATGAAAGTGAGAGCACTTGAATGGACAGTGAGAAGGAAGCATGGAGGGGTAAACACTATCATTCACGCGCCCCACCAAGCCGAAATGCAGCCTCCCTCACTCTGAAACACCTATATGTTTCAGCAGTTTGCATACATTCGACTAGACGGTCTGATAGAAGACGATTGGAGGTCACCTTTATATAGACTTCAATACCAAGTTTAGATTCGGCAGCATTACTCGTTCACCAGCCACTTTCACACATGCATTGTATCTCGCTCGACATGCAAGCATGAAACCTAACACGCAATGATAGAACCTCTTTAATTCACTCTTCCCATGATGCTATGGGAAGCACAAGCCGAAGGATATCCGCTGTCCAAAGGCGTTGGCGGTGGATATTATGCAGAAAATGAAAATGCCTAATGCTTATGACATTGTATCCCGGAACACTTTCCCAGTCGCCCATTACCCAACATCCAGCACCACACGCTGAAAATGCTTCTCTGCTACTCCTCTCACCTATCTGACTCACATTCTTCGCCTCGCCTACCCGCCGCATGAACTTCCCTCCTCAGATCAAACAACGCATCATCCAACTCCCTCTCCTCTTGCCTCGAAAACACCATTTGTGAGCAATCGGACACTAACTTCTTGAGTCGTCCCAGAAGACCCCTCGGCGTCAGAATGACTCGCTCAGTAAATGACCTGTTTGGAGTAGCCGCACCCTCGGGAGCAGTCGATGGCTGGCTCTGTTCCGTTTCAACTGCGACTGTTGTGTCACGTTCCACGTGTAGTCCCGCATTCGCATTCCGCTCGCCTACCGACATGGGAGTATCTGGCTGGGCGACTGATTGGTTGATGATAGCTTCATCCACTTCGACTGCGGTTGAAGAGCCGCGTACTACTGAAGATGAACGGGAACTGGAGTGTCTAGGAGGGATTTGAACGTGGCTCAGACGTTTGGTTTGGGAGACCGAAAGGTTTTTCGGAGTAGTCTTCGCCTCGCTCACGTCTTTGTTGTCACTCTTTCGTGGCCTCTTCGGAGCGGGCGTATCCTCGACGAGTACAGTCTCCGAATGTGTTTCTACCTGGCTTAGAAGTGATGCCGATCGTCTAATAGAACGCTTGCGGTTGGTCGCGTCTGGTACAAGTTGACTGTCTGCTCCGCCTTGGGAGAGACGTTTGGACTTTCGCCTAGGTGATGTAGCGTTGGGCACAGTTACTTTAAGGCTCTCTTTCTTAATCGCAGGCGATGGCATCGTTGAACTTGGTTCAGGAGTGGCCGCAAGAGTGTTCACGTCCTTGACTGCAACGACGATACAATCCAGCATGCCGTCGTCGTCTTCATCTTGCGCAGGGGTCGATGAAGGGGACTTTTGAGGGTGATTTGTGGTCTCCTTTTTACTCCTCTTTGCCTTGCTTGCGCTGTTCACGGGAGACTGCTTGCGCTTCTTCCCAATGCTCCGACGGCCCGGACTAGAGGTAATGGACGCTCGCGAAGACCGACGAAGGTTCTGGACTTGTGGCACGCGGTTGTCTGAAGGCTCTAGGTTTGCCACCGAATTTGAGAAAGAGTCTCCTACGCGGCTGACCTCGGTGGAACTGGCTGCAGGTTCTTCATTCTCGGTGGCCTCCAAATGCGTGAATTGTGTCTCCGCAACTTCGGCATCATTTCCGGCAGCAGACTGTCTGCCGACCATGTCTCTCTGAAGCATCGATTCTTCAACGGTAGAATCTTCGTTGATCGTGTCTAACAGTAACTGCTGAGAGGGCGCATCGACAAAGACGTTGTTGGACTCTTGTTGGGGTTCTGGATGCGTCATTGACTTCTTAACTGCGGTGGAGTCATTCTGCGCACGGATATCTGCAGTAATTTGAGCGGTCAACTGCATGTCTACCGTTGGGCTTGGCAAGTCTGAAAAGTCACTGCCTGAGGGGAGGTCATCATCCGAGCTCTCAGCTTCCTCCAGTTGGCCTTTGCTTGTAGTCTGGGTAATAACCTCTTCATTGACAGTCGCATCCTCATCGAAAGTAACCGAAGGGTGCCTTTCAGGCTGGTCGAATTCAAAACTATCGTCAACGGTGTCCTCATCCACGCCGTTGCTTCCGCCCACGAGGGAATTTAATTCCATCCCCTTCTCGAATCGCGGTGGAGAGGAGCCCATGTCCTCGATCTCACCCCCAAGTCGTACTGTTCGAACCGCATTTGGAGTCGTTACACTGCTCTTGGCACTCAAAATCTGTTGGCTTCTAGGGCGAGCCTGGGGCGTAGGCGAAGATCCAAGGTACATATCCATAGGTCCAAGAGATGTTAAGGTCTTCAGGGGAGTTCTAGAAGTCTCGTCCGGCAGTTCATCCGTACTTGTCGCATCGGAACAAAGCTCCAACGGAGACGGTCCTGAGATGTTCCTTTTCGGCTGAGAGTCCGGAGTAGATCCAATTTCTGGAAACATGTTCGCGGTGAGCTTCTGTTGCTCAATCATTGCCTTTTGTCGCTCGGTAAGAATCTGAGACTCTTGGCCCATTGGGTTGGTTGGGGACGAGATGATGGGCTTGAATTGGGTTTGGGAGTTCTCATGTCTAAGGCGAACCTTCGGAGTTGGACGGGAAGGCACTCTTCTGCTGGTTCCACTCGATGCCTGAGATCGCGAGTTTCGAATGATCTTGCGGACGTGTAAGAGTGAATCCCTTACACGTGGACTTTGAGTTTCGATGTTAGAGCCCACACCATCCGCATCAGAATCATAGAAGGAGAGCCGGTCGCCCTGTACACAGATTAGTTATGAGAGGTTGTGATATATGTTGGGGAAACTTACGACATCTTCGTCGTGCTCAGGAAAAGAAGGCAATGATATTTCCACCGCATTGTGCAATCGTTGCAGGGCTTGCTCAAGGCGGGATGGATATCTTAAGCTCTCCTCTTTCCCAAAAGTTTCGTTCCATGTCCTGATAGAGACATTGACGATACCGCGGCGTCGACTAACAAATCCGGAAGTGATAAGCGGTTCAAGCGCTAAGAGCTCCACGCCGGTCTTTCGAGGAAGCCGTTCGACGGCAGCACTGACGCTTTGCCAAAGGTTGAGAATCTGCACCATATTAGGGGCATTCTCAAATTAATTAAGACTCACTTACCTCACGATACAGCTGCTTAATACATTCCTCAGTTACTTGTAGCTTCCTCTCTGGGTCCTCGATCCAAGGGCATATGCTGTCTTGAATTCTGCGCAGAAAGACGGTCAAGTGAGAGATGGGACACTGCTGAAGGGAGGTTGCTAACGCGGTAATGAAATTTTTGGCGTTTTCGGCCGCCTTTGTATCGAACTTCCGATAGGATGACGAGCTAATGGAAATAATCGCCGTGTAGAAATGGTTATACGGGTCGAACTCGTGAGTTCGCGCCGGAGTTGGAGACGAGGGCCACAAATTCTGTCGCCCTTGCTCTAGAGTACGTCGAGCGATAGACTTGGGAAGGCTTCTAAGAAGTATGGCAGCGTATGACAACGCGCCGCTGCTGTCTTTTTCGCCTATCTTTTCGAGGATAGATTGAGAGACCTTCTCTACGACTGCAAGGACGACTGCACCCTCACCAGCTTCTCGTCTCACCGTATCCACAAAGCTCTCCAAGACCTCTTTGCCAGCGGGAGTGCTTAAGAGATAAGGAGATCCAAGAGCAAGAATATCAACTACTGCTTCATACTCTTTGCCCAGCTGTCGAGAAAATCGTTCGTTCGGGTCCAATGATTCGTCTTGAATACAGGATGTGGTCAAGGTGGCAATACGATCGCAGAAGTTGACAGCAACCGTACTCTTCGATGATGGTTTCACAACGGAGGCGCAATCCTTGAGAAGCTCCAGCTTGCTTAAGCGGATATTTCGGGATCTCAGGCACGGCTCAAGAACCAATTGTACGACGCGGAGTCGTATAGGGTCTGAAAGCTTCCCTTCGGATCGACTGACAAGCAGTTCAATAAAGTAAAGAAGCGGGGAGAGGCGAGGACCATGTTGTCGGGAGCGATGAGATGGCGTCGGGGCAACTTCGAATTCGTCTTTGTCATTCTGTGTCAGACACTTGTCCGAGAACTGGAAAGCACCCAGTTTCTGCACCACTGTTTCAATCAAGAAGCAGAATTTGTCTGCCCAGTTGTCCTCTTTCTGCTGCGGCATAGCAAGTTTAGAGGTATGTCTATCCCATATCCTACGAAGCAAGTTCACAATATGGGCAACTGCGTCCTTGGTCTCCGTTGATGCCATCACCTCCTTGCTGCTCGCTTCTACTAGTGAGTCTAGGAGAGAAATCCACAGTTTCTTGGCTGGTTCATCGTCACCTGCATCTGAAGTCCACGGGGTCGTGTCCAGGAGGGTTTCGACGAACTTCAATATGGGTGCAAGACTCCTCCGTACCCATCTTGGATCTAAGAAAGGTAGCTCCTCGCGTTGGACCATTGGTTGTGGCTTGAGCTCCAGAGCTCGCTGTTCATTCCATGGCTTTCTCGAACCATCGAATAAACCGGACGCTACACGACATGCAGCAACTGCATTCTTCGATGAAGATGAATGAACCAGTGGCTTCCAGAAATCGGCGATGTACTCTTGCCAGTATCGGTCGAGCTGTTCATGAGATCCTGTTGGTCGCAAGGCATAGTACAGCAAGGTGCAGTACCCAGCGGTCGCAGAGTCGATCTGGGACTTAGACAAGTAATTTCGGCGCTGGAGCTGTTGTTGAGCGATACTTAGAAGAAAGTTGGACCAGTTCCGAGGAGTAGATTGGGTGATGTTCACGGCATATGCCAACGAGTTGAACGCGATGTTTGCGTGATGCTTGACTGCAACATTGTCGGAATGGAAGAACTTCTCGAACAGCCTTAGCCAATCATCCATGGCAGTGAATATTTTCACTTCGAGAGATTCCCGCAGGAACGCGGTCACAGCACCCCAAATTTGAGGTACGAGCACGGCAACCTCCTCTAGCCTGAGCATTCGTTCCAATTCTAGGCACATGTATTTGGCAAACGTGGTGCCATCGGTCTTGACTCGATTCAAGACAGATAGGACTGATTTTGTCACCTGGTGATCCGATCCAATCATCTTGGCTGCCGTTTGTGCATTGTCGAGGGCGCTCTGATTGATGTCCTTTTGACATGATAGCATTGACTTGACAGTTTGTTTAAACCATCTTTCCGTATGCTTGATCATAACTTCGGGCCGTTGCTGAATCAGTTTACGGTATACTTTGATCCTGTATGCCTGGACAGAGTAGCCGCTAACACGAGTATCAATGTTGTCGAGAACATCAAGGATCTTGCTGGCACGAAGCTCCGTCATTGACTTGGGACGGAAGTTTTGCATCATCAGAAGGGCAAGGTGGGTGTTGATGATCGTTTTCGGCATGCTAGCGTCGGCAGCGACCTGGATGATGCGATCGAGGATGAATGAACAGAAGTCGTCGTCCATGGCCGGTTTCAACTCTGGAATTCTGACAAGAACCATGAGGAACTTCAAGGCCTGTCCAACTAGCTGCGAGTCTGAGCCTACCCCAGTTGGACTGGGAGCCTGCATATCCCTCCGTATGAACTGCGTCAAAAGTCCCATTTTGTTTGTAAGGGATTGTATATCCGGGATCTTCTCATAAGCCTGCATTGTCCTCTGCAAGGAAATGTATGCATCCAGTTTGGAAGGCCTCGAGCCTTTGGCAAGCATCTTAACAACTGATTCCAACATCTCAGGGAATGACTGGAACTTGTGGGCAGCGGCACCCTCGTCGGTCGGGGGAGGAGTAGGTGAAGGTTCGTATGCCTTGAGAATGGATTTCAAGGGCTTGGAAACGCGTGTTTGAGGTAAAGGACGTAATGGAGAGCTACAAAGTGGAGTCCACTGGTGAGGGATGAGGCCGTTGTTCGGTATGGTGCATGTTGGGAGTTCGAAGTTGACTCGCTTTTTCCTGCTTCTAGAATTTGTGCCGGTTTCGGTGCCTGAGGACGGTGATTGCTCTGGTGTATTGAGCAATGACTCTCGTGCAGTGACTCTGGACAGAAGTGTCTTTGTACCAAAAGGATCATCCAAAAATCGCAGGGCTTCGTCGAGGTCTTTACCAAGGTCTTTTGGGGGAGTTGGAGGGCGATGAGCAAAGGACTCGAATTTGGAAGTAGAAAACACCATGGCTATGCTGGAAACATATAAATCAAAAGAACAAAAAAACAGCACTGAGTTGTCATTGCGGGTAAGAGAGGGTAGAGTGGGAGGTGGAGAGAAGTCGTGGTGGTTTCGGATGGCATGGCTGGTTAAGCGTGTTAATAAAATCGCGGGCGCGTCGCGACCATGCCGATCACGTGCCACAAGGATATATGCTTAGCTCTCAGTTCTCCACTTCAACACGTTCAACATGCATGAACACCTCTACTTTCCTCCCAAATCTATACCCGCTGCGTGGATGGTGGCCAAAGTCTACGCGACACATGCCTATTGAATTACGTTACAATCGTCGACGCTTCAACAGCCATACAATGGGGGGAAGCTGGTACTACCTGCCACAAAATGCTTCACATTCAGCGCCCTATCTCATGCACTACAACTCCTATAATCATGGCTGCAGTGAGCTTTACAGCGCCAAAAGTAGGTACCTAGACAAATGGATCCCATATCCCAGGAGCGATGGAAAGCAGAGTCGCAGATCATGTCCGAGGTGTACTTTTCAATGTACCATTATACTCTGGCGTTTATAGTAAACTGGACACTAGAATACACCATCTGGAGTATACCTTCACGAAACATATAAATTTTCGATAAGGCATGATCTTTTGTCGTCTCGCGCGTGATGGCGTCTCTCCCGTGGACCGAAAAGTGGGTGACAAGGATTCCCAATGCATACCACCATCACATACAGTCATCGGCCATCTTCACATTTCTGCAAGAAGTCTGTCCTGGTGATACGTCCCTCCACTCTCATGATTATCCACATGCCAATATCCCTAGGCAGCAGGAGACACCTTGGGCACGTAAATATGCCGCCCTTTCACCACCGTCATGCAATGCGGGGCCGCTTTGATCGCATCCCACATCAGCATTGAGTGAAGACCATCGGACACTGCGACACGGACACCTCAGCCAACACACCACTCATCCAACGACCTCCCATTCAGTCTAGGGAATATGTTTTCAAAGTCGATCACTAAAAGAGCCACTGGCAAAGGTACGTGTTTGGGACATGAGTTGCGCCATTCCGACACCTTGGTCGACGGGCTGCTGATCCAGAGACAGAGAAGCTTGACCAGGTCAACCAGATATTGACCAAACTCAAAACTGACCTCGACCAGCCGAAGCTGTCCTCTAAGCGTGCGCTTTCTCCACGGACACATTCTTGTGTATTACGCTTACGGTTCGATTAGAACGGAACCAACTCTTGGAAGAACTCAAGGTGCATGGCCGGGTCAAAGAAAATGCGGACCCAATATTTACGGAGGACGTACGTTTAGCTGGAAGCTATAAAATTGGACAATATACTGATCGGAATGGCCGGAACAGGGCATACGGACATTGGCTTGCTATGCGTTCAAAAGCACCAACTCGCAGATCTCTCAGGAAGCGCTTCGATGTCTAGCGAATGCCTTGCTGCTCGAAGTGAAGACGCGACAGATCCTGGTGAATACCGGATATGCTCCCAATACGGCAGAGAAGCTCAAGGCAAGTCTGAGCGAGGTCTAAATATCAATAGCGATAACTCTAACCCATGGACTAGAGCGAAGACCGTGACGACGAATTCCTCACCTCCCGCATCCTCTTCCTCATGACCTATGATACAGATCTAAACTACGAAATGCTGGTAAATAAGCATCAGCTTGCCGAAAGCATCAATCTCGCCCTAGCCCGGCATTCAAAGCGCTATTCGAAATCCTCGAGACGCCTCTCCCAGATACACTCACATCCGATGGACCAAATGGCGCTTTCCGAGACGCTCAAGCTCATGTTCAACATTACACACTTCTACCCAGACCTCAGCGACCACTTCTCCAAATCCATCCCGCACATCTTTAAGATTCTTGTGCGGAGCAAGATCCCGAGTCCACCGCTTCAGGCCCCAATCAACTACCTAGTCAACGCGCTCATAAATCTGGATCTGGAGGATAAGAAGGGGCAGCAGCTAAAGTTCTTGGGCATGAATGCTGTATTTCCAAAGTTTGATGCCAAGTGTAACGCAGAGCACCTCATCAACATCCTCGACAATGCCATTGTGGCGTACACAGAAAAGGAGTTAGATACTACCATATCTCCCGTGCTAACACTCATTCGTCGCGTCTACGAAATAGCTCCGGAGAATGTCAAGAAGTACATGGAATGGCTGTTACTACCCACAGACGAGGAACGCTCTAAACCCCTAGGTCGATCCGATACCCTCTCTTCGTCCCTTCTCCGGCTCTCTACTTCTGCAATAAACACTAGTCTCGCCAGCTCCATATCTGCGATGATGTTTGAACTTTCAGGGAAGGATGCGACGAAGTTTGTGCATAATGTCGGATACGGTTTTGCATCCGGCTTCCTCGTGTCCAACAACATAAAAATGCCTGAGAATGCGTTGGAGGCACATGCAACGAGCAATAGTGACCCTGAGAAGGCCATTCCTGTGAATCCGATCACAGGACAGAGGTTGGATATGGAGGACCTGGTGGAAGGCGAGCCGATGAGTCAAGAGGAGAAGGAAAGGGAAGCAGAGAAGCTGTTTGTTCTCTTTGAACGGTATGTGCATATCATCGTCATGGCCGTTGCATGATTTGGGCTAACCGTCGTATTAGCCTCAAAGCAACAGGCGTCGTAGATGTGAAGAATCCGGTCGAAGAAGCGTATCAATCCGGGCGGATCGAGGAATTACCGGACGAGGATGTGGACTGATCTTCCTTTCTTATTCTTCCTTTCATATTTCCTATCTTCAGGCAACATGCTTCATGGTTCCGTCTTTTTGCAAGGCATTTTCCCAATGGCATTGGGCTCTGGAGTATCGGTACGGCTCTTGGTCCATGGGTCGGTCGGCCCGGGTGTATCATCTATCAACTCCCTGAGCGGATTGCTTGAAAATGGGTTTAAATTGAACGGAGCATGTCGTACGGCCAATTTGGCCGCCCCATCTCTTACGAATTGTTATTGCTGTGGTGAACCCCTTCGTGCTCTATCCTTTAAAATATAAATATGAAATATAGGTATTCGTTATCAAAATATCGCACCAGAATTCCTACCACTCCCCGTTCGCTCAGGTGGTAGATTTTGAGTGCTTACACAGGCCCCTTGTCCTCATTATCTCACTTCCCTGGCTCGCTAATCCTCCTGTCCAGCTTCTGGATTCCGTTCCCATACATGACCACCTCTATTATCAGTTCACCTTGTCCTGTGGTATTCTCAATTATCTCATTTTACAGCCTTTATTTGCTGAGACACTTCATTCCCTCTCCCCTCCGTCTCCCATCAATACTTTGAATTACTTCTTCAGCCATTTCACAATCTCCTCGTTGGCCAAAAGCCAGTTCGTTTGGAGGTAGTTTAGCGTCAAAGAGGCTTGCAGGGGTCGCAATACCAAACTCAATCTGGGCTATTCGTCGTGCTATAAACACGATTAATCAACCAATTATTAGTGTTCTAAAACCTTTAAAGTTATAAATTATAATAAAGCTATTCGCGTTTATATAACCTCAATTTTATGCCCAATCCTTAGTGTTTTAGGCTTACATTACAAGCTATTTAAGTGATCCCTCCAACAATCACCTTCGCAAAAGTGAAGCTGGACTGCAGAGCAGCTATATATAGTCCTTGGTGGCTCTCTTTTCATTTGTCAATTACGAACTGAGTTGCCAGAACGTTCTTCAAGTGGTTTGCGAGGCTTTTGAGGTTCTGCCTTGTGATGTGCGAGTGTACAAGCTTTACATGGCCTTGAATATCTCTAAATCTTCCTGTATTAATGTTGTTCGTGTAGAATATCCTGTTGAATATCTGGCTGGCTCGTGAATCGAGCGTCTGTTCGTTCTAAACATTCGAAGAGCTGTTCATATAACTTTATTCGAAACCGAAGCCGTGATTCGAATAAGGGTTTCTAGCGATTTGGAAAGCCCTGGGTTGAAAGTAGATACGCGTTTATAATTAATGCTTTGAATAGAAAGTACTAAAGAAGCTTCTTAGTTCGATATCTGAGGCGTTTTGTATCATAGTTAGCTTTGTATGCGTTAAATTGGTCAACACCATTCGTATTATAGTGATATTCATCGTCCCAGCGTGGAATAAGCATCACTTTACGAGTTGTATTACTAAAAGGAGCCCGTGTTATAGCCGAATTTGTAGACGTTCTAGTAGGACGTCTTTAGAGGCTCTTAACCCATTCTTTACTCATATAAACTATTTAATACTATTTAATTTTTAGTAAATATTAAAGTAATAAAAAAAAATTAATTTTTATACTTAAAACTTATTTCAAAAAGTTAAAAGTTTTATATATTTTAGTAATTAACTTTTATATTTAATTTCTTATATTTAATCTTTATCATTTTTTTATTCATTTTTTTATTTTTAGTTTTAGTTTTAGTTTTAATTTTAATTTTAATTTTAATTTTAATTTTAATTTTTAATTTTAATTTTAATTTTAATTTTAATTTTATTTTAATTTTAATTTTAATTTTATTTTTTGCGTAATTAAGTTAAAAAAAAACTACTTATAATTTTTTTTTTTTACTTAAATTTAATTTTAACATTAAATTAAGTAAGTTACTTTATATACTATATTTAATAAAATATTGGCTTTTTTCGTATTATAAAATACTATAAAATATTGTAATTTAAAAGTATTTAATTAAATATATAATATATTTAAAATAGTATTTTTAGTACTTAATTATTAATTATAGTTAAAAGTTTTTATTATATATATAGTATTAAACTTTTAAACTATTAAATTTTTAACTATAGTATATAACGATTTTTTTAATATAATTAGCTTTATTTCCTTTTTATAAAAACTAAAAAAATATTAATTAAAGTAAAGTTATATATATATATATATAAATACTAAAAGTAATATAAATGTTAGTAAACTAAGTATAGTAAAGTATATTATATATTTACTTTAAAATTTTAAGTTACTAGTAAGTACTTATTATAAGCTTATAGTATGAATTTTTATTTATTTCTAAGCCTAAAATAGTTACTAAAACTTTTATTTAAAAGTAGTATACTAAACTCCAATTTTATGTAAACTTTATATTTAGTTTTATTTCTTTATTATTAGTTTTTATTAATAATAGTATAATAATGTGAGATGCCTAGGTAAATATTATTATATATAATATTCTCTAAAATACAAGTATAATATTACTATTATATAAGTATAGTATTATTATTATATAAATATAATATTATTAATATACTTATACTACACCCGCGCTTTAATAGTGTTTAAGGTTATAAAATAAAAAGCTTATTATCTATATTTTAGTTTAATAGAATTTAGCTTTAGTTTATTTTATAAGTATTTATTTACTACTATATTAATTTCTTATTATAATTCTAAATTCTTTTTTCAATTTCTAGGGATAGCAGCTTAGTATATACTATTTATTTAAATTTTAACTATACTTTTTTACTACTTTTATAGTATAAGTGTAGTAATAGATTCTAGCTAGTTTATTTTAATAAATAAGACTATAATAGTGCCTGAAATAATATAATCTAAATAATTAACTTCTACTTTTTCTATTTATAAAAGAATTGCTAATTTAAAAAGATAATATAATAAACTTACTTTATAAGAAGAAGAATAGTGTCTATATTATAAAATAAAAGAGTAAACTTAATGCCTTATAAGTAATAATATATAAACACTATTTTTTTATACTAAATTAATTCTATTAATTATTTTCTTAATATAGTAAAAATAATATACTTATTATAAGTTACTAACTTACTAACGTAAATTATACTAGTAATAAGCCGTCTAACTAATTATTATAATAGTTAATTAGTTCTCTTACTTCCGGATCAGATAGCTTGTTAGACTTAGTAGAAGTTAGTTAACTTAGTAGAGATAAAAAGAAGTAATATAGTAAGTTAAGATTCAACAGGATAGTATTAAACTACTTTACTTAAAGTGTGAATCTTAATTTTAGAGTAACTATAAAGAATTAAAAGTAACCGTGAGCTGTCTGACGCCTCATACTTATAGTAGATCCCTCGTGCGTACATTGTATACTGGTTGACAGTATATTGGATACTGCTAGAGGCTGCTAGAGCTGCCAGAGGTTCTGTCACCTCGCTTCTCCTTTGTCTGCCAAGCCCTTCTTTCGTCACGTGGGTGGATGCTCCGGATCCATCCACATAGTTCCGTATCTCTGTCCTCGCTTCTTGGCCCTTGCCTTAGCCTGTGCCAATGCGTCCCGTGCCCGCTTACAATTTTTTCTTTCAAGCTTAAACATACGTTTCTATTCAAGAGCCTTATTGGCTGTTGTTGCCAGTTCCTTCAGTTCCTTAGGTGCAGTTGCCTTCTTGTTACTGTCTGTAACACTATCCCCCTCTTCCAAGTCTTCGTCTCAGAAGATAGTTTCCCCCTTCTATAAGCAGTATAAAGGCAGCAGGTCTTCCGCTCTGTGTTCCAGACTGTAAGACCCTTAACTTCCTTTCTTCCCTGCCCAGCTTCCTAACGATGACACGTCCTGAGTCGTCTCTAATACATGCTCGCCGCCTAGCTTCTCAGATCCGTAACGAACCCCGTCACATGCCGACACCCTGCTCAAACTGTTCCCGCTGAGGCGATGACTGCCTGGTGAATCTAAGTTCCGGCCGTTGCTCAGCCTGTGCTGGTCGCAACGTGAAGTGTGACCTGATCATGTCGCAATCGGAATAGAATCGCCTCGACCGTGACAAAGTGAAGCTTTGCCATCAGCTCAATTCTATTAAGGATTAATGTTCTGAACTTTGTGCTTGTGAGTTACGACTTCGTCGTAAACTCGCGCAGGTGGATTCAAAAGAGAAGGAAATGTTTAATTAAGAGATGGCTTCAATTCGTGAAGTCCAAGCTCTTGAAGAGGAAGAGGCTTATTCTCGGGGTCAAGAAACTCGCATACTATAACCTGCAGTTCAAGCTTCCTCCCAGCCTGTCGCTTCGCCTTCCTTGTCCTTCAGTTTTAATTAGAATGCTTTGCAAACTTCTTATTCTTGGGATATGACTTTAGAGCAAGCCCCTGTTGGCTCGTCTGATGGTACTGGTCAATCAGCTCTGAACTGTTCTTCAAGTTCCTAACTGGTTCCCATATGTTATCTTCAGGTCCGTAACCCTTCTATCTAACTAAGTACTTCCACTAACGCCTAAACTGTTGATAGCCCAAAATCCTCTAGACTTCATACTCGGTAGTGTCTTCTTTGAGTTTGAGTCTTGTCTGCAGTTTGGCGTTTTATGGTGCTAGTTCTAGCAGTAAGATATAAAAAACTGGGTGAATTCTCGTGTCCTTGGGTAGTTATAGTTCATAATTTACAGGTCCTGTTCATCGTTTAACCTTGAATGGTCCCAATTTAATGTGATCCAGTTTTTTCGATGGTCGTTTTGTTTCTAAATTTTTTTATAGTAGGAAAACTCTATCCCCCTCCTTAAAAATTAGTCCCTTAATCTTGGATTTATCTTTCTGTTGCTTGCTGAGGCCTCCTTTCTGGGTGATTTTTCCTGCTATTTCTTAATAAAGTTATTGCAACTTCTCGACCTTCATTCTTGCTGATTTCGATATTTTGTCTAATTTCCATGGTTCTTGATAAGCTGTAGGCTCGTAACCATAGTTCGCAAAGAATAGTGATCTTTCCGTGGTTGATAACTTTGCAGAGTTGTATATAAACTCAGCCATTAGTAGTAAGTTAATCTAATTGTCTTGTTATTTATTAACATACATTTGTAGGTATTGTTCTAGTGTCTGATTTGTCCATTCTGTTTATCTATCTGTTTGTGGATAAAATGCTGTTGAGAGGCGGTGCTCAGCCCCTAGCTTTCTAATAAACATTTTCCAGAATATTAACGTGAATAATTTGTCTCTATTTATGATAAATTCTCATGGTAATCCATGTCATGCAATTAATAGCTTGATAAGTATAGTTACTAATTTATCTGCTTTAACTTCTATGTGTTAGTTTAAAGTATGTGTACTTTATAAGTTAGTCTACTATAACTAATATCATGTCATACTATTAGCCTTAAAAGGTAGTTATTATTAGTATTCCCGTGATAAAGTTTATTATAACTAATTCCTATAGTTAGTCTGGTAAAGGAATTAGTTATATAAGTCTATATTTCTTATATCTTAATGCCTTATTCTTTTTGTACTTAATACATTCTGAAAGAATAGCTCTAACCTTTTTCTATATCCCAGGAATCTAGAAATGTCTGTTAATTTATTCTATAGTTTTTTCAATTCCTTAATATCCGTGCATTTTAGCTGAGTGTTAGTCTTTAATAAGCTTAGTTTATAATACGTTTAGTATATAGATTATTTCTTAGTCCAGATTCTAATATAGTTACCTCTTATTAAAGTTTCTTATTTATTTTTCCTAGGTGTTTTTAATAATGACTATTGTTTTAATATCTATTTATAAGCTTCCTAGAGATCCGTCTGGTCTTTATCTAAGTATCATATTATAGATTTCTAGTATATCTTTTATGTAGTCTACTTTTTAACTGAGTGTATCAGCCGCTATATTTTCTTTTCCTAATTTATAAAGTATTTAAAAGTTAAAAGTTAAAACTAGTTTCTACTATTTAACTTATCGTTGATTTAATTTCTTTATTGTTATAAATACTATCAGATTCTTATAATCTAAATATATAATAATTTAGTACTTAGTTCCTTCTAAGTAATGTCTTTATTTCTTAAATACTTAAACTATTACCAATAGTTTCTTATCATGAATATTATAGTTTAACTTAGTAGTTATAAGTTTATGAGATAAGAAGTCTATTAGGTATTTATATTTATTATTTTATATCTATAGTAGAATAGCTCTTGTAGCTCTATCTAATACGTCCATATATATCTCCATTTAAAGTCATAAATTAAATATCTTTAATATTAGTAGTTATTGGAATATTTTTTTTAATATTATGAAAGCGTTCTTCTCGTGTTATTTCTACTTAAATAGTTAATCTTTTTTAAGTAATTCTATTAAGGGTGCTGTGATTTTTAAGTAATTCTTAATAAATTATCAGCAAAAGCCCGTAAATCTAAGAAAAGAATAAACTTCTTTTATATTTATTAGTATAGGCTAAGATAGTATATTTCTTATCTTATTTAAGTTAACTACTATTCTGTTTTAAGATACTAAGTATTCTAAGAAGTTAACTTTTATCTTATAAAATACATATTTTTCTGTTTAAATATACAGCTTGTGTTTTTTAAGCTTTTGTAATACCTTCTTAGTATACTTAATATATTCTTTTAGTATTCCATTTATATATATAAGCATGTTATTAAGATATGCTATTATAAATATATTTAGATATTCTTTTAGTATATAGTTAATAATTATCTAGAATGTTACTGGTGCGTTAGTGAGTTCTATTAGTATAACTAAATATTTAAATAATCTATATCTTATTTTAAATACTATTATTTACTTATATTCCTTAGCTATTTATATCTGATAATATTTATTTTTAATATTAAAAAGGCTAAATTATTTAGCTCCTCTAAGTTTATTTATAAGTTTTAATATTAGTAATATAAAGTAATAATTTTTGACTATAGCTTCATTAAGATGTCTGTAGTTAATATATAACTATAGTTTTCTATTTTTTTTTAGTATAAAGAGTATTAGTAAAGCTATCTTATTTTAACTTATTTATATATATTCTTTCTATTAATTTTTTTGTAAGAATTTTCGTAATTCTTCCTGCTGGTGTATGGGTACTTAATATAATAATCCTAGTTTTAAATTTATTTCTTCCTTAAGCGTGATTTTATAGTCCTAGTCTTAATATTCTAGTAACTAGTTTTTAGCTTTCTTAAAGAACTATTCTCTGAATTTCTTTTAGTATTTGTTTGGCATAATAAATGTAGTGTTATAAAGTATTACTTTCTTTATCTATATTATAGCCCTTATTTATTACTATCTATAGTAGTTATTTCTAATTCCTATAGTTTTTCTTTTCTAATTAATAGTTAGATTCTATTATGCTAGCTAATTCTATCCTAAGATAAAATCTTTACTACCTAGATTTATAATTTTAATATAATAGTTATTTGTGTAACCTGCTGCTCTAATAGTTATATTCCTTATTTTAAGATTAATTAAATCTTTTTTAAATATTACTAGACTATTGTCTATGCGTTTTACTTATATAGGTTTATCTAAAACTCTAGTTAATATCTAGTATCTTTATATCTATTTATTTAATATAAGTATTTTACTAGCTTTACTGTTTATAAGTGCTAGTATTTAGTTACTATTAATATATACGTCTATATATAGCTTGTTTTTGTGTTTTCTTTAGTTTAGTTATGTATATATAAGCGTTATGTTCTTTCTAATTTTTAGTTCTTAATTCTCTAGTAGCTTAGTTATAGTCTACTAGCTTTTTAGTTTTTTATCTATAGCTAACTTCTAAGTAGCAGTTACTTCTTTAGTGTTTCTTTTTTAGATCTATAGATTAGATATCTCTAGAGTTAATATACTTCTCTATTAAGTATTTTATATATATTTCTAGCTTATTCTCTGTAATCCTAACATTTCTATTCCAAGAAACATTCTTAATATATGAGTTTTTTGTGTGAATCTGTAGCTAACTATTTCTTTTAATAATATTCAGCCTAGTATTATCAGCATTCTATCTAATATTTATTCTATAATAGTTATTTATATTCGTCTGAATTTGGGTCCTGTAGTTTATTTTTTAAATTTATATAAACTAGTTCTTACTATAGATTAAGTTCTTTTTTATTTGCTAGTTATTATAATATTTTTCTTATCTTTAGTCTTTTAACACGTATGGCGTGTTTATTCTATTTATAATTCTTTCTTATATAGTTAGAAACTATATATATCTAGTATTTTTTTCTTATTATTCTATTTACAGCGTTATTATCCTGTACTTATAATATTAGTAAAAGGGTTTTTTTTATTCTTTTTATTTTAATCTCAGCCTAATTTTAGGTGTCTGATAGGATAATAGTATATTATATTAATTACAACTAGTATAGGTATCTATTTATAGATTTTATTTATCTATATAACTAGTTTTTATCTACTTAATTCTTTATGCTATTTATTTTCTACTAACTATAATACTTATTAGTATTTATATATTCCGTCTCTTAGAGTAACTTTCTAGTATTTGGTAACACAGTATTCTCTTATATAGTATTTTAATTTATATATCTAATAATATTCCTAGCGTATATATTATATAATTATTATAGATATTAGCTTCTTATCTTTTATTATCTCTTAATTCTTTTTTTATCTGAATTTCTGATTTTCCTTATAGAATAGTCTACCTTCCTGTTTTATGATTTTATAGAATTTTTATATTTTTTTCTTAGTTTCCGCGTTGTGTTGTCGAACTGTTGTTTCTTATATTATAGTAATTATATTACTAGATTATCCTACTAGATAATCCTTAACTTACTAATATAGGACTTTATATTCTTGTTTAAGATGTATATAGCTTCTATATATCTAGTATTATTTTTTCTAGATTCTTTTAGTAATTATTTTTTCTATAACTATATCCCTTACTTATTCTACTTAGACTATAGTAATTTTAATTTCTTTAGATATTTTAGTCTAAACGTAAGCTTTCTTAACATCTAACTATTATTATTTATAATTTTTAATAAAGTGTCTTTATTTTCTATATTCTAGACAGGCTTTACTTATATAGCGTTTTATTTATTTTTTAGCTTATTTTTCTTATTTCTTTCTAATAAATATCTGCTTAATATTAATATTTATTTTATTATAAATTTAGTTATTATTATAGACTGTAATAAAGAAGGAAATGCTAGCAAGAAGGCGTTATTATAGAAAACATAATATAAAAAAAATATACAAGTAATACTAATAAGCTAAGGCAAATTAATAAAAACAAAATCTATAGATAGAACTATTTTATAGTAAGTTTAAGTTCTATAGAGAATAGTACTTAAAATAAGTAAGTAGATCAGGTAACCAGCTACAGCAAAATATAAAAAAAATAAATACTAATAATAAAAATAAGAACTTATCTTCTCTTATTTTTTTTAGTAGTATTTAATATACTTCTAGTTAGTATATAATATACGCATGAAGGATCTCCTATAAGTATAAGATATTAAATAATTTATAATTACTTTTAATTTTTTATAATTACTCTAAAATTAAGATTTACACCTTAAGTGATATAGTTTAATACTATTTTATTAAATCTTAACTTACTATATTAATTTCTCTCTATTTCTATTAAGTTAACTAACTTCTACTAAGTCTAATAAGCTATCTGATTTAGAAGTAAGAGAACTACTAAGTATTATATAAGCAGTTAGATAACTTATTACTAGTATAATTTATATTAATAAGTAAGTAACTTATAATATTATAATTACCACCTTAAGAGATTAGAAAGAACTATTAGATAGAATTCTAATAACTAATTATCAGGAGTCTATAATAACTTATTATAAAAAAAAATAAGAACTTTACTTATTATTAGAAAATAGTAGTAAAGAAGAAGTTATAGTAGGATCTTTATCTATAACTAGAAGTACACTAGAAATAAAGAATATATAATAAGTTATCTAGAAATAGAAAGTAGTTATTATAGAACTATATAATACTTTAGTAAACCTATAATAATAGGTTAAAGCTAAATAATAAGCTATAAAGGCCCAGAAGGGAGGAATAGTAAAAATATAATCTTTTAAAAAATTTAACGGAAATTAAAACGATCTTAAGACTTTTATAGCAGCAATAGATCTCTACTATTAATTTAATTAAAAGTTATTTTTAACTAATTAGGATTGGATTCTGGTAGCTAGTATAAACATAATAGATAGAGCTATATAATAGTTTAAACTACTAATAAAAAACTATCTTACTAATAGAGACTTAAACTTAGAAGTAATAGAGTTAACTAACTATAACAGTAACATATAATAAGCTTTTAAGAATTATGAATATTTTAAACAGGAAATAATTATTATTTTTAGGAAGATTAATAAGAAAACTAAAGTAATTTAAAAGCTTTAATAACTTAAGTAATATACGTCAGCAGCTAACTATACTATAGAGTTTAAATAAATCTAATTATAACTTAATTAAGTAGACTAACCATTAGTCATGATATACTATAAAGAACTAAAAAATAGAATTAAGAATAAAATCTCTAGAGAAAAGCAGCTAAGCACCTTATTAGAAATCATTAAACAAGTAATAACTATTAATAACTAGTAGTATTAATAAGAGTAGAAGAAAAGGGTATATAAGAAGTTAGTAACCTACACACCTAAAAGAAATAGAAAGAATAATAGAACTTATAATAAAATAGATATCGACATTAAACAAGCATTTATTAGAAAGGGGTAAGGAAAGTAAGCTAAGAAATAAATAAAACGCTATATATATAAGGCCTGTTTAAGATATAGAAAATAGAAATACTTTATCAAGAATTATAAACAGCAATAATTAGATGTTAAGAAGGCTTATATCTAGACTAGGATACTAAAGAAAATTAAGGTAGCAATAGTCTAAGTAAAACAAGCACAAGATATAGTAACTAAAAAAATAATTAAGAAAAGAATTTAGAAAGAGTAATACTAGATTTATAGGAGTCACATACACCTTAGTTAGGAATACAAATTACTATATTAGAAAATTAAGAATTATTTAGTAAAATAACTTAGTAAAATAATTACTATAATATAAAAAGCAATAGTATAATAGTATAACACAGAAACTAAAAAAGAGACACAAAAATTCTATGAGATCATAGAAAAGAGAGGTAGACTATTTTATAAAAAAATTAAAAATTCAAGTAAAAAAAGAATTAAGAGATAATAAAAAATAAAGAGTTAATATCTATAATAATTATACAGCACATACACTAAGGATATTATTAGATATATAAATTAGAATACTATTAAGAGGAATATTGTATTACTAAATACTAGAAAGCTACTCTAAGAGATAAGATATATAAATACTAATAAGTATTATAATTAATAGGAAATAAATAATATAAAGGACTAAGCAGATAAGAACTAGCTATATAGATAAATAAGATTTAATAATAAACGCCTATACTAGTTATAACTAGTATAATATACTATTACCCTGTTAGACACTATTAGAAAACAAAGGAAAAAGAAAACCCTTTATTAATATTATAGATACAAGATAATAACGCCGTAAATAGAATAATAATAAAAAAATACTAGATATATGCAGTATTTAACTATATAAAAGAGAATTATAGATAGAATAAACACGCCATACGTGTTAAAAGACTAAAGATAAAAAAGATATTACAATAACTAGTAAATAAAAAGGAACTTAATATATAATAAGAACTAGTTTATATAGATTCAAAAAACGAATTACAGAACCTAAATTCAGATGAACACAAATAATTATTATGGGATAAATACTAGATAGGATGCTGATAATACTAGACTAAATACTATTAAAAAGAATAGTTAGCTACAGACTCACACAAAAAACTCATATATTAAGAATATTTCTTAAAATGGAAATGTTAGGATTATAGAGAATAAGCTAGAAAAGCGCATAAAATACTTAATAAAGAAGTATACTAGCTTTAAAGATATTTAGTTTATAGACCTAAAGAGAAAATACTGAAGAAGTAACTACCACTTAGGAGTTAACTATAAATAAAAAACTAGAAAACTAATAGACTACAACCAAGCTACCGGAGGGCTAAGAACTAAAGATTAGAAACAATATATTAATTATATACATATAACTAAACTAGAGAAAATATGAAAATAAGTTATATATAAATGTATATATTAACAGTAATTAGATACTAGCGCTTATAAATAGTAGGGCTAGCAAAACACTTATATTAAATAAGTAGATATAAAGATACTAGATATTAACTAAAGTTTTAAATAAACCTATATAAGTAAGACACATAAACGCTAGTCTAATAATATTTAGAAAAGATTTAATTAATTTTAAAACACGGAATGTAACTATTAAAGCAGCAGGTTACACAGATAACTACTATATTAAAATTATAGATCTAGGTAGTAAAGATTTTATCTTAAGATAAAACTAGCTAGTATAATAGAACCTGATAATTAATTAGAGAATAAAAACTATAGAGATTAGGAATAATTACTATAGATAGTAATAAACAAGAGCTATAATATAAATAAAGAAAGTAATACTTTATAATACCACGTTTATTATACCCGACGAATATTAAGAAGAATTTAGAGAATAGTTCTTTAAAGAAGCTAAAGACTAGTTATTAGAATACTAGAAACAGGATCATATAATCACGCTTAAAGAAAAAACGGACTTAAAACTAGGACCATTATATTAAGTACCCATACACTAACAGGAAGAATTACGAAAATTCTTGTAAGAGAACTAATAAAAAGAATATATATAAACTAGTCAAAGTAAGATAGCATCACTAATACTCTTTATACTAAAAAAAAATAGGAAACTAAGGTTATGTATTAATTACAAACACCTTAATAAAACTATAATCAAGAATTATTATCTAATACTATTAATATCAGAACTTATGGATAAGCTTAGAGGAGTAAAATAGTTTAGTCTCTTTAATATAAAAAATAGATATTATTAAATATAAATAGCTAAAGGACATGAATAGATAATAGTATTTAAAATAAGATATAGACTATTTAAATACTTAGTTATACTAATAGAACTCACGAACGCACTAGTAACATTTCAGGCAATTATTAATTATATACTAAGAGAATATCTAGATATATTTATAATAGTATATTTTAATAATGTGCTTGTATACATGAATGGGACGCTAAAAGAATATATTAAGTATACTAAAAAGATACTAAGAAAGCTCAAAGAATATAAGCTATATATTTAAACAGAGAAATATATATTGCATAGAACTAAAGTTAAGTTCTTAGGATACTTAGTATCCTAAAATAGAATAGTAGTTAACTTAGATAAAGCTAAAGATATTCTATCTTAGCTAACACTAATAAACATAAAAGAAGTTTATTCTTTTCTTAGATTCACGGGTTTCTGTAGATAATTTATTAAGGACTACTTAAAAATCACAGCACTCTTAACGGAATTACTAAAGAAAGATTAATAATTTAAGTAGAAACAACACAAAGAAAACGCTTTCATAATATTAAAAGAAATATTCTAATAACTACTAATATTAAAAATGTTTAATTTATGACTTTAAATGGAGATATATATAGATATATTAGATAGAGCTATAAGAGTCATTCTATTATAAGCACAAAATAATAAACGTAAGTATCTAGTAGACTTCTTATTTTATAAACTTATAACTACTAAATTAAACTATAACATTCATAATAAAGAATTACTAGTAATAGTTTAAGTATTTAAGAAATGGAGACATTACTTAGAAGGAGCTAAGCACTAAATTATTATATACTTAAACCATAAAAATCTAACAGTATTTATAATAATAAAGAAGCTAAATTAATAATAAGTTAGGTGATAGAAACTAGTTTCTATATTCAACTTTTAAATACTTTATAAGTTAGGAAAAGAAAATATAGTGGCTAATACACTTAGTTAAAAAGCAGATTATATAAGAGATATACTAGAAATCTATAATATAATACTTAAGTAAAGACTAGACAGATCTCTAGGAAGCTTATAAATAAATATTAAGACAGTAGTTATTATCAAAAACACCTAGAAAAAATAAATAAGAAAGTTTAACAATAGACAGCTACATTAGAATCTAGATTAAAAAATAATCTATATATTAGATATATTATAGACTAAGCTTATTAAGAATTAACACTCAGCCAAAATGCACGGATATTAGGGAATTAAAAAAACTATAGAATAAATCAACAAACATTTTTAGATTCCTGGAATATAAAAAAAGGTTAGAGATATTCTTTTAGGATGTATTAAATACAGAAAAAATAAAGTATTAAGATATAAGAAATATAGACTTATATAACTAATTCCTTTACTAGACTTACTATAAGAATTAGTTATAATAAACTTTATTACAGGAATACCGACAACAACCACCTTTAAAGGTTAATAGTATAATATGATACTAGTTATAGTAAACTAATTTATAAAATACACATACTTTAAACTAATACACACAGAGGTTAAAGTAGATAAATTGGTAACTATACTTATTAGAGTACTAATAGCATAACATGAGTTACTATAAGAATTTATTACAAATAGAGACAAATTATTTATATTAATATTCTAAAAAATATTTATAAGAAAACTAGGGGCTAAGCATCACCTCTTAATAGTATTTTATTTATAAATAAATAAATAAACAGAACAGATAAATCAGACACTGGAATAATATCTATAAATATATATTAATAAATAATAAGATAATTAGATTGATTTACTACTAATAGCTAAGTTTATATATAACTCTGTAAAGTTATTAACTATAAGAAAATTACTATTTTTCGTAAATTATAGCTATAAGCCTACGGCTTATTGAGAACCACAGATTCTAAATAAGATATTAGAATTAGTAAGAGTAAAAGTTAATAAATTATAATAACTTTATTAAAATATAGTAGGAAAAATTACCTAGAAAGAAGTTCTCAGCAAACAGCAGAAAAATAAATCTAGAATTAAGAAACTAACTTTTAGAGAGAGGGATAAGGTTTTTTTATTATAAAAAAATTTAGAAATAAAATAACTATTAAAAAAACTAGATCACATCAAATTAGGACTATTTAAGGTTAAAAGATAAATAGGATTTATAAATTATAAATTATAACTATCTAAAGATACGTGGATTTATCTAGTTTTTTATATTTTAAGATTAGAACCAGCACTATAAAATACTAAGCTATAAATAAAACTTAAACTTAAAAAAGATACTACTAAGTATAAAGTTTAGCAGATTCTAGACTATTAGTAGTTTAGATATTAATAGAAGTATTTAGTTAAATAGAAGGATTACGGACCTAAAGATAATACATAGAAACTAATTAGGAACCTAAAAAATAGTTTAAAGCTAATTAACTAGTATTATTAAATACACTAATAAACGCCCGCTCTAAGATTATATTTAATAAATAAAGAGAATATAAAACGTTTTATTTAAACCTAGAGAAGAAAGGTAAGTTAACGCTAGATATTATAAATTATAATATACTAGATTAATTCTAGTAACTCCGCTCTTCCTCCTCTATCACATAAACCTTATTAATTAAGATAAGTTCGTGTTGGAATATTTCTTTTTTCTAAGAATCTATTTAGGCTAGCTCGTGATAGAGATGAAGCTTTTAAGATTTTATAATAAGAATTTCCTTCTTAGTAGCATAAAGCCATTACTAAAGATACTTCTTATTATAATCTAAATAACTTTATTTAGGTTACGTTATAATAAGATTATACTTTATGTTTTAATTAATACACTTGGAACATCACCTAGAAGCTAGATTTACTAAATAATAATAGTTATTATTACGATAATAGGAGTAAGAGAACGGTATATAATAGTTATTCTCTTAAACTCTTTTTACTAGATAGTGAGCTTATATTAAGGACGATTCCACTCAAGTCATTCTTAGGAAATTAGAAGAATAGAAAAAGTAAAAGAGGTTCTTATAATCTTAGTTTTTATATAAAAAACTAGCTACCTTTATATTATTTATAAAAGAAAGAACAGAATAACCTTTAGGCTAAAGGCTTAGAGAAAAGAGATAATATTACAAACTATAAAAAAAAAAAAAATACTAGTAAGGAGGCGTTATTATAGAAGATATAATATAAAGAAATATATAAATAATACTAATAAGTTAAGGTAAATTAGTAAAGACAGAATCTACAGATAGAACTACTTTATAGTAAGTTTAAGTTCTATAGAGAATAGTACCTAAAATAGGTAAGTAGATTAGGTAACTAGCTATAACAGAACATAAGAAAAATAAATACTAATAATAAAAATAAGAACTTATCTTTTCTTATTTTCTTTAGTAGTATTTAATATACTTCTAGTTAGTATATAATATACGCACGGAGGATCTCCTATAAGTATAAGGCATTAGACAGTTTATAATTACTTTTAATTCTTTATAGTTACTTTAAAATTAAGATTTATATCTTAAGTAACATAGTTTAATACTATTCTATTAAATCTTAACTTACTATATTAATTCCTTTCTACCTTTACTAAGTTAACTAACTTTTACTAAGTCTAATAAGCTATCTAATCTAAAAGTAAAAGAACTACTAAGTATTATATAAGTAGTTAAACAGCTTATTACTAGTATAATTTATATTAATAAGTAAGTAACTTATAATATTTATCTTTTCTATTTCTCTTAGGTATATAGATTACTAATTTTTTATATACTTTTTTCTCTTACTCTTATTAGTACTAGTAATTATTAATAGTTATTATTTATTTAATAATTTTTAGTACAAAGGGTGCGGCGCGTTGCATAACGTTTTTATAAGCTATATAAGCTTATTCTTAGCAACCTCATCAAAATAGGCTCATATTAAAAACAACTAAAAATCATTGAAAATAGGCGCAAATAATCAGGATTTTGTGGCTCATTCTATGCGCGGAAATTGTTATTGTCTTGGTGTTCAATACAGAGCTTTACCACCCGTACAAAGTAGTTAGGGTGAAGATGTTTAGCTATGTATGACTTTATTGTAGGATCTTTCTACTAAACTAACTCTACCCACCTCTCTGCCTTTTTCTTTGCCATTTGTGAAGAAGACGTTATAGTATAGCTATTAATAAATCCTTCCAACCTGCTAAAACAGCGCTTAATTGGGTGTAAATCTGGTGACTAGGGCAGGTAAGGAGCAAACTCAATTTCCTTCTCACGAATTGTATAGCGGAGGTAACGGTGAGTAGTCTAGTGAAGATGAACGTTATCCTCTATAAGGTAGATCCATAATCCTTGATTCTCTTCCCTAATCGCCTTATAGTACGGAAATACATGTTTCTTTAATATATTTTCAGCGTACCAGATCGCGTTCATACCTTTGCCTTCAGTGTACGTAAAAATCTCGTGCTTAAAGACCTGCTTTGGCGATTTCCTATTATGTAGACCCTTCCTGCCGCAGCCTGGGTGTTTACGACGATATTCAGCGTTCTCAGCTTCAATTTTGTTGTTAATCTCCTCCAATTGTTTGTACTCAGGCGTGCTAGGAATAAGAGCCTGTTTTTACTACCACTCACAGTGTAACCGGTCTTCTTCGTTGGCGGCTATAACCTTAGTTTTCAAGCAATCTTTCTCATCCTCAGATGCAGCTACCCAGGTAATATAGGGCCTTTCGTACAAGCAGGTAACATAGGAGGATGCAGCGGCGCAAATCATAAGAGAGAACCGAGGAGAATCAACGTGTACAGCAAAGTTGTTCAAATCAACATTACGACCTCAAGGCGCAAAGATCTTCTGCTTGCCTCCACGGTTATTAGTGCCTCCAAAAGGCTTTGAAGTCTCGTCATAACAGACGAATATAAGCTTAGGGAAACGCAAGTTGTACTTATCTATCAACCACTGTGAGTAGTCAACTCGCTGCTTCTTATCCTCTTCATCTAGCTTGCTCTTCTTAGGCCGTACTTTTCGAACAATTGCGTAGTCATGTTCAGGATCTCGGTGCTCCTTTGCGACGTTTTCAACCTGCCTCCGGTTAAGTTTATTGATGCCAACTTCTTGAAGAACTGGGCGAACTGCAGCCACCATTTTCTGGTCCCCTTTGTCAATTATCGCCTTCCGCATTCGACTGGATAGCTCGCTGCCGTTCTCTACCTTTGGTTTCTTGCCAGGACGGTCAGATTGAGGAGGTATTGAGGCCAACATCGCGTGAATATCGTCGCCGCCAGCTCGGTTTCGAGCTCGATAGTAAACAGTGCTTGTAGTCAACTCAGGGACCCCTAGATCATCTGCTATTTCGCCGAATTTTCATCCGCTAATTTTCCTGAGGGTAATTATAGAGGCTTGCTCCTATTGGGAGACGTCTGCAGCGCCTGTAGCTCTGTCCTGGAAGCGTTGTGCTGACATGTTATTAGAGAGGTTACAGAAACTCGAGATTAACTTCATTTGATGGGGTGCCAAGACCTGAGAGCGAGGCTCTCCCATTGGCTGAAACTTCGCTTAGTAAGGAGGGGAGGTCCTAGGGCCTGTGCGCTTATAAAAACGTTATGTATCACGCCGCACCCTTTGTACCTAAACACTATAAAGGTAATTATATAATTAAATTAAAGAAAAATACTACCATGATTTTTAGACTATTATATAATTTTTTTTTTTAAAAAGTTTAAGATTTTTTAATAACTATATAATAGAGATAAAGTAAAAGAGTTAGATATAAAATAACACTAGTTTAGTAAATGCATTAATTCTTTTTATTTCTAAGAAAAATAATAGCTTATAGCTTTATATTAATTATAGAGGCCTTAATAAGGTTATTAAAAAAAATATTTTACTTTACTATTAATTAGTAAAATACTAAATTATTTAGTAGGTTTAATTAAATTTACTAAACTAAACCTTAAAAATACCTATTATTATATTAGAATTTAATGTAGTAATAAGTAGAAAATAACATTCTATATATACTATAGCTACTTTAAGTATTTAATAATACTATTTAAACTTATTAATACTTTTATTATTTTTTAAAGCTATATTAATGTTATGAGTTGTCTTAACTTAACGGTACGTTTTCACGTTAGCAACTCTGCCCTAACTAAGTACTTAATAAGTTCTTAGCTCTTTTCATATCTAGATTAAATAGCCCTAGGTTTAACAGGATAGAGTTTATGCTTTATCACAAGGTAGAGAGAGAGGTGTATAATAGATTTAATAAGATAGTATTAAACTATTTCACTCAAGGTCAGGTCTCAACTTAGAGAGAAGATCTCGATTTTAGAGTAACTATAAAGAATCCAAAATATCTCGGAGCCAGTCTATGCCTCATATTTATAGGAAATCCTCCGTGCGTACATTGTATACTCGTTAGCAGTATATTGGATACTGTCAGAGGCTGTCAGAGATTCCTTGGGGTTGCTAGAGGTCGCCAGAGCTCGCCGAAGCTCTGTCACCTCGCTCATTCTCTGTCTGCCAAGCCTTACCCAGTCACGTGAATGACTGCTCCTAACCCATGGGCATGGTTCTGTATTTCTGTCCTCACTTCTTGGCTCGTGCCTTAGCCTGTACCAGCGCGTCTCGTGCCCGCTTGCAATTCTTTCTTTCAAGTTCAAACATACGTTTCCATTCAAGAGCCTCATTGGCCGTTGTTGCCAGTTTGATCAGCTCTTCGGGTAAAGTTGCCTTACTGTTACCGTCCGTAACACTATCCCCCTCTTCTAAGCTTTCGTCCCGGAAGATCGTTTCTCCCGTCCATAAGCAGTATAAAGGCAACTAGTCCTCCGCCCTATGCTCTAAACTGTACGATCCTTAACTTCCTTTCTGCCCTGCCCAATTTCCTAACGATGACACGCCCTAAGTCGTCTCTAATACGTGCTCGCTGTTTAGCTTCTCAGATCCGTAACGAACCTCATCACATGCTGACACCTTGCTCAAACTGTTCCCGCTATAGCGACAATTGCCTCGTGAATCTGAGCTCCGGTCGCTGCTCAGCATACGCTAATCGTAACATGAAGTGCGATCTAATTATGTTACAGTCAGAATAGAACCGTCTTGATTATGATAAGGAAAAACTTTGTTGTTAGTTAGACTCTATTAAAGACCAGCGTTCTAAACTCTGTGCTTATAAGTTACGACTTCGTCGCGAGCTCGCGTAAGTGGATTTAAAGGAGAAAAAAATGTTTAATCAGGAGATAGCCTTAATTCGTGAGGTCCAGGCCCTTAAGGAAGTAGAGACTTATTCTTATTCTTAAGAAGCTTACATACAGCTATCCGTAATGTCTGGCACTGACTCTTTCTTCTTGGGTTTTGATTGGAACGCCCTGTCCTCTTTTTTTAATACGGCTCTGAAGTAAGCCTTTACCGCTCTGCCTAATAATACTGGTTAATTAGCTCTGAACTATTCTTTAAGTTCCTGACTGGCTCCCACGTGTCATCCTTAGGTTTATAATTCTTCTATCTGACTAAGTATTTCCACTAACGCCTAAACTGTTGGTAGTCTAAAATCTATTAGACTTCATACTCGGTATGATCTTCTTTAAGTTTGAGTCTTGTCTAAAGTTTGGCATTATATGGTACTGGTTCTAATTTAGAGACATGAAAAACTAGGTAAATCCTCATGTCCTTAGGTAGTTATAGTTCATAATTTACAGGTCCTATTTGTTGTTTTACCTTGAATGGTCCTAATTTGATGTGATCCAGTTTTCGTGATGGTTATTTTGTTTCTAAATTTCTCTTTTTTAAGAAAACCTTATCCCCCTCCCTAAAGGTTGGTCCCTTAACCTTAGATTTGTCCTTAATTTGCTTGCTAAGATTGCCTTTATAAGTGATTTTCTATACGATTTTCTTGTGAAGTATTTATAGGTTTTTAATCTTCCTTCTTATAGATTCTAATACCTTATCTAGTTTCTATAGTTCTTAATAAGCCGTAGGCTCATAACTATAATTCATATAGAATAGTAATTTTCCTGTTATTGATGACTTTGCAGAGTTGTATATAAACTCAGCCATCAGTAGTAAGTTAATCTAATTATCTTATAGTTCATTAACATACATTTATAGGTATTATTCTAATATTTGGTTTATCCATTCTATCTGTCCATCTGTTTACGGGTGAAATGCTATTAAGAGGCGATATTCAGCCCCTAGCCGTTCTATAAACATTTTCTAGAATATTGACGTGAATAATTTGTCTCTGTCTATAATAAATTCCCGTAGCATTTTATATCATGTAATTAGTATTTTAATTAGCACTTATGCTAATTTATCTGCTTTTATTTCCGTATAGGTTGGTTTAAAGTAAGCGTACTTTATTAGTCTGTTAATAATAACTAATATTATGTTATATTATTAGCCTGTTAAGGTAGTAATTATTAGTATTCCCATAATAAAGTCTATTATAACTGATTCCTATAGTTTATTTAATGAAGATATTAGTTACATAAGTCTGTACTCTCTATGTCTTAATGCTTTATTCTTTTTATAATTAACATATTCTAAAAGAATATTCCTAACCTTATTCTAAATTCCTGAAATCTAGAAGTGTCTGTTAATTCGTTCTACAGTCTTCTCAACCTCTTAATGTCTGTATATTTTGGCTGAGTGTTAGTTTTTAATTAGCTCTATCTATAATTCATCTAGTATATAGATTATTCCTTAGTCTAGATTCTAGAGTAGTTATCTATTATTAAATTCCCTTATTCGTTTTTCTCAGGTGTTTTCGATAATGACTACTGACTTAATATTTATTTATAAGCTTCCCAGGGATCCGTCTTGTCTTCGCTTAAGTATTATATTATGTATTTCTAGTATATTCTTTATATAGTTTACTTATTAACTAAGTGCGTCAGCCGCAGTGTTTTCTTTTCCAAATTTATAAAGTATTTAGAAATTAAAAGTTAATAGTAGTTCCTATTATCTGACTTGTTATTAATTTAACTTCTTTATTATTATAAATACCGTTAGATTTTTATGATTTGAATATACAATAATCTGGTGCTTGGCTCCTTCTAAGTAATATCTCTATTTCTTAAATACTTAAACTATTGCCAATAATTTCTTATTATAAATGTTATAATTTAACTTAGTAGTTATAAGTTTATAAGATAAGAAGTCTACTAGGTGTTTTCTTTTATTATCCTATGTTTATAAAAAAATAGCTCTTATAGCTCTGTCTAATACGTCTGCATATATCTCCGCTAGAAGTCTTAAATTAAATATCTTTAATATTAGTAGTTTCTTAAATCTTTTTTTTAGTTCCGTAAAGGCCGTGTCTTCTTCGTCTGTTTATTTAAATTATTAATTTTTTTTAAGCAGTTCTGTTAAGAGTGCTATGATTTTTAAGTAGCCCTTAATAAACTACCTATAGAATCCCGTAAATCTAAGAAAAGAATAAACTTCTTTTGTATTTATTAGTGTTGGCTATAATAGAACATCTTTAGCTTTATCTAAATTAATTGCTATTCTATTTCTAGATACGATATATCCTAGAAATTTGATTTCTCTTCTATGAAACACATATTTTTCTGTTTAAATATATAAGTTATGTTCCTTAAGCTTTTGTAATATCTTTTTAGTATACTCTATATATTCATCTAGTATCCCTTTTATATATACTAAGATATTATCAAAATATGCTAGTACAAAGATGTCTAGATATTCCTTTAGAATATAATTAATAATGGCTTAGAATGTTACTGGTGCGTTAGTAAGTCCTATAGGCATAACTATATATTCATATAATCTATAACTTATCTTAAAAGCTATTAGCTATTCATGCCCTTTAGCTATTCATATTTAATAATATTTATTTTTAATATTAAAGAGGCTAAACCACTTAGCTCCTCTAAGTTTATATATAAGTTCTAATATTAAGGATATTAGATAGTGATTCTTGACTATTACTTTATTTAATTATTAGTAGTCCACACAGAGTCGTAATTTCCTATTTTTCTTTAGTATAAATAGTACTAGTAATATAATCTTACTTTTACTTTCTCATAAATATCCCTTCTTAATATTATTATTTAGGTATTATTATAACTTCTCTTGTTATTTAATGGATATTTGGTACAATAGTGCTGGTTTCGGTTTTTTTCTTTTTTTAAGTATGATTTTATAATTCTAATCCCTGTATTCTAGTATTTAGTTTTCTTATTTTTTAGTAAACTATTTCCTGAATTCCTCTTGGTATTTATTTAGTATAATAAACGTGGTATCATGAAGAGTTGCTTTCTTTATCCATATTATAGCTTTTATTTATCCGTAGTAGTTCTTCCTAGTTCTTATAGACTTTATCTTCTAATTAATTACTAGGTTCCATTATACTAGCTAGTTCTATCCTAGTATAAAATCCTTACTACCTAGATCCATAATCTTGATGTAATAGTTATTTGTGTAATCTGCTACTTTAATAGTTACATTCTCTATTTTAAGATTAATTAGACCTTTTTTAAATATTACTGGATTATTATCTACGTGTACTACTTACACAGGTTTATTTAGAACTCTAATTAATATCTAGTATCTCTATACTTATTAATTTAATATTAATGTCTTACTAGCTCTGCTATCTATAAGTGCTTATATCTAAAAGCTATTAATACATACGTTTATATATAGCTTATTTTCGTGTTTTCTTCTAAGTCATGTGTATATAAGTGTTGCTGTTTATTTTTTAACCTTAAATTAGCCCTTTAGCAGCATAGTTATTACTCACTAACCTTCTAGTTTTTTATTAATAGTGTAATTCTAACTATTAATTACTTCTTTAGTGTTTCTTCTTTTAGTCTATAAATAGGGCATTATTAGAGTTAGTATTAGTCCTAAGATAAGACCTTATATTTCTTTCTTACTTCTTTTCCATGATTTTAGTACTTCTATTTTAAGAAACATTCTTTAACTGTTAATTTAGCATGCAGCTTTATAGCTAGCTATTTATTCTATTAGCGTTTAGCTTAGTAATATCAGCATCCTAGTTAGCACTTATCCTAGTCTAACTATTTGTATTTTTCTATCTTTAGGTCTTGAAGCTTTTCTTCAGAATTCATATAGATCAGCTTTTATTAAGTATTAAATTCCTATTTCTAAGCTATCCATTTTAGTACTCTTCTTATCTTTAGTCCTTTAATTCTTATGGTATGAGCTGCCTATTTATAGTCTTATTTAGTATACGTCTTTTCTCTATATATCTAGCACTTCTATTATATAGATCTCTTAGCAGCGTCGTCATCTTATACCTATAGTATTAGTAGAGTAGGTTCTTTCTCTAGATTTTTTTTCCAGTCCTATCCTAACTTAGGATGTCTAATAGGGTGGTAATAAGTTACTAGGCTCATAATTAGTATAGGTTCTTATCTCTAGATTTCGTTTATCTATATAGCCAGTTTGTGTCTGCTGAGTCCTCTGTACTACTTATTTCCTATTATCTATAATACCTACCAGTACTTATATATTCCGTCTCTTAAGATAATCTCCTAGTATTTAGTGATATAGTATTCCCCTAAGTGGTACTCTAATCTATAGATCTAGTAATATTCTTAGTATACTTATTATTTAATTGTTATAGATATTAGCTCTTTACCTTCTATTGTCTCTTAATCTTAACACTGTCTGAATTTCTAATCCTCAGCCTTAAAGGGTCCACCTTCTTACTAAATTATCTTATAGAATTAGTTAGCTTCTTCTATAGAGCTAGCTTAATGTTATCTGATAGCTACTTCTCATATAGTAGGAATCATATCACTAGCTTACTCCGCTAGATAGTCCTTTACCTGCCAATATGGTATTTCGCATTCCTGTCTAAGATGTATATAGTTTCCATAGATCCAGCATTACTCTTTCTAGATTCGTCATATAATAGCCTCCTTAGTTATCTGGTCCTTAGCTTATTCCACTCAGACTATAGCAATTTTAATTCCCTTTAGTGCCCTAGTCTAGACATAAGCCAATTTAACATCCACTTTCCGTTGTTTATAATCTTTAATAAAGTGTCCTTCTTTTCCACACCTAAGGCATACTTTTCAGGTATATCAATCCATTTATTCCTTAGTGCGCTTATCTTGTTTCCTTTTGTCAATCTATACATTCTTAACTAATACTTAATCAATCTCCATTGTATTATAGGTCCGGGTATCTTTTCCACCTTTGCGTGGTGCATGAATTATTAGCCTAGCATTAGTTTTTTTTTCTTACTCCTGTTAGTATTAGTAGTTATCGATGGTCACCGCCTGTTTAATGATTTTTAACAGTGTGCTAGGTCGCTTTCCTCGTGTAATCTCATCCTTAATCCTATCCTTCAGTCCTGCATAGTACATCATAATCAATAGTTAATCTTCCTAATTCAATCGTAATTAAATCTGTTTGAACTCTGCCGTATAGTTAGCTGCCGACGTGCGTTATCTGAGTCGTTGAAGCTTCTAGATTACCTCCGTTTCTTCATCAATTTCTCCAAAAACTACAATCATCTCTTTCTCGAAAGCTTTATAGTTCTTGAAAGCTCATCGTACGTCGCTGTTGCAATTTCCAAGTCCTGCTATTCCTAGGTTTAGATCTCCATTTGCCAAGTAATCCTTTACCAGTGGTTCAAACCATCTTATAGCTCTTCCTGTCATGTTCATGCCGGCCGCCAGGATCCGATCCTGATCAGTCATGAATAATGCTTGATTAAACCGACAGTATAAGTCTATTACTGCCATAAATGTCTTAAGATTATCTCTGTTGCCGTTGAATTTCGCAGGGGGGTGTATCTTTGTCATACCTCCCTTCCTAGCTTTTGCCGCATCGACCTGCTGCTTCATACTAATCAAGGCGTCGCGTAGTTCCATAATAGCAGCTCCTTGTTCCTATATAATCTGCTATGTACTCTTCGTACCCGATGTACTTCCAGTAGTAGATGAAGGTCCTGCCATGACTTCTTCCTCGCTGCTACTATCGCTCGACGAATAGAGTTCTTATTCGTCCTTATAGTAGGTCATCATAGACCATAATCAGAAATTCGTGTGTTGGAATCAATCCAACGTCCTCTCCTACGCTTTAAAAGGGTAGTTACAATGTTACGAGTTGCCTTAACTTAACAGTACGTTTTCGCGTTAGCAACTCTGCCCTGACTAAGTACTCAACAAGTTCTCAGCCCTTTCCGTATCTGGATCAGATAGCCCTAGGTTTAACAGGATAGAGTTTATGCTTTATCGCAAGGTAGAGAGAGGGGTGTACAATAGATTCAACAAGATAGTGTTAAACTATTTCACTCAAGGTCAGGTCTCAACTTAGAGAGAAGATCTCGATTTTAGAGTAACTACGAAGAATCCAAAATATCTCAGAGCCAGTCCACGCCTCATATTTATAGGAAATCCTCCGTGCGTACATTGTATACTCGTTGGCAGTATGTTAGATACTGTCAGAGGCTGTCAGAGATTCCTTGGGGTTGCTAGAGGTCGCCAGAGCTCGCCGAAGCTCTGTCACCTCACTCATCCTCTGTCTGCCAAGCCTTACCTAGTCACGTGAATGACTGCTCCTAACCCATGGGCATGGTTCCGTATTTCTGTCCTCGCTTCTTGGCTCGTGCCTTAGCCTGTGCCAGCGCGTCTCGTGCCCGCTTGCAATTCTTTCTTTCGAGTTCAAACATACGTTTCCATTCAAGAGCCTCATTGGCCGTTGTTGCCAGTTCGATCAGCTCTTCAGGTAAAGTTGCCTTACTGTTACCGTCCGTAACAATTAACTATACTCTATTAAAGCTAGTTAATATCTTTTGTATAATCTATTTTAATAACATCTTTATTTTTTTAAGAAATAAAAAGAATTATTAAATTTATATTTAATAAATACTAAAATACTTATAATAGTATAAACTTTTTATTAATTTCAAGAAGTGTGTTTTTGCTACTAATAAAGTTAAATTTTTTAGGTTTATTATTTATTTTAATAGTGTAAAGATAGATTCCTAATAAATTAAAATAGTTATTAACTAAGCTACTTTAGTTTTCTTTTAAAATATATAGGTCTTTCTAGGGTTTATTAATTTCTATAAACGTTTTATTAAGTACTTTTTTATAATTACTTGCCTTATTATAGACCTCTTAAAAGGCTTCTAAAATAAGAAAAGAATAGAACATTTTAAGTAGACTCTAAAAGTAGAAATAGTAAAATATAAATTCTATATTATATTCTTAATATCTTTTTTTTTAATATTACAAGCCTAATTTTTTTTACGCCTAGAAATGAATGCTTTTAACTAAGGATATACTAGAATTTACTTTTAAAAATTTAATAATAGTAATTAGTATTTTATTATCTTTTAGTCCTAAAAGTTATATACTATAGAATAGTATTATAAAACTTATAACCTTAAACTAAGCGTAATTATAAATACTATAAAATACTAATACTACTATATTAAAGGCCTATTATCTTATCTTAAAATTCTTACAAATTATAATAATTTAAAAGGCTTTATAGATGTTAAGGCTCTTAATAGTAAATAAGCATACTAAGTAATACTACTTATTTTATATAATTTTAAGATTAAGTATTATTTAGAAAAAATTAATTCTATTAATAAACTATTATAAAGACTATTAGAGTCTAATAAAGTAATATATAAAGACTTTAATTTTATATTACCTAGTTTATAAAAGAAATTATAACTAAAGAATTAGAGCTAGTTCTTACCCCTACTAGCTAAAAATAAAATAAAAAATTTATAATTATAAAATTATAATATAATTAATAATATTAAAAAAAAAATTTTAAAAGTTTTTTAATATTTACTAAGTTTTTTTAAACTACTTTTTTTTAAGTATATATATATATTATTTTAAAAAAATATAATATAAAAATTTATAATATAGTTTACTAAATTAAATAAATATAAAATATAATGTACTTATTAGTTTTTTATAATAATTTATTATAGTATTACTATTAAGTAAATTATTATGTATAAAATAGTTTACTTAAAATATATTTTTATATAATTATAATAATTTTCTTATTTATATAACTACTTACAAGTTATAATAAAGTAATAATATACTTTTTAATTTAATTAGTAAATAAAATGTTATAAATATAAATTTTAGTTAATACTTTTTTTAAAAAAAATTTATAATTTAATTATTAAAAATATATAAATATTAATTTTACAAAATTTTCATAAATAATATATAAAAAATTTATATTAAGTAATAATAAATTAAGTAATAAACTAGTTTTTTGTAAATAGCTTTTTTAATTATAAAATTAATAAAATTAATAAGTTAGGCTTTATAAATATAGTTTCTAATATCTTTATATAATAGAGCCTAAAAACCTAGTAGCTACTATTACTATTTTATTAGAATTATATTAATAGACTACTAGAGTAAACGTAAAAACGTGTGTACAGCTATATAATATTAGTATAATAATATAATAATAATATAAAAAAATTTTACTAAAAGAGTAAGCTTTAGTAAAAATTTAAAAACATAACTATCACTTTTTAACGTATGTATTTAGTTATTTAAATTAATAGGAAATATTTTTCTAGCATTTTCTTCTCTCTTGTATTATATTATATTATATAGTATATATATATAATATGTAAGTAATTTGTGTCTTAAAACTATAAGTAAAAGTAGTCTCTTATTTTAATATTATCTAATAGCTTATATATCTAACCATAGAAACTTTAGGTACTTTTATAAAGTACTAGATATATTTTCTAATTTTTTATAGTATAATAAAAAGACTTGAGTTTAGGTTTTAAAGTAAAGTAATACCTAGTTACATTCTATTAACTCTCTAATAAAAAAATAGATAAAAAGATCTTTTTAGTAGCTATATACTTTTAAGTAGAATATAAATAGTTATTAAGGTAATTATATATATATATAAAGACTTAAAAAGAGCTAGAGATAAACATACAGCTTTATAAAGGTAATATATAGATATAGTAAAAATAGCTTAAATAGTAAACAAACTAAAAAAAGTATAAATACTTTTATATAAAAGATATTAGTATAACAGAACTTAATAGTATTTTTTTTATTAATATAATATAAATATTATTTAAAGTATTACCTCACGTCTCTCTTAAAGATTTTTTGTTTATTTAGATAGTAAGAAACTAGCCTGTATAGACCCATTAAGGGAACTAAATTAAGTAGTAAATAAGAAATAATAATAAATTAATAAGTTTATAAAATAATTAAATATTAAATTTTTTAAGCAATTAATTATTATTAACTATTAAATTATGTATAACAAAATTTTTATATACTAAGTTTTTTTTAAATATATTTACTATATTTTGTTATAGAGTACACTTAAAATTATTTATTTTAAATTAAAAACTAAAAACAATTTTTATATATTTTAAATATATAGTACTTAAAGTAGCACTATTTAATATATTATATTTTTTAAGTTAAAGTTAATTAATAAACTTGTATTAATAATACTACTTGTATATAAATATAATTTAATTAAAAAATTTCTAACTTATATATTAATAACTATAGTTATAAATTAGTTACTTTTTTTGGTAAAAATATAGGCTTTTAAGAATTAAGTAGCTTTTTAATTTAATTTTATTATAATTATTGCGAAAACTTAATTATTTCTAGTGTTTTTAGTATTGTATTTAGTAGGTAGCATAAAAGCTTTAGAAAAAAAACGTTACAGAAGTAAAAGAATCTAAAATTTACATAACTTATGATTTAAAGGCTTTATTAAGGTTATTAAATATTGTTGTCAACAAAAGTTAGATGAAAAGGTGTAGTAGTTGATTAAAAAAAATTTAAAAGTTTTGGAACGCATCACGATTTAGGGAACCAAGGTTAATAAACGGATTGGCCTTTTTACGGCGAGGTGGCCCTTGCTAGTACACCATAAAACTATCACCAAATCTGTCACCGAGCAATACTCGATTGTTTTCATTTCGTTGTCATCAGGAGATTGCGAATCCTCTCTTGTCAACGTCAGGAGGTTAGGAATCTTCATTCCAGCTCATCTCATTCGTTATTTAAGTAGGATAGCCATCCTTAGTTTTCAATTCAGCAGGTTGATCATGACTTTACTCAGTAGTAAACTCGCGACTACACCAATTTGAATAGCCTCACAAACCCCAAAATTTTGAAACTTTAATCAAGCAACTATCAAGTAAGCAAGCATGCAAGGCTTCCTCTGCTTGCTTGATTGATTACGTTATCTAGCAAGCAAGCAATCCTTGGCAAGCAACTTGCTTGTTAGCAAGTCCGACTACAATGTTAGCGGCTTCCAGAGAGCGCCTCATAAGCTTCGACAATTCCATGAGGGCTACCCTGAGGCTGCTTGGCCTCCTGTTCGACTAGGTATATAGCTACGAGCATACGAAGGTGGTGAAGAAGTTGAACAACACGAGGATGGTAATCGAGCAGAAAAAGCAGGCAAAGCACTGCGATCAAGGCGTCGGAAGTAAGTATACGGTAAAGATGTTTGTTTTGACTATTTCAAACGATTGAGCAGAGACTCGGGGGCGAGCCACAGGTCTGGAAGGGGTGGATGTGACGGCTCTGAGGTTCTAACTCAGGTACCTCACATTTCACTCGGCCCGGAGTCACATACCTGCTATAACTATCCGGAATGGCTTAAAGTCGTTCCCACCATGCATGTAAGCCTGCCCCTGTAGCCCACTTTGGCTCCTCACCTTGATGTAGCTCAATCCCAGCTCCTTGACCTTCAACCCACGCACCAGCCCGAGCTAGTTGAACCAGTACATCTGTCCATGTTCTTACTAGGCCAGCGCTTTTTGTTAGTGTCGCATGCGAGGATTTGACTGTCCGTGACATTAGACAATTAGTCAATTAACAACAGAAAATATCCTTCTTGAGCTTTAAGTTAAAGGCCCATAAAACGCTCCGTTTATCAAGTAGAAGCTACACAAAACGTTTAAGCCAATAGACTCTATATTGAGCCTCTAGAAGATAGTAGAGTTTAGTTTTATAGCCCAACTAAAGTCTAATAGGCACGTAATCGTCAAAGTAAGAAGAAAGAAGTAACTCGCATTGTAAGAAAGGAGAAAGAGTAGAGGAAGCTTCTCAAGGAGGAGGAGAAACCTAAGAAAAAACGGCAGCTCGAAGAACGTAAGGTTGCTCAAATAATTGAGCGCCAGGAGCAACTGCTTGAGAAGGAGCGTAAGTGCACTAAAAAGAAAGAAGAGAAACTCGCTTCCAAGGCCAATAGGCAACTCCAAAATAATGCAAAACAGGTGGAAAAGAATAGAAAGAAGGCTATTAAGCCTATTGGAATTGAGTTATACCAAGATTTGGACGGTGCATCTCAGGATAAAATAGTAGAGGAGACTCCTGCATGTGATCGACGCGGACAGAAAATACTTCTTCCACAGCGATTTCGTAACTAAGTTGACTAGCTAGGGCGCTTCTTCATCGTAGATAGTTCGTCACTCGAAAAAAATTAAGAAATTTTATCAATTATATGTAGTTGTACAGCTTCAAGTTTGTAAGCCCAAGAATAGGATTTTCGGGCGTCAGGTGGGCCCGGGCGTTAATCCATAAAAGACTCTAAGAGTGGAATAGGCTACTTCTATAACCTAACAGTCACCTTCGCTCCTTGGAGGTCCGAGAATATATCAAGTTAACCGTCCCATCAACTTCTGCGGACACGCGAAAGACGTCAACCTGGGCCACTGACATCCTCATTATCAACTTCTAAAAGACCATCCAAGCGCCTTACAAAGAAGGCTGGTCCCAGCAATCATCCGCGATATAAGCACTCCATGCCGGTGCTAGCCTTGCTTGGTAGGGACTGGCTGCAGCCTGCGGGGGTCGAAATGTATGTTGGATCCAATATCACTGTACTGGGGCGGGAGAATCTATCCGATCGGAGTAGTTGTAGAGCAACGAAAGTTTCCGAATGACATGTTCTTCGAAGTATGCCCGAACGTGTAAATAAGCAGAATAATAATTATAAATTACAGATCGGCAAGCGAGCTTGAACAAAGACCACACGGTATATGGCACGTCTGCTAGGTATATGAAGCGAAGGACAATATGTGTCAATTTGGGTTTGATATTTTAGTCTCGGTTTGAGGATACGGCGACAATATTCCACCTGACCTGTACGTTGGTGACTTTTGCGACCTCCATCTGTGAATGTGTGAAACGCTCCAACCAGGGTGGGGTATATGTGGGAGAGATTAAGAAAAAAGCCAAAGTGCTACTTTCGCTGAGGCTAGTACATAGAAGTGCTAACGGTTAAACCAACGACTGGGAAAAAGCTATTGTGGCAAAAGTAGCAGTACATGAAAGCTATTATGCATAAGAAAATGAGCTTCCGAGCGAGCAGGAGAATTTAGGTTCTCTTGGCGTCCACCAGACCACTGCGAACCAACTCGTCATTTCGATATCGCATCTAGGCGAAAATGCTTCTACCCCAACTTCACCCATCATCCGCGCTGAATAACTGTTCATAAGGGTGTAGCTAGTGCGGGTCGGCCACCCTCCCCTACTTGTGGTGACAAGATCCAGTGCCAAACCACTTTGATTACTATTAAATTAGATATGACTCTAAGAATGCTTACGCGGCTCGACCGTTCCGCGTTTGCACTGGTTTCTCTGGAGTCTTCCTAGCCCTATTTAATAAATAATTTCTTCCCGGCTACATCAAGGAGACTTACGAGTACTTGACCGGCAAAATAAAGTCGCTCCAAACTCCTATCGCTATGCTCTCTCTGTCAACTCCTTCAGAACTTAAAGCGATGCCTTTGTGTGAGGATGCTAAGGGCTAAGGAGCTGTATCCGCAGGTCGAAGTATTATCGCACTAGTGAGATAGCCTTTTCACTGCCGCTTTGGGATTGTCCTGCTCTTGAGCTCCGCTAGCGGATCCTTGTCCGTGCTACCTGAGTTCAGGACGATGTTCTTGCGCCGTGTCGAAGTGATACGTTGTGTGAGGTCGGTGTGAATGAGGGAGGAAGTCGCTTTTGTGAGAGTCGCTGGCCGTGCTGGCCACATCCTGCGCTTCGAGGGACGAGAGCAGCGCCTGGAACGATTCGAAGGAGCCGGTATCCTTGCAAACCCAGGTGAACTCGACTCTTCTCATCCTCTTCGGCGGATTCGGACTCGATCGCGTGTGCCAGATATTCTTCAGGATCGACGCCCATAACGTGACCCCGACACCAGCTCGTTGTGTAGCTTGGCCTGTGACTGTCCGGTACCGAGGGCATCGGCGAGGGCTCGGGTAAAGTTGCCGACTTGGCGATCATGCATGGAGACGTACGGGTCGAACGGGCAGGATGTGATGGTGAAAGGGTGCCACTAATGGTTCGAGATGGCGGGACAGTTAAGGAAGAGCCATTGGCCAGGTCATATTTCATTGATGGGCTTCTCGAACCGGAATTCCACGATATCTACCGGACAGAATATTTTACGGATAGGGTGAGCCAACAGAGACTTGAGAACAGTTATTGGAGCACATACAATATGGATGTTGGACAACCTTGACAATCTTGGTTTCGCGACGGATTCGCACGAGATCTTTGATGCCGCTTGTTAGCTTCTGGGTATTTTCTAATGCATAGAGAGTAAGATTCCGTGATATTCCAAGGTATCCGATGAGTTCTAGGTGGTCCACGAAAGTCTCGCCCGGGGATTCGACACCGCGTTACGTTCCAAAATTTCCGTGGCGTCCTGGAATGTACAGAAACTGAATTTGACGATAAGATTCGTGTTGAGTTTCATCATTAATAGTCCCTCTACTCCACTCATCATCGTCGGCTACTACGGCTAAGTAAATTCGTTATTTCAGGAGACAGTTGTAACGATATAAGTCTTAGAGGTGAATCATCTGTAAGCCTTATATCGTACAACCATGGACCTCACGAGTTACTAATAGACTGTATCCGGATGAGGATAGTATGCTTTTTTTGTACGCGCCAGCAGGAACTGAATATAGCCAGCTCGCTAAAGTCCCCTAGTTGTCCATATGGTGTGTTAGGATAGGAGAGTTTCAACATATCGCAAACCTCTCCAGGTCTTTCCTGATATCTTTGCCACGCAAGGCCTCCCCGTCCATGAAGCCGTATATAAAGCACTCTCCAACAAGCATATAGCGCCCGCGAAAGGAGCGCAATATGAGAGGGACATGGCAGCCGACCAGAGCAATAATGATATCTCCCTGCTTAGTTGGCAAAGGAACAAGTGCCATTCGACCCAGGCTGGTCCGTATCATAGCCATGCCCTTTCCTGTATCTTCAGACACTTTACGGAATTTCATAGCCTCCAAACGATGAACGTCAAGAATTTCGGAGTGTTTTTCCCTGAATAGGTCGCCCAGCGCTTTTAAATCCTCTTCCGTTTGAATTGCCTCAGGTATTGACGACTTGTCTATCAACCACCGATACATGGATTCTTCTGAAAGCCGCCTTCCTCCAAAGTCGCGGCCAGCGGCAACTATTGTTCGAGCAAAGTGTCTCATGAAGGGGTGCAGGAACTCAACCCATTTTTCTAATGTCTTCATTGATAGTCTCTTATTATCATAGCCGTTATCTCCCGTGATCGTCCGGACGAAGAGTCTTTCTCGGTCATGAGCTTCAATTAGTGGGAAGTGAGTTTCAAGCAAGGTCTCAATGTGGACAGGATCTTTCATTCCGATGACTAAATCTTCGGAGGAGATTGGTAGAAACTCTTTCACTTCATCAATACGGACGCCGCTCGCAATAAGTACTCGGAAGTTTTCTTCGAATCCCACAAAAGGAGGATAGTCCAAAGTGGCATGGTAACGACCTATAAGTCCCTGGCGTGGCCGTTTAGCTTCATCGTCAAATCCCCAAGCTACCACCCAGGAAGGCAAACCCAACGGGAGGGCCATGGTCTTGAAACCTGCATTGGACAGCGTGTCCAGTGTGTGCGAGGCAATGGCAACAGCAAAATCCAGGTAGACCTGGCTCACTGATTTCGAATAGTCCGGAGTGATGAACCTCTCACTACCGTCAACGAGACCCCGCACAGAGAAGATAAAATCCCGGGGATCTGAACATCGAAAAGCCCTCATGGTACCAAGATGTTTTTTCAAGTTCAAGACCGGCAACAGCGTTGCCATTGCTTGAGGTAACGGAATCTCAAACCCCGACAAAGGTAAACGCATCACTCCCTTTTCCAGCACGTCCGGCTCTACACTTTGCATTTTGGTAGTCAACTGTTGCTCTAGCGGGTCTAGCAAATGAAATCCTTCTCTTATGTTAATTCTGTGTGATGCATTAATATATTTGCAGCTCCTCATCATTGTCCATTTCTCCATCGCGTGACTCGACCGCCAGTATTCCCCCTCCTTTACACACGTCTCAATGCCGTCAATCAATTTAATAGCGGTTGTGAGGGTATCCCATGAGAACGATTCATTTCCAAGTTGAACTTTGGCGCGTTTCGCAAGGATGACTTCCTGATGAACCCAGAGACGCTTCCACCATGGATGTAGGAACAGACGTTTTAGGCTGACGCAATTCGCCTCCCAGTTTGCATCGCACATGAAAGTATTATGAAAGAGGTTAAAGTCCAAACCGCTATCTGAGTCTTCTGTTTGCGCAAGATAGTGCTCGGCCAGTCGGTTGAGAAAAGTTGCTGAAAGGTACTCGCTCTTGCTCCAGCTGATAGAGGCTTCTGACTGGTCATTCCCAATCCAAACAACAACCTCTTCAGCACATTTATATATCCCTCCCATGAGAGAAACTTGATGACTTCTTTCGGCTAAGTTTGTCTGGTCGATACATATAGCATCGATCCATAACGTTATATCCTCATATCGCCCTCTGAGATACCGTAGCGCGAGTTCGCAGTTTAGTGTTACGGATAATAATCCACCGTTTATGGAAATCGGGGCTTTGTAAAGCGGAGATCCCCAGACATATGAAAGCGCTTTATACTTGGGTAGGCTGTCGAGAGAGATTTCGTACAGCTCGAGTTTGATATCGCAGTTGAAGTATGGGGCGGGGAGGAGACTGGCGACGCGGATTGTCCGGCTGTCACGCTGGATAGGGGTGTATCTGAAGAATTCTTGGGCCATTGGAAGGAAAAGAAGGAAAAAGTTGCTAGATATATGAAAGATGCAAGACACCCGGAGCGTAGGATCGAATAAAAGTTGATCGGGAGTGCGGGGTTTACCACAGCAACCGAGGGATCTGCTTAGAGTTTTATTCCGCCCGGCTCTAAGCCTGAAGGGCACTAGTACACTATGTTACGTAACTACGCTTCCTTTGATGCTGACTTAAACTCCTCAAGCCCATATGTGTTTCTGCTCCGCCTCCATCTACTATCTGTTCGCATTCCCCCCAACTCTAGTGCGCTGTTAGTAGCAAGCGGTCTCGGAGTCTTTCCTCATAAACCATATTGGGTTGGCTTAGAGGCCTCCATATCTTGCGAGTTTTGCCTCCGAAAGTGGAGGCCTCTAAGCCAACGAATTCGGGATTTCGAAAAATATTAGGCCCACACACAACCCATGTTTCTTGCCTAATCTTTAAGTAAGCAGCCTATCTGACGACGAGGGAGGACAATTACCGGTATTTACTTACTGATTAACAACGACAGGGTATTTCTTTGCTGCATATAGCTTCCGCTCAGAGAAATAATCTGAATTCGACACCAACGAACAGGACGTGGTGAGCCGAGAAAATGGAGATAGTGACGCCGGGGCCAACGTGTCAATCGGCTCGGGGTCGCGTCAGGATGACTAAAGCACAAGAATCATACATGAACAAACCGACCACCAAAAAGACTGGGAACGATGTCCAGAGAGAGATTGAAACTAGAGATGAAGAAGAAAACGAAGAAAGTGAGACGAGAAGTGCAATTGAAGTGCACGCAACGACGCCAACGGCACCACAGCCAACCCGAACCGCGACTAGTGCACACCTCAAAGAACATGCCGTCGCAGTAAAGGTGCGAGCTTTTTCTGCGAAATCCGGAGAACGCTCTACACCAGCAGCCAAGAAGTCGAATCAATTAGCACCCAAGGAAGCAAGTGTAAATGCCAGCGCCCAAATCGAAACACTAACCAGCATGGTCACATGCCTGCTAAGGGAAATAGAAGAACAAAAACAGGAACATGTAAAGTAAATTAAGACTTTGACGAGAACATTCACCCAAGAAGCAGAAACACTCAAAGTGGAAGTTCAGGAACTGGCAGATATAGTTAAAACCCAGCTCTCCAACATGCAAACAATACCGAGCGGATCTCCATCGTACGCCGATATAGCGCGCATCCCACCGAACAGTCAACCAAGCAACCTACAAAGCCTATCTGCGAACACGACACCGTTCATAATAGCCATAGTAACTTATAATTAATTAAATAAGTAAAAAACTTAATTTATATATATAATTAAGATATATTATATATAAAAGTATATATAGAAGTATATATAATCTACTAACACTATAAAAGTTAAAAGTAAAAAATAGTAAAAGTACTACTTAATAATAAAAAGTACTACATAGTAATAAAAGTTAAGTACTTAATAAAGAGTATTAATTAATTACTAAGTATAGTACTAAGTAATAATTTAAAACGTTATATAAAGAAAAGAAAAACATAATAAATTATAAGCTAAAATATTTAAAGTAAAGGCTTATATACGAGTATAAAACTAATATATAAACATATAATATAAAAAAAAAGCTTATATAAAAACTTTTTAAAAAGCTTTTATAAGGTATTATAAATAGTTACTATAATAAGTTATTTAATATATTAAAAACTTTAATACCTACTATTATTTAGTAAAAATTATTATTTAATAAATTTTTTAATTATAAAATTAAACTAATTTAGTTTAGTTTAGTATTAGTAACTAGTTTATAAAATTTAGTAATATAAATAGTAAAGCTTTTTTACTTCTAGTAAAATAAATTAAGTTTACTTAAAATAGTAAGTTTCTTATTTAGGTCTTTATATATAACTAGTAAAAAAGTAATTAATTGCTTTATTATATATATATATCCTAATTATAAAAGAGTTTATAAGTATTACTAAGTTCTTTTTTAGTTTTAAATATGTATATAAAAGCTAAAAATATTTAGTAAAATATTAGTTAGCATTTTCTTTAAGTTTATAGTAAAGTTTTCTAATAAAATAAGTATGTTTTTTTACTTTCTAGTAAATATTAAAGAATTAGGTAGGTAATTAAATTTCATTATTACTAGTAGCATAATTAGACTTGGTATAGAAATTAACTTTACTTACCCAACCTTAATTTAGAGAACTTAGAAATAGATACTAGTTAAGGTTATAAGTAGGGTTAGGGTTATAGGACTTAAGCTACTTCCAGATAAACTAGTAGCGTCTGCCAAGGCTTTAGCAGTAGTTATTTGGATGGCGGGGTAAGAAGAGGCAGACGTGGTTTGTTCTCAAACTTCCTATAATTCTTTTTGAAGGGCGTTCATAGATTCCTATTATTATACTTGCTAACGTTCTAGCTGTACCTGCTATCATTCTAGTGCTTTAGTAAACGTGTTCTGCATTGCAGTCATATGCTCCTTAAATAACTGCATGAGTTCTGCAGTTGGAATGGGGGTATTCAAAGAGTCAAACATTCTAGTAATAATGGTGGTGGTGGTGACGCAATGTAGTGTCACAAGAGCAATACGTGCAGGAGGTCAAGGGTTTAGAAAGGAGCGTTAATTAATTGCTACGTACAGTACCAAGTGATAATTCAAGACGTTGCGTGAAGAAAGGAAGAAACAAGACGGGCTGCGAACAAAATATTTGGGCGAGGGCTCGTGCGCTAGCGCGAGGCCAATGCGTGAACACGTGATGCGAAAAAGGGGTTTGTGAGGAAGGCTTCCGCGAAAGGCCCTACGGAGTGTCACGGATGGTTACCGTGACAAAGGCGGACTAATCTATCCAGCCCACTCCGCAACCACAATACCCAGCTGACTTCCCGCCGGCCTGCGAACCTCCACAACACTAAACCTTTTATCCGCATCTCCCAGCAAGTTCTTCCAATCGCTTTCACTCCTCTCCTTCGCATTGAATGACTCCTTCATCGCCATATCAAAATGCCTGATCGGCCTCTCTTGGAACGGCGATAGTATCCCCGGTCCTGGGACTATATGCTCCATTATCAGCACCCTACTCTCTACCTTCAGGGCTGGGATGAGCGCTCGAAGTATAGCAATGCAGTACTTATCGCTCCAACTGTGGAAGATGTAGCGGAAGAAGTATACATCCGCTTCTTTGACCGGCTGTGCCATGAAGAAATCATGAGCCTGGAATTCGACTTGACCTTTCTCAGGCTTTGGTGCGCTAGCTACCACCTCAGGACGATCCTGCACGATGATTTTCATCGCGGGATATCTCTCCGCCAGCTTGAATGCAATCACACCGTGACTGCCACCAATGTCTACAACCGTACCCTGAGCATGCACATCCCAAGCATATCCCTCAACTGCAAACTCGGGCCTCATAGCCGGCTTATCTAAAAAGAACTTCATGGCCTCTGCAAACTGCCGAACACTTTTCTCACTCTTACCTATCTCCTTAAAAAAAGGCCCTTCTTTCCTCTGGGCTAGGTTGAATGCTGTTTCGTTAACTTCCTGCGATCCAGGCCATTTTTCCATTGCGGGAACGATGAAGGGCGCATCCCTCCACATGTTTTCGAGAGCGTGAATAACCCAAGCGTGGAGGTGTGGAACCGTGGTGATTGCGCGGGTGGCAGCAGAGTGTGCGATGGTGCCGTTGGGTTGCTGTTTAAAGAGACGGTATGTGAGGGCATGACGAATGATGGTTTCCGCATCATCTGGATGCATGCCGCTCTTCTCTGCGATCTCTGGAATAGATGCTGTGGAGTCGGCGGGGAAGGCGTTCGCCATGTTGAAGCGTGTTATGCCGTGGAGACTCACGAGACTTGCGCACTGGGCCGGATTAGCTGCTTAAGCCGCTGTTGAATAAGCATGGGGAGCGTACGGAGGTCACGGCTTCGTATATAGCTCCCATAGGGCCGAGGAGGTGGTCTCGCAGTTCGTCTAGGGCCTCCAGAGCCGCCTTTCGCGCTGCATCCACATTCGGAGGTAGATCGAGAACAGGCGGATAGGACGCATCGAAAGATGGATCCGGACGATTGTTTTCGCGGATGTAAGTATCCACATACTTCACTTTCGCGTGGAGGAGCTCGTTAAGCTGGAGTAATCGACCGCTTGGAGTCATTTAGAGGAGTTTTCGTCGACTGTAGGGATGATCGGGACGGGGAGTCGGAAAAGAGGAGTGGAGGGCTTCGAGGCCTCATATAAGTGATAATCCGCACCTATCAAAGCCACCTATTGTTAGGTTCCATTAAAATGCTTTCGTGAGAGCTCCGCAGCGTTTTCCAAATACATAGGTAATGTTTGTGCTACTTGCCCGAAACCAGCCACATCGTACACAGCGAAGGTGGAACCAACCATCGCATCGTATCGCATCAGATCGGTTTTCTATTCGCCGTGGTGGGAGTGGAACCCCACCACGGAGGGAGGGGCCGAACTCTATTCCGATCTTCAGATCATGCATGTGCCGCTAGCTCTTAGCAGAATTTATCCGCCGCAAGCAAATTCAAGGATTGCTACGGGACCGAAGGGGCAGACTTTAAGATTCGCTTTCTGTTCGATGTCCGCTGAATTGGATCCAAAGGAGCGACATGTGTTCATCCGACAACAGTCACGAGCGGTACATTGTGTCGCCACCGCTAGCAGGGAGGACGGCCGACCCGCCCTGGCCACACACTTGTTGAGATATACTGAATTTGATGGGAGTGTGGGAGAAAATTGTTGCGAGGACTGAGCCACATGTGGCGGAACTTAGGCTCCAGAGTACACGAGCTACTATTACCGTCCGGTATGTACCCTTTTTTAACGCTAGACTTAGCTTAGTAAGGCAGATGCCAAGAAATCTACCTTTAAAGTAAGGTAAAATCTTAGTAATATAGTTAGAAGTAAAGCTAGTTTTATAAGTAGTTATACTTAATTAAAGTATATTGTTTATTAATATTATAAGTTAATAGTAAAACTTTTACTTACTTATATTTTATATAGTAAGTTTACGTAAACTTAATTATAATACTATAATAAATAAAGTATAATTTTTTTATAAAATTGTAAGTATATTTATAATTTATATTAAAAACTTTAGTAATTATATATATTATGTAAGTATATTAACATAGTTTGTTTTAATAATATAAAAATTTAATAATTTATTATATAACTTATTTTTAAATAAATATAAAAAATTAAACTATATAATTTAAAAAAAAAGGTTTTTTAAATAGTAAATTTTATATTTATAATTTGTTTTTATTATAAACCATAATAAATTAGTAACTTTAATTAAAAAAGTGTTTTTATAAAAAGAAAAGTATAAGAAAATATATAAAAAGTATAAAAAGTTAAGGTAAACTAGTAAAAAACTAAGTTAAAAAAGAAAATACTTTATGTTAAGTTTACAAATTATAGAAAGTAATATAAATATATATAACTAAAATGTTATAAATGGTAATAGAATGATTAATAATTTAGTTAGAAAAATAACTGCACTTAAGAAGCTAAAGGAACTAGTAATAACAGCTAATAAAGCTTTAAAATAGAAATATATATTTAAGCTTAAAAGAAAGAACTATAAGTAGGTATAGAATATATTAATATAAACTAAAGCATAAGCTAAGAAATAAGAATAGAGATATAAAATTATATAAATAAATTTAAAGCATTTACCCATATAATTAAACAGGACTTAGTAGATAGAAATAGAGTAAGATAATAGAATCTCTAGCAGCTCTAGTAGCCTCTAGTAGTATCTAATATACTATTAGCTAGTATATAATATACATATAAAGGATCTACTATAAGTATAAGGTATTAGATAATTTATAACTACTTTTAATTCTTTATAATTACTCTAAAATTAAGACTTATATTTTAAGTGAAATAGTTTAATACTATTTTATTAAATCTTAACTTATTATATTACTTTTTTTTAATCTCTATTAAGTTAACTAATTTCTACTAAGTTTAACAAGCTATCCAATCCGGAAGCAAAAGAACTAATTAACGTTATATAATTAATTAGACGGCTAGTTACTAGTATAATTTACGACTATAAGTTAGTAACCTATAATATTATAATTATTATCTTAAGAGAGTAAAAGAAGCCGTTAGATAGATTCTAATAACTAATTATTAAAAGTCTATAATAACTTATTACAAGGACAAACAAGAACTTTACTTATTAAAAAAAAGTAGTAGTAAAGAAGAAGTTATAGTAGAATCTTTATTTATAACTAAAAATACATCTAGAGAACAGAAAAGTGCATAATAAATTATTTAAAAATAAGAAATAGCTATTATAAAGTTACGTAACACCTTAATAAGCCTGTAATAATAAATTAGAATAAATTAAAAAAAAAGAATAGTAAAGATACAGCCTCTTAAGAAGTTTAATAGTAATTAAAATAAACTTAAAATCTTTATAGTAATAATAAACCTGTACTATTAGTTTAATTAAAAATTATTCTTAACTAATTAAGATTAGATCTTAGTAGCTAGTATAAATATAATAAGTAGAGCTATATAATAGTTTAAACTACTAATAAAAAACTATTTAGTTAATAAAAATCTTAACTCAAGAGCAGCAGGACTAGCTAATTATAATAATAATATATAATAAGCTTTTAAAAGTTATAAATACTTTAAATAGAAAATAATTATTATCTTTAGAGAAATTAATAAAGAAATAGAAGTAATTTAAAAGCTTTAGTAACTTAAATAATAGACATTAACAGCTAATTATATAATAGAGTTTAAATAAATCTAATTATAACTTAATTAAGTAGACTAACTACTAGTTATAATATACTATAAAGAATTAAAAAACAGAATTAAGAATAAAATCTCTAGAGGAAAACAGCTAAGTATCTTACTAAAAATTATTAAATAAATAGTAACTATTAACAACTACTAGTACTAATAAGAGTAAGAAAAAAAGGTATAAGAAAGATTAGTAATTTACATATCTAAAAGAAATAAAAAAAATAATTAAATTTATAATAAAATAAATATCAACATCAAATAAACATTTGTTGGAAGGGGATAAGGGAAGTGAATTAGAAAATAAATAAAACACTATACGCATAAAGTCTACTTAGAATATAGTAAATAAAAACACTTTATTAAGAATTATAAATAATAATAATTAGATGTTAAGAAAGCTTATGTCTAGACTAAAGCACTTAAAGAAATTAAGATTACTATAGTCCAAGTAGAATAAGTAAAACCCATAGTAATAAAAAAACAATTATAAAAAGAATTTAGAGAGAATAATACTGGATATATAGAAGCCATATATATCTCAGATAGGAATATAAAGTTCTGTATTAATAAGTTAAAAATTATTTAATAAAATAACCTAGTAATATAATCGCTATTATATAAGAAATAGTAATTTAATAACATAACACAGAAACTAAGAAAGAGACGTAGAAATTCTATGAAATCATAGAACAGAAAAGTAGACCTTTTTATAAAAAAAAATCAGAAATTTAGATAAAAAAAGGATTAAGAGATAATAGAAGGTAAGAAGCTAATATCTATAATAATTATATAGTATATACGCTAAGGATATTATTAGATATATAAATTAAAATACCACTAAAAAGAATACTATATTACCAAATACTAAAAAGTTATCTTAAGAGATGGAATATATAAATACTAATAAGTATTACAGTTAATAGAAAATAAGCAGTATAAAAAACAAGGTAAACAAAAACTAGCTATATAAATAAATGAAATCTATAAATAGATATTTATACTAGTTATAATTAATATAATATACTACCACCCCATCAGACATTCAGAACTAAGATAGGATTAAAATAAAAAGAATAAAGAAACTTTTTTACTAATACTATAAGTACAAGATAACAACGCCGTAAATAAAATAATAATAAAAAAATACTAGATATATATAGTATTTAATTATATAGGAATAGACTATAGATAGAATAAACACGCTATCTGTGTTAAAGAACCTAAAATAAGAAAAATACTATAATAACTAGCTAATAAGAAAGAACTTAATCTATAGCAAGAACTAGTTTACACGGACTTAGAAAATAAATTATAAAACCTAAACTCAGATTAACATAAGCAGTTATTATGGGATAAGTACTAAATAGAATATTAACTATACTAAACTAAATATTATTAAAAGAAATAGTTAGTCACAGAGTCGCATAAGAAACATATATATTAAAAATATTTTCTAGGATAAAAATATCAGGATTATAGAGAATAGGCTAGAAATATATATAAAATACTTAATAAAAAAGCATACTAACTCTAGAGATATCTAATCTATAAATCTAAAAAAGAAACACTAAAGAAGCAACTGCCACTTAGAAATTAACTATAAATAAAAAACTAGAAGGCTAGTAAACTATAACCAAGCTACTAGAGAATTAAGAACTAAAGATTAGATAAAATATAACGCTTATATACATATAACTAAACTAAAGAAAAAACGAAAACAAGCTATATATAAACGTATATATTAATAGTAATTAGATACTAGCATTTATAAATAGTAGAGCTAGTAAAACACTTATATTAAATAAATAAATATAAAGATACTAGATATTAACTAGAGTTTTAGATAAACCTATATAAGTAAGACGCATAAACAATAGTCTAGCAGTATTTAAAGAAAATCTAATTAATCTTAAAATACGAAATATAACTATTTAAGCAGTAGGTTATAAAGATAACTGCTATATTAAAATCATGAATCTAGATAGTAAGAATTTTATCTTAGAATAAGACTAGCTAGCACGATAGAACCTAATTATTAATTAGAAAAGAAAAACTATAGGAATCAGAAATAACTACCACGGACAGTAATAATAAGCTATAATATAAAAAAAAAAAAAAATACTTCACGATACCACATTTATCGTGCTAAAAGAATATTAAAAGGAATTTAGAAAATAGTTCTTTAAAGAAGCCAAAGACTAATTACTAGAATACTAGAACTAAGACTATAAAATTACGCTTAAAGAAAGAATGAATTTAAAACCAGGACTATTATATCAGGTACCTATTTATTAACAAGAGAAATTATAAAGATTTCTATAAAAAAACTAATAGAAAAAAATATATAAACTAGCTAAAACAAAATAGCTTTACTAATACTTTTTATACTAAAAAAAAATAGTAAACTATAGTTATGTATTAAATACAGACACCTTAATAAAGCTATAGTAAAAAATTATTACTTTATACTACTAATATTAAAACTTATAAATAAACTTAGAAGAGCTAAATAGTTTAACCTTTTTAATATTAAGAATAGATATTACTAAATACAAATAGCTAAGAGACACGAGTGGATGATAATATTTAAAATAAAATATAAACTATTTAAATACTTAATTATGCTAATAGAACTCACTAATGCACTAGTAATATTCTAGATAATTATTAACTATATACTAAGAGAATACCTAGACGTATTTATAATAGTATATTTTAATAACATACTTATATATATAAATAGAACGCTAGAAGAATATATTAAGTATACTAAAAGAGTATTATAAAAGCTTAAGAAACATAAGTTATATATTTAAACAGAAAAATATATATTCTATAGAATAGAAATTAAATTCTTAGGATACTTAATATCCCAAGACGGAATAGCAGTTAACCTAAATAAAATAAAAAAATATACTATCTTAGCCTACACTAATAAATATAAAAGAAGTTTATTCTTTCCTTAGATTTACAGGATTCTACTAATAATTTATTAAGGATTATTTAAAAATCACTTTACTCTTAACGGAATTGCTTAAGAAAGATTAATAATTTAAGTAAAAACAACACAAAAAAACGCTTTCAGAATACTAAAGGAAATATTCTAATAACCACTAATATTAAAAATATTTAATTTATAACTTTAAATAGAGATACATGCAGATGCATCGGACGGAGCTATAAAAACTATTCTATTATAAGTATAAAATAATAAATATAAATACTTAGTAGACTTTCTATCTCATAAACTTATAACTACTAAGTTAAATTATAATATTTATAATAAGAAACTATTAGTAATAGTTTAAGCATTTAAGAAATAGAAATATTACTTAGAAGAGACTAAGTACTAGATTATTATATATTCAGACCACAAGAATCTAACAGCATTTATAATAATGAAGAAATTAAATTAATAATAAGTTAAATAGTAGGAACTAGTTTCTACTTTTAACTTTTAAATACTTTATAAATTAGAAAAAAAAAATACAGCGGCTGACACACTTAGTTAATAAGTAGACTATATAAGAGATATACTAAAAATTTATAATATAATACTTAAATAAAGAACAGATAGATCTCTAGAAAGCTTATAAATAAATATTAAGGCTATAGTTATTATTAAAAACATATAATAGAAATAAATTAGAAAATATAACTATAAATAACTATAATAGCATGAAACTGGAACTATTTTTATACTAGAAGTACTATAGACTAAACTTATTAGAGACTAACATTTAGCTAAGTTATATAGATATTAAGGAATTAAAAAGACTATAAAACAGATTAACAGACACTTCTAGATTTCTAGAATATAAAAAAAGATTAGAACTATTCTCTTAGAGTGTATTAAGTACAAAAAAAATAAAACATTAAAATATAAAGAGTATAGACTTATATAACTAATTCCTTTACTAGACCTATTATAGGAATTAGTTATAATAAACTTTATTATAGAAATACTAGTAATAACTACCTTTCAAGGCTAATAGTACGATATGATACTAGTTATAGTAAACTAATTTATAAAATACGTATACTTTAAACTAACATATAAAAAGGTTAAAGTAAATAAATTAGTGATATTACTAATTAAACTTTTAATTACATAATATAAATTACCATAAGAATTTATCATGAATAGAGACAAGTTATTTATATTAATATTTTAGAAAATATTTATTAGGAAGCTAGAAGCTGAGTATTAACTCTTAACAGTATTTTACTTATAAATAAATAAATAAATAAAGAAAACGAACTAAACACTAGAGTAATATCTATAAATATATGTTAATAAATAATAAGATAATTAAATTAACTTATTACTAATAGCTAAGTTTATATATAACTCTGTAAAGTCATTAACTATTAAAAGATTATTATTCTTTATAAATTATAATTATAAGCCTACGGCTTATCGAGAACCACGAAAACGAAATAAAATATTAAAATTAATAAGAATAAAGATTAAGAAGTTATAATAACTTTGCTAAGAAATAGTAAAAAAGATTATCTAGAAAGAAGACCTTAGTAAGTAATAAAAAGATAAATTTAAAATTAAGAGACTAACCTTTAAAAAGAGAGATAAAATTTTCCTATTATAAAAAAATTTAGAAATAAAACAACCATTAAAAAAACTGGATTATATTAAGTTAGGACTATTTAAGGTTAAATAATAAATAGAATCTGTAAATTATAAACTATAACTACTCAAGGACACACGAATTCACCTAGTTTTTTATATTTTAAGATTAGAACTAGTATTATGGAATGCTAAACTATAGATAAGACTTAAACTTAAAAAGAATATAATTAAGTATAAAGTCTAGTAGATTCTAGACTACTAGCAGTTTAGACGTTAGTAGAAGTACTTAGTTAGATAAAAAAATTATAAACTAGAAGATAATACATAGAAATTAGTTAAGAACTTAAAGAATAATTTAGAGTTAATTAACTAGTATTATTAGACAAACTAGAAAAAGCTTACTTTAAGGTTATATTCTAAAAATAGAACGAATACAGCACGTTCTAATTAAAACTAAAGGATAAAAAAGGTAAAGTAATAGGCTAGAAAGAAGCTTAAACTATAGGTTATAATATATAAGCTTTTTAACCACAGGAATAAGCTTCTTCCTCTTTAAGAACTTAAATCTCATAAATTAAGGTTATCTCTTAATTAAACATTTCTTTTTTTTTTGAATTGACTTATATAAGTTTATAATAAAGCCGTAACTCATAAGCGCAGAGTTTAGAACGTTAGTTCTTAATAGAATTAAGTTAATAACAAAGTTTTACTTTATCGCGGTTGAGATGATTTTATTTTAATTACAATATAATTAGGTTATATTTCACGTTATGATTAGTATAAACTAAATAATAACTAAAACTTAAGTTCATAAGGCAGTTATTACCTTAATGGGAATAATTTAAATAAAGTGTTAGCATGTAATAGAGTTCGTTACAGATTTAAGAAACTAAATAATAAGTATATATTAAAAATAACTTAAGACACGTTATTATTAAGAAGCTAAGTAGGGAAAAAAGAAAGCTAAAAGTCTTATAACTTAAAACACAAAGCAAAAGACCTACTACCTTTATACTATTTATAAAAAGAAAAAACAATCTTCCGAGACGAAGACTTAAAAGGAGGGGATAGTATTACAAACGGTAATAAAATAACTAATAATTTAGTTAGAAAGATAATTATACTTAAGGAGTTAAAGAAACTAGTAATAATAACTAATAAAGCTTTAAAATAAAAACATATGTTTAAGCTTAAAAGAAAGAACTGTAAGTAGATATAAGATATATTAGCATAAACTAAAACATAAGCTAAGAAGTAAGAATAGAGATATAGAATTATATAAATAAATCTAGAGCATCTACCCACATAATTAAACAGAACTTAGTAAATAAAAATAGAGTAAGATAATAAAATCTCTAGTAGCTTTAGTAGTTTCTAGTAGTATTTAATATATTATTAGCTAGTATATAATATACGTACGGAAGATCTACTATAAATATAAGACATTAAATAATTTATAACTACTTTTAATTCTTTATAGTTACTCTAAGGTTAAGACTTATATTTTAAGTAAAATAGTTTAATACTATCCTGTTAAATTTTAACTTATTATATTACTTCTTTTTATTTCTACTAAGTTAACTAACTTTTACTAAGTCTAATAAGCTATCCAATCCAGAAGTAAGAGAACTAATTAACGTTATATAATTAATTAAATAGCTAGTTACTAGTATAATTTACGACCGTAAGTTAGCAACCTATAATATAAAATAAGAACATTAATAAATAAGTAAAAATAAGAAAAATAAAAATATATACAAACTTTATCTAGTATTATCTTTTTAGTAGTATTTAATATACTATATATAAGTATTTATTATATGTATAAAAAATTTGCTATAAGTATAAAGTATTAAATAACTTATAATAACTTTTAATTTTTTATAGTTACTTTAAAATTAAAAGGTTATTTCTAAGTTTAAAAACTATTAAATAAAATAATTTAACTACTATTTTATTAATTACTTTTTTACTTATTTTATACTTTTTAAAGCTTTATTTATTAAATTTAACAAGCTTTATTATATATTAATAAGTAAAAAAACTAGTAAATTATTTATTTATTACTTAAAATAAGTATATATACTAGTACTAAAATTAGTAAGTATTTACTTTATAATATTATAACTACTTACTAAGTATTAAGAAACTAATATTAAATTAAGTTTAATATAAATAATTAATTAAAGGTTTATAATAACTTAACATTATAAAAAATAAAAACTTTATTTTAATAATAAGTTATGTAGTAGTAGTAGTAGTAGTAGTAGTAGTAGTAGTAGTAGTAGTAGTAGTAGTAGTAGTAGTAGTAGTAGTAATAGTAGTAATAATAGTAGTAGTAATAGTAGTAATAGTAATAGTAATAGTAATAGTAGTAATAGTAATAGTAGTAGTAATAGTAGTAATAGTAGTAATAGTAATAGTAGTAGTAATAGTAATAGTAATAGTAGTAATAGTAGTAGTAATAGTAGTAGTAGTAATAATAATAATAATAGTAGTAGTAATAGTAATAATAGTAATAATAGTAATAGTAGTAAAAAAATTGTTAAATTATTATTTATTAAAAATAATATATTAAAAGCCTAAAAAGCTTAGTAAATTATTAAAAAATAAATTAAAGTTATATAAAAAACTTTACTAAGTAATAATAATACTATAATAAACTAAATAATTAAAAGTATAATAGTAAAAATTTACTTACTAAGTTTAATAATAATAATAAAAACTTAAAAATATTTATAGTAGTAATAAATTTATACTACTAGTTTAATTACTTATTATTTATAATAAACTAAAACTAAATTTAAACTATAAAATTAAAAATAACTAAAAAAGTTATATAATAGTTTAAACTTTTAGTAAAAAGCTACTATAATAGTAGTAAACTAAACTTAAGTAAAAATAAATTAAAAAACTATAAATTAAATATTAACTAAGTTTTTAAAAGCTATATAAATTTTAAAAAAACAATAATAATAGTATTTAAAAAAATTAATAAAAAAGTAAATGTAGTTTAGAAATTATAACTTTTTACATAAAAAAAATTAATAGATAAATATATAACAGAATTTAAATAACTTTAATTAAAACTAAGTTAAAGAAATTAACTATGAATTATAATATACTGTAATAAATTAAGCAACTAAGTTAAAAAAAATAAAATAAAAAATAACTAAATACATTACTTAAAATTATTAAAAAAGTAGTAGTTATTAATAATTGTTAATACTAATATAAAAAATAAAAAAGGTAAAAAACTTAAATAATTATTTAATTAACATAAAAAAATAAAAATACTAAAACATATAATTTAATAAATTTAATAGTAAATAAAATATTATTTAAATTTTTTTTTTAATTAATATACTAAAAAATATAAAAATAAGTAAAACACTATATATATATAAAGTTTACTTAAAGTATAGAACATAGAATTACTTTATAAAAAATATAAATAAAGAAAACTTAATATTTAAGTAGTTTATATTTAAATTAAAATACTTAATAAAATTATAGTAGTTATAGTCTAAATAAAAAAAAGTAAATTACGTAAAAACAAGTTATATAAAAAGTATAATAAAATAACTATTAAATTTGTAAAAGTAGTTTTTATTTAAAATAAAAGTATAAAATACTGTACTAAAAAGTAAAACTTAATAAGCTAGTTTTTAAAATAAAAATAAGTATTAAGCAAGTAGTAATATAATAATATAATATAAATATAAAAGAAAATTATAATAATTCTATAAAATTATAAAATAAAAAAGTAAACTTTTTATATAATTAAATTAGAAGTTTAAATAAAAAGTAATAGTTAAAACTAATGTAAGTAAAAAGCTTATATTTATTATAATTTAATAATAAGTATTAAAAAAATACTATTAAATTTATAGCTTAGAATATTACTTTAAATAAACCTGTACTATAAAATATTAAAAAGTAACTTTAAAAAATAAAATATATAAATATTAAAAAGTATTATAAAATAGAAAAAATAAGTAGTATAAATAATTAAATAGTTTAAAGCTCTTTAAATAAAATAAAAAAATCTAAACAAAAATACTTTAAAAAGAATTAAAAAAGTACTTTATAATTAGTTAATAAAAGAACTAAAACCTAAATAAAGTTAAAATAAACAAAAAATACTACTACTATTAATATTATATGTTTAAAATAATAATATAGTAAAAAAAGTATATATAAAAAATGTTAAGTTTATAAATTAAAAACTTATAAAAGTAATAACTATAAATAGATAAAACACTTAATAAAAGTTAAAAAAACTTAGAATATAATATGTACTTATATAATTAAAAAATAAATAAGAAATTAATAAAAATATAAAATTAATTTTTATAGACTTTAAAATAAAAACTTAAAATCTAAGTAAAAATACTTATAAAAAGTTAATATAAAATAAATACTACTTTAAATATAAATACTATTAAGTAAAATAATACTAAAATAAGTAGGTAGTAATAGAAAAATATAAAAACTTATAAATTTAGAATATTTCTTTAAATAAAAATACTAAACCTATAGAAAGTAAGTATAAATAAAATATAAAATATTACTAATAAAAGAATATTAACTAAATAAAAACTTAATTTATAAAAAAAAAAAAAAATTGCTTTTTAAACACTAAAGTTAAATAAAAAATAAATAAGTTAATAAATTAAAACTAGACTACTTAAAAACTAATATTAAAAAGTTAATAATATAATTATATAATAAGTATATATAAACAACAACAAATTATATGTAAATATATATATTAATAGTAAAAATATTTTAGTACTTATAAATAGTAAAATTAGTAAATTATTAATATTAAATAAATAAGTTAAAAACTAATATATTTTATATAGAATTTTAAATAAACTTATATAAATAAAATGCGTTAATAATAGTTTAATAATATTTACTAAAAAAATAATTAAATTTAAAATAAAAAACGTAATTACTAAAGTAACAAGTTACTTAAATAACTGCTATATTAAGATAATAAATTTAGGTAGTAAAATTTTTATACTAGACTAAAACTAACTAGTATACTAAAATTCTATTATAAATTAAAGAAATAAAATTATAAAATATTAATAAAAAATTATTTACAGTAAATACTCTTTACTATTAAAAATAGAAATATAAGTAAAGAAAATAGTAATAAGTAATAATACTTTTAAATTATTAGAAAAAAAAAAGTTTTTTAAAAAAGCTAAAAATAAGTTACTAAAATACTAAAATAAAACTATAATATTAAACTAAAACTTAAAACTAATTTAAAACTAAAATTACTATATTAACTTTTAATTTATTAGTAAAAAATTTATAATAATATATTTAAAATACTTAAAAAAAAATATTAAAGTTAATAAAAGTAAAATAGTATTACCTATACTATTTATATTAAGAAAAAATAGAAAACTATAAATTTATATTAATTATTAACATCTTAATAACATAATAATAAAAAATATGTATTTTATACTTATTATAAAAGCAAGACACAAGGCTTTTAGATCTTAAAGCTAAATAAAATATATTAATTAATTAATATTCTCTAGCTATAGAAGTAGGCAGATATATTTCTTTATTTATTAACTAATAATAATTATATAATACCGTGCTATTATATAATTATATATAGAGTTATTTATTTATATTATACTTTAAAGTATATTTATAACAATACTGTTAATAATAAAGCTAATAAATAAATTATAAAAGGTAAAGTAATTTAACTTATTTAATATTAAAAATATATACTATTAAATTAAAATAATAAAGAAACATAAATAGATAATTGTTTTAAAATAAAATATAAGTTATTTAAATACTTAGTTATACTATTTAAACTTATAAATATACTAGTAACATTTTAAATAATTATTAACTATATACTATAAAAATATATAAACATATTTATTATAGTATATTTAAATAATGTGTTAGTATATATTAATAAAAAAAATTACGTACAATATATAAGAAAAGTATTAGAAAAACTTAAAAAATACAAACTTTATATTTAAATAAAAAAGTGTGTATTTTATTAAACAAAAGTTATATTCCTTAAATATATTATATTTAAAAATAAAATTATAGTTAACTTTAATAAAGTTGTTATAGTTAGTATGCGTAAGTAATAAGCAAGTAAGAATATAACCTAACTATATTAAATTAAGAAATAGAGTATTATTATAAAGACTGAAGCTATATACCCCTACTAAAGCTAAGCCTAAGTATAAGCTAGGTATAGGCTTAAATATAAGCTAAGTATAAGCTTAAGCTTAAATCTTAGCTATAACTACAGTACACACCATCATAAAAGTATAAAAAATTCGATTTTAATTTACTTTAATAAATATAAAAAAAGTTTATTTTTTTTTTTAAGTTTTATAAATTTCTACTAATAATTTATAAAAAAGTATTTAAAAATTATAGTACTTTTAACAAAACTTTTAAAAAAGAATTAACTTTTTAAGTAAAAACAATAAAAAAGTTAGGTATTTAAAAACTTAAAAGGAATTTATAAAACTACTAATATTAAAAATATTTAATTTAAAGTTATTTACTAAAATTTATACAAACACATTAAATAAAGTAATTAGTGTAATTTTATTATAAAAATAAAAAAATTGAAAATTACGCTTAGTAAACTTTATATTATATAAACTAATAATTACTAAATTAAACTATAATATTTATAAGAAAAAACTTTTAACTATAGTTTAAGTATTTAAAAAATAAAAAGCTTACTTTAAAAACATAAAATGCAAAACTATTATATATTTAAATTATAAAAATTTAACGGATTTTATAACAACAAAAAAGTTAAATTAATAATAATTTTAATAGTTAAACTTTTATTAACTTTTAATTATTAAATACTTTATAAAAAAAATAAAGTAGCTAATATATTTAGTTAACAGGCTAACTATATAAAAAATATTCTAAAAATTTATAACTTAATACTAAAAAAGTAAGAAGATAAATTATTAAAATACATATATTTAAATATTAAAATAATAGTTATTCTAAAAAGTACTAAAAAAAAATTAGAATATTTATGTTATGGTGCGGTCCTATGGGAACCGTTATTTTTAAGCTTATTTAAATTAAGTACTATATAGAGCCTTTATATAGGCTATATAGGCTTTCTTATCTCTAAAACTTTATATATATTCTATCTATAGTCTTTATACGTAGCTCTGTAAGCTACGTCTTATAATCTACTTTATACTATATATTATTATTATAGTTATTAACCTTATCCATACTCTATCGCCTCCTAACAATTTAACTAAAAATATTTATAATAGTATAAAAATGAAATAATTTATATATTAAATAACTTATAAACAAAATTAATTAAAGATTAATATTTAGTAAAAATGTACAAACACTAAAAAGTAAAAAAAAACTATAGAATATATTAATAGAAGTTTTTAAATGTTTAGTATTTAAAAAAAAAATTATATAATTTTAACTACATATATTAAGTGTAAAAAAAAAAAATAAGTTAATATAGCTAATACTTAAAGCTAATAAATTATATAAATTAGTTATAATAAACTTTATTATAAAACTACTAATATTCATAACATCAGGAAAAAAATCCGTGGCTAAGAATTTTATATTCATGCTATTCTAGTATTTCTGGTATTTTTAAGTATTTAGTAGTATTTAATTACTAAACGTGACTCCTCTTATAACTCTACTATAAAGTATAGCTAATTATAACTTTATTTAAGTATTTAATAGTATTTAGCTGCTAAACGTGACTTCTCTTATAACTCTTCTACTAGAAAGTATAGCTAATTACGACTTTAACTATAAGTATACAGCAAGATGCTATAAAATGCTATTAAATGCTATAATATACTATACTCTTCTTCTAAATTCTATACTATTTTACTTGTATAATAGTCTAGTTTTTGCCTATCCACTTTCTAAAATTTATTACTAATATCTACGGGCGCTGTAAGCCTGTAAAGTTACTATTTTCTATCTATACGCGCTAAGTTTCTTTGTATGTGAAAAGCTAAACTTAGTCTTCTATTTAGCTCTAACAGAATTTTCTTTTCTCTATTCTCCTTCCTTTATATACTTATATTAAGCTAATATTTAGGTCTACTAAGCCCTTTACTAATCTATTTACTAACGTATATTTAGACCTGTACTGAGCTGTTTCTAGAGCTCTATACTAAGCTATCTCTAGAGCTCTATATTAAGCTATCTCTAGAACTCTACACTAAGCTATCTCTAGAGCTTTATACTAAGCTATTTCTAAAGCTATATACTAAGCTATCTCTAGAGCCATATACTAAGCTATCTCTAGAGCTATATACTAAGCTGTTTTTAGAGCTATATACTAAGCTACCTCTAGAGCCATACACTAAGCTATCTCTAAAGCTATATATTAAGCTGCCTTTAGAGCTATATACTAAGCTACCTCCAGAACTCTACACAGAGCTCTAGATATAATATAAGAGCCAATTTCAATTCAGTGTAGAAGCCAATTTCAATTTAGTATAAAAGCCAATTTCAATTTAGTATAAAAGCCAATTCCAATTTAATATAAAAAGAAGAAAGTAAATAAAGCTTATATAGTATTTTATTATTTTATATAGTAAATTAGTAATAGCTAGTAATTTAAAACTATAGTTTAAAATATACGTACTACGTGTAAAAAGTGAACTAGATATGAGATATATAATATACTTAGCGTTAAATTTATAAAATACATATAATAAATAAATTATATAAATATTATAAATAATAATAAAAGCTTTAGAGGATATAATCGTGTATTTTGTAGTATCTTATAAAATAGTATTACATTTAGCAGCTTAATGCTACTTTAAAGTTAAGACTATAAATTATAAAGTAAGATATATAAAATGCATAAATAACAGCTAACTATTACTAAATACTATAAAAATACCACTAATTTTTTTCCTAACGAATATATTAAAAATAAAAGTATAATACTATACTAGTAATAGTAAATTAACTAATAAATTATATATACTTTAAACTAACTTACAAGAAGTTAAATGTAAATAAGTTAATAAATAAAATTATAAAAATACTTATAGTAAAATATAAACTACTTAAGAAATTTATTATAAATAAAAACAAATTGTTTACATTAATATTCTAGAAAATGTTTATAAAAAGGTTAGAAATAAAAAGCAGTTTTTTAATATTCTACTATAAATAAATAAATAAATAAATAAATAAATAAATAAATAAATAAATAAATAAATAAATAAATAAATAAATAAATAAATAAATAAATAAATAAATAAATAAATAAATAAATAAATAAATAAATAAATAAATAAATAAATAAATAAATAAATAAATAAATAAATAAATAAATAAATAAATAAATAAATAAAATAAACAAACTAAATACTAAAATAATACTTATAAATATATTTTAATAAACTATTAAATAATTAAATTAACTTACTACTAATAGTTAAATTTATATATAGCTTTATAAAGTTATTAATAGTAAAAAAATTATAATTTTTTTGCTAACTATTATTATAAGCTAACTACTTATTAAAAACTATAGAAATTAGAAAATATATTAAAATAAGTAAAAATTAAACTTATAAAACTTTAGTTTATATACTAAAAAATAGCACGTAAAATTACCCAAAAATTTTTAGTAAGTAATAAAAACATAAGTTTAAAGTTAAGAATCTAACTTTTAAAAAATGAATTAGGTTTTTATATTATAAAAAAATTTGAAAATAAAAAAGTAATTATAAAAACTAAATTATATTTAACTAAAACTATTAAAAGTTAAATAATAAAGTAGACCTATAAATTATAAACTATAACTACTTAAAAATATAAAAATTTACTTAATATTTTACATTTTATTATTTAAAATAGTACTATTAAACACTAAACTTAAAATAAAAATTAAACTTAAAAAAAACTATACTAAGTAAAAAGTTTAGTAAATACTAAGCTACTAGAAGTTTAGGTGTTAATAAAAAAATCTAGTTAAATAAACTAAATATAAACATAATAATATATAGAAATTAATTAAAAACTTAAAAAGAAATTTAAAGCTAATTAACTAATATTATAAAAAAAAACTAGTAAAAGCTAAGTTTTGTACTTAATTAAAGAAATAAGGTAATTAGAAAATATTTATTTAAAACAAAAAAAAAGCTAATAAATTCTAAAGAAAATAATACTATAAGTTGTAGTATATAAAATAAATAATACTAATAATTTTACTTTTATTTTAATTATTTAGACTTTATTAATAGAAGTTAACTTTTTAAAAAAAAATCTTTTCTTAAAATTTGTTTAAACTAACTTATAATAAAAGTAGTATTTATAAATATAAAAAAAAAATTATAGTAGCAATAAGCTAGTAAATAATTTTATATATACTTTAGCTTTTTATGTAAAAAACTAGTTACCTTTATACTATTTATAAAAGAATTAAAATAACTTATAAACTAAAAAATAATAATGTTATAAACTATAATAAAATAGTAACTTTAACTAAAAGAGTACTTTTATAAAAAGAAGTATAAGAAAATATATAAAAAGTATAAAAAGCTAAAACAAATTAATAGAAAACTAAGTTAAGAAAAAAAATTTTTATATTAAATTTAGAAATTATAGAAAGTAGTATAAGTACACATAATTAAAGTAAAAGCCTTAATAAATAAGTAAAAATAAAGAAATAAAAATAAACACAAACTTTATTTAATATTATTCTTTTTAGTAGTATTTAATATACTATATATAAGTATTTATTATATATATAAAGAATTTACTATAAGGATAAATTATTAAATAGTTTATAATTACTTTTAATTTTTTTATAATTACTAATGTATTTTATAATTGAGCTGGATAAATAACTAAGCTAGATACTTTACTAAGACTTTATTAAAGTACTATTATTCACAGTACTATTACTTAATAGTACTATTAGTTATAGTATTATTCTTATTACTACTAGATTCTATAGTACTATCTTTATTAATTTTGTATATTTAAGTATTATGTTTAGTCCTACTATAGTTACTATAGTATCTTTAAGTTAGTTTAGTTCTATTTATTCTTACCTTCTCACAACCCTTCTTACTACTAGAACTTGTAGTAGTAGGGTTTTTAGTGGATTTATTCTAGCTAGTACTAAAGCTAAGTACTTTTTTTTTTTTAGATACATTTTCTTTTACGCTGTTTTTATTAAGATATAGTTTTATTAGCTATTTTAAGCTTAGTAATATAATTATATATAAGTACTATCTCTTAAGCTATTATAAAAGTGCCTTTAATAAGCTATTAGTACTTATTCTTTAAAGAAAAAAGTAAGCTATTTAACTTATTTATAATTAGCTTTATTTGCGACCTAAATTTTTAATAGTTCTTAAAATTTTTCAACTGCCAAATAACCTCTTAGTTAGTGGGTAATATAAATGTGTGTAATTAAATATTAAGTTTTAATATTACCTTATCTAGATTAAATAAAACTAGGCTAGTATCTTAAAAGCTTTCTTAAATATTACTTTTAGTAATTAACTTATTAAATACGTCACGGAAGGCTGGTAAGAACTCTAGTTTAGTAATATAATTAAACTAATTATATATTAGCTTTTCGACTTAGCGCCTATAGGCTCTTTTTAAAGGTAAAAAATAACCTATATCTAGTAGCTACAGAATATGTAATAAGTATACTAGTATATATAAAATAATAATCTTATTCTCCTTATAATATTCTATGAATTTAAGAGAGTTGTGGCTTTTATGGTTATTAATAATTAATAATTAGTACACGCTAATATTATGCTTTTTTATATATATATTAAAGTACTTTAACTATATAAGACTAAGCTTATTAGTTGTCTAGCTATTATTAGAGATACTAAATTACTATTAATATGGTATACTAAGTTCCTGGTACCAGACAGAAAGATAATTCTTACCTTTATAAATAATAAAAAATAGAATTATATATCCTAATATGCTAATGGCTAGAATTGTTATAACTTACTTATAAGTATTTAGCTAAAGAGTTTTTAGTTAATACCATCTCTTAAAGCCTGTAATAATTTTTTAGATTATTATTATACTTATCTGAAAGCTAGATTTATTAAAGTTATATATATCTTTATCCTATATACTATATATAGCCTTTATGTTATATATAAGATTAAATTAGTCTTATATAATAGCTAGTTCTTCTTATTTATAATGCTGGTAGTTTAGTTTCTAATTATACTTCATTTAAATCCCTAGTATACGCTTAATAAAGTTATGTAGCTAAAGTTTATTAACTAAGTCTCTTTCTTACTTAGCTAGTAGTTTATTAGCTATCTTTAAATAATATTAAGTAAAGAGACAAATTTTCTTAAATCTAGCTTAAGAATATACTCTTTTATTACCTTCTCTTCAGAAACTGTGAGTTTTATCTTATTTAGTAAGATATTATATTATGAAGTAGTTCCGTCACATCGTGTTTTTAAGCTTAATTTAGATACATTATAAATGCGTGTAGCGTTTTAAAGGCTATGAATTTAGTCTAAATTAAGAGCCTAAATAGTAAGCTATATTCTAGCTTCTTAAGAAATCAATTCTAAGTTAATAAGTGGTATAATAGTACTATAAATAATAGTACTATTAAGATTTTAGTAAAGTGTCCAGCTCAATTATTTATTTAGCTCAGTTATAAAATACATTATAAAATTAAAAAGTAATTTTTAATTTAAATACTATAGTAATTATTTATAACATCTTATAAGAGCTTTTTAAAATTTTTTTTTTTATAAATTTCTCTTTTATTACGTATTTATATATTAGTTATATGTTAGTATATAAACTCTATTTCTAAATTTTTCTACTTATAACCTATTTTTTTTCTTTTTTTAATGTAATATTTTAAACTATTACTTAGTATTATATATAGTAATTAATTAACACTTTTTTTTAATCTCTTAACTTTTATATATAATACTTTTATAATACTAAATTATGTTACTAACTTTTTATAAAATTAATAACCTAAAACTTATTAAAATTCTTAGAAACCTTACTTCTTACCTTTTAACTCTAAAGGCAAGTAATATATTACTTATAAATACTTTAACTAAATAAAAAACTTACTACTAAAAAAGTATAAATACTTTTTATAAAAAACTTTACAAATTAAAGTAAGTATTTACTTACTTAATTTCTATTATTACTATTTTTTTTATTAATAAAAGTCTAGCTCTTACTACTAGTATATTTAGAAATAACTGAAGTTTTATAAACCTAATACTTATAATAATTTTAACAATTTTTTTTTTTTTTACTAACTCTATTAAAATAACTACTTAACTTTTCAACTTTTTTTAGCTAATATTTTAAATTATAAATATTTATTAAATAACTATATAATAAGTTTATAAGAAATAAGACTTAGTATTTATTTAAATAAATTTATTTCTACTATACTGTTAACTACTTATAAAAAAAAACTTTTAATTTAATAAAATTATCTTAAATAGATATTATATAAAGTTTAGTAAAGTTACTTAAAAGTATTTATAAAAATTTAAATTAAAAAGCTACTATACAAAAAAGGTTAGCTTATATAAGCTAAAGAAATCCAAAAAAAATTAAAATATTTTTATAAATATGTTTAAGAATTTAAATAAAATAACTTTAATATAATTATATACTTAATAAAAGCTTTTTACTTTAACTTTTACTATAATTTAATTAAAGTTAACGTTTTTAATAATTTTGTTAAATAAGTAAATATAATTAGTAAATATTATAATAATATACTTATATTAGTTTTAAAAAAATAAATATAGCTTACACTACTTAATTATAAAGCTAAAACTTATATTATAAAAAAACTCTAATATTATAGAAATTAATATTATAAGTTACCCTTTTTTTTGTTTAAGAAATTTTTTATTTTAAACATAGTAAATATAGTTACTTTATTTAAAATTACTTATTTTCTTTATTTAAATTCTAATCTAATAGTCTACTTTAAAGAAACGTCTTTTAATAATTGTTTTACTTATTTTCATTTAGTTTTAATAAATCCTGTAATTAGAAACTTAATTAGTAATTTAGACTTAACTTATTAAAAGCTTTATTCTAGAAATAAGTTGCTTTTTAAAATACTTTTAATACTAGACTTTTATTAACTTATAGACTTTTTATTTAATAACTAACTTTTAGAACGACTAAGTAAATATTTTATATACTATTTAATAAAATAGTATATTTTACTTTATTACTATTTAAATTAATATTAAAGTAACTAGTATAGGTTATATTAATAGATTTTTAGTTATTACTTAAAAACTTTATTTTTTACTACTTTTATATATTCTATATTCTACTAGTTTTAATAGAAAATAACTTAAAAAAAGGTATATTTTATATACTACTAATATAACTTTCTACTACGTAAATTACGTTAAAAAGATTTATTTCTACATAATAATTATAGAAAACTATAGATTAATTTTTAGCTAATTTTAAATAAAAAATTATAAAGTTAACTTTAACTATAATATATAAAACTACTTTTTAATACTTTTTATTACTAAGCTTACTATTTATACTTATTTTAATTACTAATATTTTTTAAAGAAATTTGCTAGCTAAATAAAAGCTTTTTAGTAAAGTTTTTACTAAAAGGTTTTTATTTTAATACTACTTATTTACTTTACTTTTAAATTTACTTCCTAAAGTTACTACTTACTATTTAAGTATAATATAATAACTAGTTAACTAAAATAAACTTTTAATTATAAGAACTTAATACTTACTTAAAAAACTTTTTAGTAAACTATTTTTTAAAGGGTTTTTACTTAGAAACTAAATTTACATTTAACTATATACTTAAATTTAATATTAAGTTAAATAAAGATTTTATAAAAAAGCCTTTTTTTAAAAGCTTTAAAAACCTTTTAGTAAAAATTTTACTAAATGAGTTTTATTAAAAACTTAAACTTAACCTAAATATAGATATTTACTTAATAAAAGTAGTACTTTTTATTTAGCTTATTTAAAAACATAAATATAAAATCTTTTCTATTTTAATAGCTAATATTAATAAGACTCTAGCCTTAAAAACTTATACTAACTTATTTATAAAGGTTTGAGGAAAATACTTTAATATTCTTAAAATATTATTATATAAGAAAGCTAATAAACTACTTAAATACTAACTATATACTTATAAGATAATTTTTTAAAAAAAAAAATAACCTAAATTTAGTTTTTTTTTATAAAATGTTTTAAAATAAACTTAAGAGTCTTAAAAAGTATTTTAATAAGTACTTTACTAAAAAATTTATTAAAGTAAGTTTTTTTTTTATATTCTCTTCTATTATTTTTATAAAAAAACCTAATAAAGGTATATAATTTTGTATTAACTATTAAGCTCTAAATACTATTACTATTAAAAACTATTACTTAATTTTATTAATTTAAGAAGCCTTATTATACTTTAGTAAAACTAAGTATTTTATAAAATTTAATATTATTTTAGCTTTTAACTACTTCTATATTATAAAAAAAAGATAAATAGTTAACTATTTTCTAGACTAAATATAGCTTATGTAAGTATTTTATAATACTTTTTAAGCTAGCTAATGTATGAAGTACTTTCTAATATTATATAAATAATGTTTTTTTAGCTATACCTTAACGTATTTTATACATTTTATATTAAAAATATTCTAATTTATAATAACTTTTAATAGAAATACTAGTAATACATAAAATAACTTTTAAAAATTTAGAAAAAGCTAGTTTATAACTTAATATTAATAAATGTAAATTTTACTTAAAATAGGTTAAATTTTTTAAGTACGTTATTTTCATTAAAGAAATTAGTATAGATTTAAATAAAGTAAAGAATATTCTTAATTAAAACAACCTCTATAATATAAAAAAAATTTAAAAACATTTCTATAATTTACTAATTTTTACTAATAATTTATTAATATTTTTTTTATATTATAGCTCTACTTACAGTTCTAATAAAAAAGAATACTTAATTTAAATTTAATAACACTTATTAAAGAGTATTTGAAACTTTAAAATTTATATTTATAACTATTTTAATTTTCTAATGTTTTAATTTAAAACTATTAATTATTATAAAAGCTAATTTCTTAAACTATAAAACTACTAGTACATTTTTCTAAAAAAATAAATAAAGTAAACTAAAACCTATTCCCTACTTTTTTAAAAAGCTAAATTCTACTAAATATAATTATAAAATTTATAACAAGAAATTACTAGCTATTATATACTATTTTAAATAATAAAGACTTAAATTAAAAAGTGCTGTCTTTTTAATTTAGGTATTAAGTAACTATAAAAACTTATAATACTTTATTACTATAAAGTAGCTAAACTACTAATAAAATTACTAAACTAAATATCTATTTTAGTTTAACTTTATAATTACGTACTAATTAGATAAATAAGAGAGGAAACTAAATACATTTACTTACTATATAAAAAATACTTTAGTTTAAGAAAAAGCTTATAAAGCTTAATAATAAATACATTTTTACTTAGAACTATTTAATAATATATTAGAATTTAATTTAACTAAAATAAATAGGCCTATTTAATAAATTATTAAAAATAAATACTTAAATAATAAATTTATTTAGAAAACTCTATTACTAATATAAAATAAAATTTATTACTTTAAAAAGATTTTTTTAAGTAAATATAAAAATTAAAAGAATTAGCTATATTACTATACTTACTAAAAATTTAAGGCTTTTTATAGAAAGTACTATAGCTTTTTTAAAAAAAATAAAATAAAAGAATATCTTTGTAGATTTTATTACTAATTTTCTAAACTTTAAAAGTTATACTAATATTATAGCAGTAGTAGACTACTTTATAAAATACTAATATTTAATTTCTATAGTAAGATAACTACTTTAGCTATAATTTACTTTTTTTACTATTATATAAAAGTAGACTATAGTCTTCTAGAAGTAATTATATTAAACTAAAAATATAATTTATTTCTACTTTCTATAATAAACTCTATAAATAACTATAAATTAAATTCTAATTATCTTCTACTTATTATCTAGAAACTAATAGTCAAATAAAAAAAGCTAATAGTATAATAAAATAAGTTTTATGTATATATATAAATTACTAGTAAAATAACTAAGTAAACTAACTACTTTTAGTATAGTTTAAAGCTAATAATACTATATTTAAATTTATAAATTTTTTAATATTTTTAGCTAATATAAGTTAATACCTTTAAATAAGTTTTAAACTTTTTATAAGAAGCTAAAAACATTTATACTAAGTATTATAAGTAATAAAGGCTAATTATATAATAGAAAATATAGCTAATATTTAATAACTAGTTTAAAAAAAATAATGTAGACTTAGGCCCTCTAAAAAGAGTATATAAACTAAAAATAATTACTTACTTTTAACTACTAAATAGAAAATATAGTTTAGCTTAATATATAAAATATTTAAATAAAATAACTATTTAAAAAGCTAAACTTAAAGGCATTAGGAAAAAACTATATTTTTTAGATAATTTCTCTATATATATATTAACTTAAACCCTTTAAATATCTAAATATATACTTAGTTTTCCATATATTATAACTTTAGTTTACTATACTTGAATTTAAATACTTTTTAAGTTAGTAAAACCTATTATCTAAACTTATTAAAATTAATAGAAAAACTAAATACTGTATTAAATAAATTAAAGAACTATGTTTATACTATAAGTAGAAGTACTATAAATACCTAGTTAAATAGACTAAATATAATAACTTAATATAAGAACTTGTAAACAACTTTTAAAATATAACTATTATAAAAGAATTTTACTTTAAACACTTAAACTAACTTGAACTTAATACTTAATATAGATACCTTTTATAAGAACTTAAATTTAAAAAAAGAGTTCTATTATAGTAACTATTTATAATACTTTATAAAGACCTTTAAAGAAATTTTTTTATAAGCTTTTTTTCTTATTATGTGTTTATATATTAGCTACGTGCTAGTATATAAACTTTACTTCTAAATATTTCTACTTACAACTTGTTTTATATTTTTTTATATAATATTTTAAACTATTATTTGGTATTATATATAGTAATTAATTAATGCTTTTTTTAGGCTCTTAACTTTTATATATAATACATTTATAACATTTATGACATTAAAAAATCATTAAGTAAAATAATTTAATTGCTATTTTATTAATTACTTTTTTACTTACTTTATATTTACTAAAGTCTTAATTATTAAATTTAATAAGCTTTATTATATATTAGTAAGTAAAAAAGAAAATAGACTATTTATTTACTAGTTAAAATAAGTATTTATACTAGTACTAAAATTAGTAAGTGTTTACTTTATAATAGTTTTATATTTACTATTATTATAACTACTTTATTTTTATTAGTTTTAATTAATTTAATTATATTATGTAAATAAAATATAATGTTTTTTTATTAACTTTACTTAATAGTTTTATAGTTTTAATTATAACTTTTGCTTTTTTCTTACTATTTTAAACTATTTATTCTATTTTTTTTAGCTAGCTATTAATAAATTTTTAAACTATTTACTATTATTTATTCCACTTAGGAACTTTGAGATCTCAAAGTAGGGATATCTAGTAACAAGTTATATTATTCTCTTTCTATCTGTTAAAAATATGGGATGGAAGTAGTCTATATAGATAAGAATTCACTTAGCGGTCAAATTAGATCTAGTAGCTATCTAATAGTAATCCATAATAGGCCTTAATAGCATTAATAATCTGCCTACTTACAGGTTATTATTCCAACACTAGTAACTTTTCTTTTTTTTTCTAAATATAGACGTGAATATATCTTATAATAATACATAGTTAACTCCAAAAGAGGTCCTTTCTTAATTATTGTATTATACCATTATTATACTATTATTATATTATTATTATGTTATGAGGTTGAATTTATTACCTTTTACTTCTATTATTTATTCCTATTTAAGGTCTGATACTACTAGGAGTTTAGTCCAAGTCCTATATGATTTTAACTATTTACTATTATAATAATTATCGCTATTATAGTGATTATTACTATTATCTATTCGTCTAATTATTCTGCTATTAGATCTAGATATAAAAAGAGCTATCTCCTACTATTTCTCCTTCTATAGACCAATTTCCAATCCTTTAAATCCTTTAAGGAAATTAAAAAAATTTAATTAATTAATATGCTAATTCCCTGCCCGCCTACTGCTCTTTCAGAGGCCTTTTAGGTTATCTACCTATATTCTATACAGGTGTTCAGTTATAGCCATTATGTTGTCTTTAAGTTTAATAAGTTGAACTTAAAGAAATATATATATTATATATTACAGAATGAGAAATACGCTCCCGTAAGTGCCCTAAATGTTATCTAAGTTTATTAGCTAATAGATATCAAATCCCCTAGTACGCTGGGGAAGAGTATACTGCTTTTTAAACAGCTATAAATAATCTAGTATTAGAGAAAAAAGAGAAGGAGAGTTTAGAGAAAATAATAGCTATTAAGCATATAGCTTATACTCTTAATAATATCGTCTATATAATAACAAGCATAATAAAAGAGTTAGAGACTAATCTATTAGTCTTTACTCTTTTAGAGAGGATCTAAGGTATCTTAGAAAAACTTAATATTCTCCAGAAAAGTATTAAGGCTTTACCTGCCTTAATTTCCGGACCGGTTCATAGTCAAGGCGATGGTAGTAATAGTAGTAATAATTATTATTATAGTTAGAGAGATTTTAGGGCTAGTCTCTATAAACATAATAGTAGTCTATTAGCAGACCCAGATGCTTAATTTACTGTTCTATTCCTATATTTATAGTTTCTTTTTATAGATCTATTCTTCTCTTTCTATTCATCTATCTATTTGGACGTGTGCCTTGTTGGTGTTGATAAATCTCTTTAGTAAACTATTACTATTTCTTTTTATAAAGGCATTAGCTAGATTATCTGCTTTGTTTATCCACTAAATCTTATAGAATTCTCAACGTTTATATGATTCTTATAGGGCCATAATATTAATTATTAAGCGCTTTTCCTTTATTATTCCTAGCTTAACTAAATACTTATAAAAGAAGTATAAATCTATACAGATAATTGTATTAATCTGTGGTAGATTTAATTCTTATGTAATTTAGTTAAGTATTATGTTAAACGCGTAGACTATATTTACTTCTAAAACTATTCTATATATCTTAGATACTAGAACGCTTTTTGTTATATACTTACTCTTAATTAAAGAGTAGTGCATAATATTTCCTATTAACTTAAAGCTATTATTCTCCCGTGATTTAGTTCTAATAATAATTAGGAAGCTAAGTTAAGAGCTTATGTCCTTATTATTTGCGAATAATCTATCTATAAATATAAATAGTAAATACTTTTAGATGTTAAACAGAATGTAATAAAGTTCTCTATCAGGGTTATCAATCTACCATTAAATTCACTTATTTAGTGTATTAATATTAGTTTTCTCTAGATTTTAATGCTGAGCTGCAATAGAAAGATTAAATATTATCTTAAGTTAGTAGATTAATATAATATATACTCCCCTTACTTGTTATTCAACATATTACTAGTTTAGGTCACTTTTAGATATGTTAATAAGTTAGAGCTTAAGTCCTTACCCTTTTTATTACACGTAAATTTAGTTATTAGATAATTTTCAAATACAGCATCCATTAAATATTAGTTTAAATTTAGAATCTAGTTTTTATTTTAGTTTAGTTATAATTTAAGCAATCTAAATCTATTCCTCTTTTAATTTAGAGAATATATTATTACAGAGAATAAGAGTGTTATCTGTCTGTATACCTATAAGTCTAAATATAATCTAAGAGTAATCCTTTATAATAAGAAGACATAAGTTAAAGAATAATAATTTCATATTTAGTTTATTATAATAGTGCTTTAAGTATATAGCCTATTAATAAATACCTATTTTTATAATACTATATAGTAGTTTTATAACACGCATGATTGTTCCCTTTAGGTATAAATACTAAATCTAGTAGGAAATTCAGGCTAGTATTAAATATATAAAATATATATTAAATTATACGTATATCTAAGTTACATTATAGATCTAAAGATTATAATTAAACTCTATTATTAGTATAGGTGTGATTACTAGGATCAATTTTTAACTTACTTATTAGAAAATTAGAGATTAGGTTAGAATTAGGTCCTTATTTATATCTATATATCCCTAAATAATAAGCCTTAACTTCTTATATAGCGAGTCTGTTCCGAGCTCTTTGACTTCTTAAACTATTCTTAAATTAAAGATCCTTATATCTCCGTGTTTGCTCTAATTATGTTTTTTAAATATAAAAACTTCTTATTTAAGTAATACTTTAATCTTAGAGTTATTTAAGACTTTAAATAGTCGTCTAGGTATTATAATCTTCCCTTATTTTTAAAGTCTTTTTAATTCTTCCTAGTGTTATAGCTTTTTCCTGCTGATAAAAGTATTTTAGATTTTATATAGTCTTCCTCATCCTCTCTTGACAGGTTTAGTTATAAGTTTAGTTTAGATATAGTTCATAAAAAGCTATATAAAGAGATATTTAGAGTTAATTATAAGTTATATTAAAGGAACTTCAGGGTCGACTAAGTAAGATTTTATAATAATTAATTAAAATTATATTAGTCCGTGTGGTATATTAACTATATAGATTTTATTATTAATATTAAGTAATTTAAATAAGCCTATCTATCCTAATGCTTCTCTCTATACTCTAATATTACTTTAAAGTAGTAATTAAATAGTTAGGGCAGTATCAGAGCCGTTTCAGGTTACAAGAGTAAATATAATTTAGTTTTAAGTATAAATTTTCTTAATCTTATATATTACTTTCCTAATTGCTTCTGCCCTTTCATAGACATTTAGTAAGAATAGTAATATCTTAGTTATTCTTAAATAAGCTCTAAAAATAAGTAGTGTTAGTATAAGGCTATTTAGTTCTATAGTATTATTAACTACTTTTATTATTAACTATAGTGTATTATCTAGGGTCATGCTAGTACCACTTTTAGATCTAATTATATTAAAAGCTTATCTTAATAGTGCGTGATATTATTTAATTTTACCTATACTATTATAAGCTTTAACAGGTATTTTCTTAACTAAGATAGCTATAGAAAATGCTTTTAAATGAAATTTAGAAGATACAAAGTTCTTTCCGGCATTATGCCTAAGCATTTTAGAAGGGCCTAAGTAGATATCTATCTAGTAATCTCTTAGTATATTCTAAACATGCTTAGCTGTTTAGTTTTTTAGAAATCATACTACTTAAAACCCTATTACAGAGTTAACAATGTAGATTATTAGACGGTTATTTAGATAAAAGATATCTACTATAATTTCATAGTTAAAGTTAAACTCTTTATCGCTTTTTAAGCGGAATCGGAATTATTCTAGGGCTATTCCAAATATCTAGTAAGCATAATATTTCTTAGTAATCTTTTATAAAATAGATTTATTTATAAGGTCTTCTAGATTTACGCGTTATAAAAGGTTAGTTAGTTTTTTTACTAAAGAGTATCTAAATCTCCTGTATAACTGCTAGAGTTCTGGCTTAGTAAGATATAATACAGCTATCTCTTTATTATTATACAGGAGTAACTATAAATATCCTTATTTTTAAACAACTAGTACTCTTTTTAATCTTTGTACTAGCTTATTTATAAGGTTATCTAGTTTAACTCTAAGTCTATCTATATCTGCTAAGTAGAGCAAGAATAGTGTTCTTATTAGCATAATATAAAAAGTTATAAGTCTAATTAGGGTCTAAACCTGAGCCATACTAATAGATATTATAGATTCTTTTTTAAATTAGATTTTATATAATCTAGTATCCTTCTTATTAAGCTCTACTTTCTTGATCTTTTAAAGAGCTTAAAATTATTTCTAGTTTATAGTTAAGATACTTACAGCACCACTATCTAGTAAGATACCTTAAAAAGTATTAAAGAAGTATTAGTATATATTTAGAGCAAAAACGGATGTGTCTTCAGTACTCATTTTAGAGTCATCTTTTATAAATTAATAAAACGTTATTTTATTATTAAGGATTGAGACTAGATTTAGGCTATTTACAGAGTTACTTATAACAGTTATAAAGAATTATTCTATCTTATCCAAGTTATCTTCATTAAACTTAGTTATTAACTAATTAACGGTTTGTTCCGTTTCTTCTTTAGTGTCCTAATTTTCTAGTTAAATTCCTTTAAACTTATATAGAAATTATTAAAAGGTCTTCTTTGAAGGGTTTATAAATCTATTTCAGAATTATTTATAGCTTCTCCAGTGTTCTTCTAGGGAGTGTTTTATTAACTAGTATCTAATAATTTTATAAATAAAATATTTCTTAATTTAGTTATATTTCGTACTGTTGTCAGATCTCTTCCGGTTAAACTTTAGTTTAGAGAATTTTTTAAACTTTTCTTTGTTTCTTCCGTACGTGTGGTCGGTCCAGAATTAGTTATTTATCTTATCTAGTTTAGTTATAAATACTATACTATTTCAGATATTTCTCTTAGTAATTCTAATAGCTATTTATAGTTTATTATAAAGCTTTTTATAAGTATCTTCTAGTTTATATAGTGCTAAGTTATATTCTTTAATATCTTAATAAGCACTAAGTAATTAGTCTCTTAGTATTATCTTAGATTATTATCCAGATAGGAGGCCTTTTTAGATAAGATATAGTTTATTAATTATTATGTCCAGACATTAAAGCTAAGTTTTATCTAAATTAGTTATAATAGTGTTCTGTAGTATAGTGCTTTACCACTCTCGCATATATATCTAGCAGTTTTCTAAACTATAGAAGCAATTTTTAGTTCTTTAGACTAGTTATTTAAACAATAGTTTCTTATTAAATAAGTTATTATAGTAGTACTGCCTTGCTTTACCTTTAAGTATGAATGAGAAAGCTATATGCTAACTGTAGACTAAGAGTACACAACAAGTACAGTTATTATAAAAGATTAGTAGTTTTGTATCCAGGAAGTTGAACAGTTCACCTCCGAATTGAATCATTAAATTATTATTATAGAATTTGCCGACGTTTATAATTTCTCAGGTCAGGTGGCTCTTATACAGACCGGTTTCATATACTTCAGGGTTGGGTTCGGAGCTGATTCATGGTAGTATTGGAAGTCTTAGTGGTAGCTGAAATTATTGCCCTGATACTAATGAGCTAAATCAGGCTCTTATTAGAGTGTTTCCAAGAAGATAGCTTCGATCATTCGGGTCTCATATATTAGAGGGTTGGCGTGAATGACCGGGTCTTTAGGTTTGGGTTTATAGTTCTGGTTTTGGTGGGGTTGTAGGGTCTTTCGGACTAGAAATAATTAATAGTCAGAAGTATTCTGTGTGCCTTAGTGATCTTTCGTCCTATCTTGAGTTCATAATCTTCTTTTCTATTTGTTTTCGAAGCTCTTCCGGAGGCTATGGGGGCATTTCATTCTTAGCTACGATGTCTACTAACACGCGTGTGATAGGTCCTTTTCCAGTTAGAACAGGTATGCCATTTTATCGTAGGAAGTCGCGGAATCTCTGATTGACGTCTGTATCTGCCAGTTTGAATGTCTCCTCTTTCCAGCCTCTAAAGTCTTTAATGATCGCTTTAAAAAGGTCGTAATCATAGTCACCGTGATGAATGTATGAGTTTTGAAAGTAGAGGATATGTGTATCGATTCCGAGTTTGGTGTTATTTGGGTCAGACGGTTCAATTCGTTGTCCCCATTTCATCCGGTCAACCTAGCCTTCCAGCGTCTCTAGAAGTGGAAGGGGCATTGTCAGATTATAGTCGGACTGTTATCGGATGTAACAGTCGAGTTAGTTTTTATGTCGTTTCAGTATCAATAACCAGGGTCAATGGTAGGGGTCGAAACGGATGGGTTCCATACCTAGTTTAGATGTGGATCTAATGCGTGATGGACGCAGCAGCTGAGATGTAATACTAGCCGCCTTAGAGGCCTGTCCGAGCGACTATCGATACCCACTAAGATATAATACTAGTGTGTATCTTCTACGGTTTGTACTTCTTCTTTAGCACAGAGTCGGAAGGGTTACGTGCGACTAAAACACGGTACGAACTCTCCTATCTGTCTCTTCTAAGTGAACGTTGCTGCTCTGTGGATTTCTAGGTGTGTTTCAGACTACACTCGGATACAATCCACTAATCAGTGTTTATTCCACTCAGGAACTTTGAGATCTCAAAGTGGGGGTATCTAGTAACAAGTTGTATTATTCTCTTTCTATCTGTTAAAAATATGGGATGGAAGCAGTCTATGTAGATAGGGGTTCGCTTAGCGGTCAAATCAGATCCGGTAGCCATCCGATAGCGATCCGTAATAGGCCTTAGTGGCATCGACAATCCGCCCACTTACAGGTTATTATTCCAACAACTATATTTTATTAAATACAATATATAATAAACTTTTACTTATTATAGTTTGTAATACTTTGTTTTATAAAATTATAAGTGTTTTTAAAATTTTTATTTTATTTTAAAAATACTTAAAGTTAAATTATTAACTATTTATAATTATAATATTATAAAATTAATTTAAAATTATACTTATTTTATATTAACATTATATAGTTTATATAGAATTTTTATTTTGTTATTACTTTAAGTAATTAAATACTTTTAAAAGTATAATTTAATAGTTACTATTTAAAATATTAAAACTCTATTTATAAAATAGTCTTAATTATAAAAGTAGTTTAAGTAAAGTAAAAACTTTAAGTTAAAAATATACTTTTATTAAAAATACTTTTATATATAGTTAACTTAAGTAAAATTTTATAAATATAACTTATTTACTTATGTACTATAATTTTACCAAAAAAAATTAAAAGTAAAATTAAAATTAAAAAACTTTTAAATTATTATAACTTATAATATTTTTATTTAATATTTTAAAATCTTTTTTTAAGTATTTTATTTAATTAAAAAGCAATTTTTTTTAAATCTAGTATTTTTAAAAATTTTAAGTAAAATTAGTTAATTATTTTAAATTAAATTAAATAAAATAAAATAAAATAGTTAATATTATAACTATTTTCTGTTATATTAATTTTATGCTAAGTATAAAAATAAATTTTTACTTTTAAAATATTTGTAGTTATAACTATTATTAAATAAAGTAGTTAATATTTTAAATACCTTTTTAGTTTATTTTATAAAATTTAGGTCTAATATAAAGTACAAACAAGTAAAGTAAATATTATAAATAGTAATAAAAAAGTAAATAAATAATAAGTAAATAACATTATAAATAACTATACTATTATGTTAAGTTAATTTTAATAGTATAAAAATTAGAATTTAAATAATATAATATAAAATATAACTATTATTAATAAAAGTTTAAAAGTTTAAAATATACTTATAATTTTTTGCTTAATATAATTATTATAAATTTTTAATATTAAAATTTTACTCCTTTTTTTTTACTTTAATAAGTATATAAATAATTAAGTTTAAGTTTTATACAAAATTATAATATTAAATAGTCTTTAATAGATTTTCTATTTAATAAATTAAAAAATTTAATTTTTTTTAAGAATTTAGATAGTTTTTATAGACTAGTAATTTATAAACGTAATTTAAAAAATATAAAAATATTTTTTATTATTATTATTATTTATATTTATAATTTACTTTATTTTAATAGCTATTATAATTATTTATAATAATATTTAATATAAAGTATATTACTAAAATAGTTATAGTTTGTAAAATATCAAAAAAGTTTAATACTTAAAAATTTAAAATACTTATTATTATAAAAGTACTATATACAAAAAGTTAAAAATTTAAAAAAAGTATTAATTAATTACTATATATAGTGTTAAGTAATAATTTAAAATATTATATAAAAAAATATATAATAAATAAAAATATTTAAGTAAAAACTTGTGTACTAGCATAAAGCTAATATATAAAAATATAATATAAAAAAGAGTTTATAAAAAAGTATTATAAATAGTTAATATAATACTTATTTAGTAGTTAAAAAATCTAAATAAATTTAAAAAAGTAGAAAAAAAAATTTAGTAAAAAAAAAGAAAAAAAAATTTAGTAAAAAAAAGATAAATAAAAAATTATAAATAAAAAATATAGTTAAAAAATTATTATAAAAAAAAATTAGTAAAAAAAAAAAATTTTATAATCTAAGTTACATATATATATAAAACTTATAGTTAACATAAAAAAAAACTTATTTATTAAAGTTTTAATTTAAATTTTTTTTAAATTTATATATTTACTTTTAAGGTTTTATTTTTTTAAAATAATTTTAATTTTCTAAAATTTATAATATTATTTACTTAAATAACTATATTTATTTTTTACTAATACTTTTATATAGCTATTTTAGTAACTTAAAATAAAACTTTTTATTTTTTAGTATTTATTTTTTGCTTTTATTTTTAATTTTTAATTTTTTACTTTTTTATAAACTTTTTTATACTTAGTAAACAAAATTAGTAATATACTAAAATATGTATATTAAAAAATAATTATATACTAAATATCTATAAAAATATAAAAGTTATAAACTTTACTAGTTTTAATAAAAAAAGTCTTATTTCTATTAGTAATTTTTTTAATAGTATTAGAGCTATTAAATAAAGCTTTAAAATAAAGACTTATATTATTTGTTTACTATATAATAGTTAAGATAATTATACTAAATTCTTAATATTTTTTTACTTATTAGTTTTATAAACATTACTTATATAATGTTATAAATATACTAATTATATTAAATAATAATAATAAGCTAAATAACAAGCTAAATAATAAGCTTAATACTACTATATTTAGTAATAATAGTAGTAGCCAAACTCTTAGATATATTCTGTCAGCTAACTATAAAAATTCTTATTTCTTAATTCCTATTGTTTTCGCTAAGAACATTCTAATGGTGAGGCTAGAGACTTTGCTATAAATAGCACTAATAATAGTTAGAGCCTTAGAAACTAAAGCATCAAATATAAAAGGGTTAGTAACATAGAATAGTTATGGCCTTCTATATATTGAAAGTACTATTAGTCTTTATTAAATAATAAAATAACGAAGTGTCCTGATTAGGACGTGCCAGCTTCCGCTAGCCGGACTCATAATGTTTTTACTAAGTACGAGAAAACCTTCGGCACGAAGTGAATGAAACAAACGTCTTGGGCCCAGAAAAGGCGAAACATTTCCACTTCACATCACATTAACTCGGTCCGTGATGGGTCCTAGAGTCTAAGTAAATAATTAGTCTATAATAAGTATTAGGTACAAGATCCTGACCACACCATTTCGCCATCCCCTATGGAGGTCGCGAGTAATAGTTATTACGTGAGCTATCTTACCAACACAGAGCGTAATGGTGTTAGCCCAAGCACTTAGAATGAAGGCTGGTAGGAGGAGTCAGCCAAAAGTACTCTAACTTCGCCGAATCTGCCTTTACAGAAACAGCCTGGCACATCTGCAGAGTTTAATACACCACCCCTAAACGACCTCATCGCTCTACAAGGATGACCAGAGAGAAGGCGAAGGAAGTAGAGAAGACATTAGAATGCTTGGGTTCACACGGACAGAAGACACTATACTACGTATACCCACGTCACTTTCGGGATAAGGACTGGAAAGTAGAGGACCTAAACAATGTCTTCTTGGCAGAGGATGGGTCTGTACAGTATATTATAAGGTGGAAGCCGTCGGTGATAGTAGAGGGCGCCCTCTGTAAAGCACTTCAGGAGCGAGGCGTGCAATTATTTAAGGAGAAGTACGAAGCTAAGGCGCGAGAGAAGCGGCTTAAAATGCAGGGGGGGCTGATTAACTTGCCGCGGTAAATAAAGGCTCTAGGAAAGTAATTAGTGCCTCTCGTGGGCGCTGAAATAGGAGAAGAAGCTAACGAACAACCAAGGCGAAACCACGTCAGCCGTCTTTACTAAAGCCTATGGGGTTCTGGTGCTAGCAAGGTTAAACAATACACACAAGCATATTAGTAAGATATCTACAGCCTATTCAAGTCGAATTAATAAGAGTAGAGAGGATAGATAAGCCATGGTAAACGATTCCTACAGTATGTATATATTTGGTAGTCACCTCCAATAAAAACTTATCTCATCTCTTCTCACCCTACTCTTATCCTCCTTGTCCCGACCACTCGCCTTCTCCACGAAGCTAGGAAAGACCACGTCCTCTTTAACCTCCTCTACTTCCACCTCCGCGTCCTCATCCTCATCCTTATCCTTAATAATCCATCCATCTTTATCACAAATCTTCTTTACTGTCAAGCCCCGCGATTCTGCCCTGAAACGCACGAACAGAGCATAACACATTTACAAGCATGAATAACACCAAGCCTGATAGACGCACCGTAATGTCATTCTATGATGAGAGCGAAGCCGATAAGGATATCTACAACGACTTCGACGTGCCCTCCGAGATTATTAACAAGGGTGCAGATCTTTCCAAGTTTCGCAATCATGGCCTAGAATTTCAAAGAAATATTTGCGCAAGAGCAGTCGCTTCTGCGATGCGATAAGAGATTCTTCGAACTTCACTATCAGCCTTCGTAGAAGTGAGACGTGGAATAGAAAGATTTTCATAGTGGATGGGACAACTTGGTTCTTGGTTCATTCCGTTAGATAAAATTTATTACTAGAATTCATTGCTAGATAGGATGCAATGTGATACTAAGTTCTGTATACAGCCCTCAGGTACAAACCCTCTGCAAAAGACATACCGTGGGAGATGAGGGTGTAAGTGTTCAGCTAGCCTGTATATAGGAAAGAATGGGTTTGGTTTATAACATGATACAAAAGTCACTAGTCTTAGAAATAAGGTCACCGGACAATAGTGACCTTGGGGAGCAGCTAGCCCTGGGTTAGCTGTCCTACGATTCCCTTCGTCACAGGGAAAGTATCTAGGACACATCGTTAAGGACGCAATGGCTAGGACACTATAGGTAGGACACTACCATAGCTAGAACATCCGTCCAGTAGCACCATTCGTCCTAGGTTGCTGCTTGACCTAGAGTATCTCTGACCGGACGCAGGGTAAAGATGTCAAGCAACCTCATGAATTGAAAACTATGGATGGCTATCCTACTTAAATATGTGCTTGTAATGTCGATAGGGGGGATTGTCAGGAGAAGATCGTCAGGAGACGATCTTCAGGAGGATCAACAGGAGAACTCAGTATACAAGCAATGGTGCTACCTGAGAGGCCAGCACTCGGTTACAGTATCTGTCCTGGAAATAGATTTGTCCCAGGACAAACGGGCTGGGACGGAGCCCACGGGAACTGTATAAAGTAGCAAGAGTTATGGGATGGTATAAGCTGCGTCAACACTGTACGGGCCATGTCGGCTGTTCAGCTCGTGGAACCCTGACGGGGGCTCGTTTTAGGCAAGGGCCCGAAACCGGGAACCAGAAAGCCAAATCCACGGGCCTGAAAATGGGGACTTCAGACCAAAATCTACACCTTGCACGCAGTCCAATACTGTAGGGAGCCCGCATGGGCTCTGGGGCTACCCTGTTAGACCTGGCTTTTGCTCAGCACATCAAAAGATCCTTCCAACTTAGATCATGGAGCTCAAGTGAGCTGCGGAATGTTACGAGCCGCGAATGGTACGAAATGGTCCGTATAAGTTGCATTTTTCCGCTACGCTTGTTAGTCACATTGACGCCTGTTGATGCTGAAGGCACAGACATCGTTACCAATATTACCGTCACTAGCGAAATCGGCTTCCGCCCGGGGTGCGCCCGAAAACATTTCCCAACTTACTGCCGGGGCGCTTATCTTACGGGCTAAACTAAATCCATTTCATGTCCAACCTAGGTGGTTCCTAGCTTACTTAGTATAATCGTATTTTACTGTAGATTCCTAATTTAGGCCTTACGTAATTTGGTTCTTTTTAGAGAACCTGGGAAATATGTATTATATATTAAGAGCTTCCCTGGACCGTTTTAAAATAGACATATTAAAAAATATTATTTTACATATTATAGCCTGACCGTTCCTAGTCTAAGAACGTGTAGATTGGATACATATTGCTTTTTTTACGATTGGGAGTGTTGCGCCTTCTCGTGCAGTAGCTTAACCACCGCCTCGCGCTCGTTCTCTGCAGCCCACAAAGTAGCGGCGTTCGACCATAGTTCTTGTACTCCGAGTCTACGTCCACCTTCCCGGTCTCGAGCAGCAGCTTAACCATTCCCTCGTGCCCTTCCTCTGCAGCCCACGATAGTGGCGTCCAACCCCCGGCGTCCTTTGAATCTGGGTCCACCTTCCCGGTCTCGGGCGGTAGCTTAACCACCGCCTTATGCCCTTCCCTCGCAGCCAACCATAGCGGCGTCCGACCCTCGGCGTCCTTCGAGTCAACGTCCACCTTCCCAGTCTCAAGCAGCAGCTTAACCACCGCCTCAAACCCCAAATACGATGCTGTGGTAAAAGAGCTAGTAGATACAGGAAACCCATATGCATTGGATGCATATATAGCGTACCAGGCCCTATATCGTTTTGACCCTATCTCGCAAAGATTTCGTGCTAAGTCTACTATTGCCTCCTTGCTCGGTATTCTGGCATGGCGAAGAGGGGGATGGTGAGGAAGATGTTAAAGAAGGATAAAAAGGCGTAGATGAAGGACGACATGCGCTAGTAAAACGTCATCTGCCGCACGGCTTCACCATGCAAGCAGAACTTGAGTTTCGGCGATGTGGGTCCCGTACCTTTAGTTTCAAATGAAGAAGGTCAAACAAGCTACCAGAACTACGAAATGTGTTCCGGATTTCTAGAGGCGGAGATGCTTCACGGTAATAATAGCCGATTCGACAGTAGAATCGAGAGTAGGCGAGAGTATAATCCTTTTACAATGTCTCTCTATTTAGACATATGTTCAGCTCTCACGCGTTGCAACAAAGCAAATCCCCATTGGCGGCGGACCTCCCATCCAACCCACATCCTCTTGTTCCCACCCGAACTCTCCTATCTCCACTAAGTTGACCTCTACCTTCCACTTCGTCTTGGTCAACTCTCCGATATCGAACCATAGCGTTTTCAAACTTTTATCATCATGCACCATGGACCTTGTCCCGGCGTCTTTCACCTCCTCTTCTACGGCGTTACCCGTAGTCGTACCGCGCGAATACCCCACCGCATGTGTTCCCACTTTGCTCAACATCGCTACTGTCTTTCCAACTTCAACTTGACCCGGGAAATGGAAAAGATCAAGGAACAGTCCCATGAGCACCACATCAACCTTCCCACTCAACTGAAACAGCTGTTCAGAATTCGCGCGCAATGATTCCGCATACCGATCTGTCCTCGCATCTGCTTGAATGAACTTCGCAGGCGGAGATGAGGCATCACCGAATAACTCCAATCCTAGCGCCCATATTTCTTGAGAGACATCTAGAACGTACAGCTGTGTGGATTTCACGCTCTCGGTCACCGCCACCCGCCTTATCTCCTGCCCCAACCTGCAGTACACGTCAGCCGAAGCTCTCCAACTCAAAGCAATGATCCTAAGCGAAAACGTGGGAAAGAAAACGAGATACGTTGTTCGTACTCCCATCTCACTTACCCACACCCAAGATCAAGCACCGTAGCGCCTTCCCTCGCCCGCTTCAGCACAACATCATCGTACCAGGACAACCCGGAAATCCCTGGCAATAGAAACAACCAGCGTCCAAAGCATGGGTAAGCATCAAGAGCCCAAGCTCTGTCCCGAATCGAGTGCAGAAGAGTTGTCAATTCTTTTCCATTGGAACCAGTGGCGTCGACGAAGAAGTCGGAAGTTCGGTCGAGCTTTTTGCCTATAGAGGCGGAATACCAAGCCACATCTGTACGCACAGGTGGCGGGAAATATTTAGAGAGGAGACGGGTGACTAGCCGTGGACGATAATTTTTGTGCTTTGCCGATGCGGTTTGGACCGTATGTTGGGCGAGGTGGCGGATTGATTTTGTGGACGAGACGGTGGAGGGCTGGTTGTTGGGGCTCTGGTTTGGTGGTGGACATTCCGAAAGATGGTGAACGAAAAACAAGAAAACTTTATCTTCTCTGTTTCCGGAGTTTTTGCTGAATTTTCAAGACACCCGGCATACTATGAGTAAATGTAGTTGTGGCCACTACCTAGCAAGATCAACATCATAAGCCTGAAGAAGGATTGGGGCCAGTAGCTGAGCGATGAGATTTGGTTTCCCACCAGGTAACGCCGCAATTCGTGAACGTTTATGAAGTGCACGGGCGTAAGCAGGAGCGCTCACGAACTACGGCGTTACCTGGCGTGGTGAATATCCCTAGGCACATAGGATTCGAGGCAGAATTTGCACGAGAGATCGATCACGCCATAATATTGTCGGGCTGAGCTCTTCTCGCACAATACAGGCTAATGTATTTCTTACGCCCTAAATATCTGATAGAAATTCTCCTAGTTATGGAAAAGGCTGGGAGCATAAGCAGTCATTTGTTGTGAGCATAGGTTTTTGCCTCATAAATCCTAACCCTAACCCCACGCTCGCTACTCTCCAAAAAAAAAAAAAAAAAAAACCTACATTTTCGGCTCAGGCTTACCTCAGAAGCTCAGGCCTTCTGTGTCACGTGCTATGGGGGCTGAATCAGCTCCTACACAGAAAGCCCGAGAACCAAGTCGAAAATTTGTATCAAGTTTGCTTTATTTCCTATGCAAAAAAAGTATCAAAAACTGCATAAAAGCTAACTTTACATCAAATTCATTAACACCACAAAATTTAAATAAAAAATTTAAATTTTATAAGTTTTAGATATTTACATAACAATTTCAAAAATATAAAAGTAGTATGCTAAAAAATATTTATTAATATAGTTTAAGTTTTTAAAATTTTAACTTTATATATATAAATTCTAATTTATTAATATTATATAATGTAAATTAAAAAAAAGTTTTATAAATTTTAAATATTTTTATTATAAATTTATTTATATTAATTTTATTTTAATTTTATATTAATATATTATAAAAATAAAATGCTAAAACTTTTATTTTAAATTTTTATTTATATATTAATTTATTACTAATTTTTAGAATATATAATTTTTTTCTTTAAATACTTAGCATATTAATATTATACTTTAAAGCAATTTTGTCTAATAATTATTATATAGTTTAATAGTTATTAACTTAAAATATATATTTATTATTTATAGTTTATAGCTAAAAACAAAAAATACTTAAGTAATATTAGTATATTAAAAATATAAAATATAAGTAAACATTTTAGTAGTAATAATACTAGTATATTAAACTATAAAATATACAAAAACTATATTTAATAATACAGTTAATTTAAAAGGCTTTTTTTTACTTTTATAAAAAAAAATATAATTATAAGATATTATATAAATAAAATTATATTACCTAATACTTTATATTAAATAAGTAGTTAAAAGTTTTATATAAATATTATAAAAATTAATATTATAAAAAATTAAAGCAAAATTGCTAAATACTTTATGTAATTAATAAATAATAAAAAAACTATACTAAGTACTTAATAAAATAGTATCGTGAAATTATAAATAATAATTAAATTATTAATATTATTTAAATAATAAATACTAATTAATAAACGCTTTTATATATTTTTTTTAATTTATTTAGTTTTATTTTTAGTAATTACTTTAATATTTTAAAGTTAATAAAATATTAATTTTTATAATATAATTTGTTTTAATTATTTTTTATTGTTATAGTAGTACTATAAGTAAAAAGTTAAGTACTTAATAAAAGGTGTTAATTAATTACTAAGTATAATACTAAGTAATATTTTAAAACATTACATAAAGAAAGAAAAAACATAATAAGTTATAAACTAAAATATTTAAAATAAAGGCTTATATGCTAACCTAAAACTAATATATAAATATATAATATAAAAAAAAAGCTTATAAAAAAAAGCTTTTTTAGAAAATTTTTATGTTATAAATAGTTATTATAATAGTACCTCTTCTTTAGATACAAGCTTCTATAAAAAATATTTATATTAAATATTAGGTTTAAGTTAATTTAGGTTTTTAAAATAGATTTTTTTATAGTAGCTATATTTTAAAGATTACTTACAAATTCTTATATTAAGTTATTATATTTAGTTTATTTAACTAAATATTTATAGTATTTCTACTTGTAATTTAAGCACAGTTCTTTAATTTATTTAATATAGTATTTAATTTCTTTATTAACTTTAACAGATTTAAATAGTAGGTTTTGTTAATTTAAAAAATATTTAAATTTAAATACAATAAACTAAAGTAATAATACATAAAAAACTAAATATATATTTAAAAATTTAAGGAGTTTAAGTTAGTATGTATATAAAGAAATTATTTAAAAAATATAATATTTTTCTAAAACTTTTAAGTCTAGCTTTTTAGAAAATTACTTTATTTAAATATTTTATATATTAAGCTAAACTATATCTTCTATTTAATAGTTAGGTGTAAGTAATTGTTTTTAATTTATATATATTTTTTTTAAAAAGCTTAAGCCTAAATTATCTCTTTTTAAATTAGTTATTAAATATTAAATATTTTTTCTACTATATAGTTAACTTCTAAGGCTTATAACACTTAGTAAAAACGTTTTTAAATTCTTATAAAAAGTTTAAAACGTATTTAAAAATGTTAGCCTGTATTAGCTAAAAATAATAAAACTTTTATAAATTTAAATATAGTATTATTAACTTTAAACTATACTAAAAAGAGCTAGTTTACTTAGTTATTTTATTAATAGTTTATATATATATATATAGAACTTATTCTATTATACTATTAGCTTTTTCTATTTAGCTATTAATTTCTAAGTAATATACAGAAAATAGTTAAAGTTTAATTTATAGTTATTTATAAAGTTTATTATAGAAGGCAGAAATAAATTATATTTCTTAATTTAATATAATTATTTTTAGAAGACAATAGTCTATTTATACGTATTAATAAAAGAAATAAATAATATTTACAGTAATTATTTTATTATAAGAAATTATGTATTAGTATTTTATAAAATAATTAACTATAAATATAATATTAATATAGCTTTTAGATTTTAAGAAATTAGTAATAAAGTCTACAGAAATATTGTTCCATCTTTTTTTAAAAATAAAAAGAGATTTTAAGAAGCTATAATACTTTTTATAAAAAGCTTTAGATTTTTAATAAATATAATAATAAAACATATAATAACATATTATTTTAATTATTTAAGGCTAGTAGTATTTGTGTTATAGAATTTTAAAAGTTTTTCTATAACTAAAGTAGCTACTAGTAGAAGAATTATATATAATTTAAAGAAATTTAATTTTAAGTTTATTATTATTTAGTATTACTAGCTAGTTATAATAGTATAACTAGTTTTTTTAGTTTTTATATTTACTTAAAAAAAGCCTTTTAAAGCATTAGGTTTTATTTTATATTAGTAACAAAATTTTCTAAAAAAACTTATTATTTAGATATTTATTATTAATAATTTATTAAATTAACCTATCTATTTTAGTTAAGTTTAATTCTAGAGTATTATTAAATAATTTAGAGTAGAGAAGTGTTTATTATTAAACTCTTTAAACTTCTTTTTAAGCTAAAGTATTTTATATATAGTAAGTAAAAGTATCTAGTTTTTTACTCTACTTATTTAGTTAATATATAATAGTAAAGTTAAATTAAAACAAATATTTAGCTTAGTAAGCTTATTAATAGCTAAGTTACTTTATTATAATAAAGTACTAAAATTTTTTATAGTTATTTAGTACTTAAATTAAGAACACAGCACTTTTTAATTTAAGTTTTTATTATTTAAAGATAATTTATAATAGCCAGTAGTTTCTTGTTATATATTTTATAATTATATTTAGTAGAATTTAGTATTTTAAAAAAGTAGGCTATAGGTTTTAGTTTATTTTATTTTATTTTCTAAAAAAGAACTTTAGTAGTTATGTAGTTTAAAAAGTCAATTTTTATAATAATTAGTAACTTAAGATTAAAGTATTAAAAAACTAAAGTAGTTATAAATATATATTTTAAGTATTTAAATACCTCTTAATAAGCGTTATTAAATTTAAATTAAATGTTCTTTTTTATTAGGGCTATAAGCAGAACTGTAATATAAAAAAAGTTATTAATAAATTATTAATAGAAGTTAGCAAATTCTAGAAATACTCTTATATTATTTACATTCTTAAAAAATTTCTAGTTAAGAATGTTCTTTACTTTATTTAGGTTTATACTAATTTCTTTTATTAAGAATACATATCTAAAATAAGTAACTTATTTTTAATAGAACTTATATTTATAAATATTAAGTTACAGGCTTACTTTGTTTAAAGCTTTTAAAACTTATTTTATATATTATTAGTATTTATATAAAGAATTACTGTAGATTAGAATATTATTAAAATAAACTATATAAAACCTATTAAGAAATAATTAAAGAACATTAATTATATAGTATTAGAACATACTTAGTATATTAACTAATTTAAATAGTATAATAAGATATTTAAATAAGTTATATTAAGTTTAAAAAGTAGTTAACTATTTATTTATTTATTTATTTCTACTATATAAAAGTAGTTAAAAACTAAAATAATATTTAGCTTTATAAAGTATTTTATTTTACTAAAACAAAATAGAGTTTCTTAAATTAATAGAATTAAATAGTAGTTTTTAATAGTAATAGCATATAGAGCTTAATAGCTTATATAAAATTAAAAATCTTTATTAAGTTTCTTTATAAAAATAACTAATATAACTATAGGAAATAAACTTACTTTAATAAATTCTTTAACAAAATAGTTATTAAGATACTTTTTAAAAACTTTTAATTTATTTTAAAATATTTTATAAAAAGGTCTAAATTTAAGTTGCTTTTTTTTCTTAAAAATAATTTTATAGTTATATAAATAATATTCAGGTAGTTTATTAGCTTTTTTATGTAAAAATATTTAAAAAGTATTTTAATACTTCTTTAGAACCTTAGTTACTAAATTAGTATAAGTTTTTAAAACTAAAACTTTATCAATATTAGCTATTAAAATAGCAAAGATTTTATATTCATGTTTTTAGACTATTTATATAAAGAGGGCTACTCTAATTAGATAAATATTTATACTTAGCTTAAAGTTCTTATAAAGGCCTTTTAGTAAAGTTTTTACTAAAAGGTTTTTAAAACTTTAAAAGAAAAACTTTCTTATAAAGTCTTTATTTAGTTTAGTATTAAATTTAGGTATAAATTTAGATTTTAAGTAGAAGCCCTTTAGAGAATAGTTTACTAGAAAATCCTTTAGGTAAATATTAAATTCTTATAATTAATAGTTTATTTTAGCTAACTAGTTATTATGTTAAGTTTAAATAGTTAGTAATAACTTTAGAAAGCAGGTCTATAAACACTATATATAAGTAATATTAAAATAAAAGTTTTTTAAGCAGGTATTATTTTCTTTTAAATAAATTAGAAATTAAAATAAGCGTAGGTAATAGACCTAGTAATAAAAAGTATTAAAAAATAACTTTTATAAATTATAATTAAAGTTAATTTTATACTTCTTTATTTAAGGTTAGCTAAAAATTAATTCATGGTTTTCTATAGCTATTATAAAGAAATAAATTTTCTTAACATAATTTACATAATAAAAAGTTATATTATTAGTATATAAGATATAACTTTCTTAAAATATTTACTATTAAAACTAGTAGGATATAGAACGTTTAAAAAAGTAGTAAAAAATAGAGTTTTTAAATACTAACTAAAGATCTACTCATATAACCTATACTAGTTACTAATTAAAGTAGAAATAAAGTAGAGTAAGCTATTTTATTAGATAATACACAAAATATTTACTTAATAGTTTTAAGAGTTAGTTATTAAATAAGAGGTTTAAAAGTTAATAGAAATCTAGTATTAAAAATATTTTAAAAAGTAACTTAATACTAGATTCAAGCTTTTAGTAAGCTAGTTTAAAAAGTTTAGAAATATTTTTATTTATAAAATGATTTAAATTTTTTAAAAAAAAGCAAGTTATTTATTAGAGTTAAAATAAGCTTATAAATTAAAATTCTAATAAAAGAACAAAGTAGTTTTAGAAAATATAATTATATTTATTATACTTAAAACATTAGCTATTATGTTTTCAGGTTTTTTATTTAGCTAATTTAATAAAAGTATAGTTAAAGATATTAATTTCTATAATATTAAAATCTCTTTATAATACAGGTTACAGCCTCATAAAATATAGTAAAAAGAAATACTAAAGATTATTATTATATAAAAATATTAGGTTAGTATAGTTATTTAATATATTAAAGATTTTAATACCTACTATTATTTAATAGAAATTGTTGTTTAATAACCTTTTTAGCTAAATAACTAAATTAATTTCATTTAGTTTGGTGTTAACAGCTAGTCTATAAAATTTAATAAAATAAATAATAAAACTCTTCTATTCTTAGTAAAATGAATTAAGTTTATTTAAAATAATAAGTTTTCTATTTAAGTCTCTGTATATAGCTTATAAAAAAGTAATTAATTATTTTATTAAGTATATATTCTTATTTATAAAAGAGTCTATAAGTGTTACTAAGTTCTTCTCTAGCCTTAAATATATATATAAAAGTTAAGAGTGTTTAGTAGAATATTAGTTAGTATTATCTTTAAGCTTATAATAAAGTTTTCTAATAAAAATACATAGGTTTTTTTATTTTCTAGTAAATATTAAAAAGTTAAGTAAATAGTTAGATTTCATTATTATTATTAGTAATATAATAGATTCTAGTATAATAGTTAATTTTATGTTTCTAACTATAGTTTAAAAAACTTAAAAATAAATACTAGTTATAATTATAGATAAAGTTAGAGTTATAGAACTTAAGCTACTTTTAAATAAACTAGTAACAAGAGCTAGACTTTCTTTAATAAGGGAGATAATAATAATAGAAGTTAAACTAATAAATACTTACTTTATTTTATTAAACTTAGCATAAAAAGCTTTTATACTTTTTTTTATATTAGGTTTCTTATTTTACTAAAGTGTTTATAAGTAATTTATTACTTACCTTTAAAGTTATAAATTAAGAAATAAAGTTTCTAAAATTTTTAGTAAAGTCTAGGTTATTTACTATAAGGAATTAATAAAAATATAATATAATATTATAGTAGTGCTATAAATAGAAAGTTAAGTACTTAATAAAAAGTGTTAATTAATTACTAAGTATAATACTAAATAATAATTTAAAATATTACGTAAAGAAAAAAAGAATATAATAAGTTAAAAGCTAAAATATTTAAAATAAAGACTTATGTGCTAGCACAAAGCTAATATATAAATATATAATATAAAAAAAAGCTTATAAAAAAAGCTTTCTTAAAAGATTCTTATGTTACAAATAGTTACTGTAACATTTATTTTTAAAATTTTATATTAAAAGTAGTATAATAAATATAGTTAATTTTTAAGAAATTTTTAAGTTTTTATTTAATTAATATTATTAGTGAAATAAAGTCTTAATATAATAATAGTAACTAGTTAATAAATTAAAAGTTATTATATATAATTACGTTATATAAATATTAATTATAATATAATAAAACTATTATTTAAAGTAATTAATATAATAATTAAATTAATAACTAGTATACTATAAATAGTAAAATAGTAAGCTTAATAAATTTAATAAAATTAATAAGTTATTTAATTACTTTAGTAAAAGTATTTAACTTTAAAAAATATACTTAAAACTTAATTACTAAAATATTATAATAAAATAGAAAGTAAGTTTAAATTATTTAAAATTAATATATATATATAAAATAACTTTAATAAAATTAAGATTATTACTAGATAAAATTAAATAGTAGCTATTAATATAAAAAAAATATAAAAATAAGTATAAATAAAACCAAATAAAGCTAAAATAAACTTATTATAAACTATTTATTAGTATGATTTAATATATTATATATAAGTATAAATTATATATATAAAAATATATTATAAATATAAAGTTTTTAATAATTTATAGTTACTTTTAATTTTTTAATAATTAATTTAAAATTTAAAATTATACCTTAAATTAAAACTATTTTAATAAATATTTTATATCTATTTTTTACTTTACTAAAGTTTTTACTTACTAAGTTTAATAAACTCTAATATATATAGTAAATAAAAAACTAACTAGTATTATTATAAGTAGTTAAAAAAGTACTTACTATAAAAAACTAAAATTATTAAATAAGTATTTTATAATACTATAATTACTTATAAAAATAGTAAAAAAATATTAAACTAATATTAATAAAACTAACTAATTAAAAGTTTATAATAATTTAATATAAAATAAAAACTTTACTTAAATAATAAATTAAATAGTAGAAGTAATAATAATAATAATAATAATAATAATAATAATAATAATAATAATAATAATAATAATAATAATAATAATAATAATAATAATAATAATTAATTAATTAATTTAAATAATAGTATATTATATAAACTTTTTATAAATTTAAAGTAGTAAAAAATAATATATTTTACTTTTTTTTATTTATAGTTATGAATACATATAGTAGTAAAAAACATTAATTAAACTTTTATAAAAAATACTATAAATCTAATTTATTTTATATAAACTTAAATAAAATTATATTTTTTATTTTATAAAAGTATATATAAGTTTTTAAAATTTTTTTTTATTAAAGTTTACTAGTATGCTAAATTTTAGTTATATTATTAAATAATTTACTTTTACTATTAATTATAAAGTACAATAATTTATAGTTTAATTAGTATGTTTTTTAAATTTATATTTATTTATTTTTATTTTTTAGTAAATATTTATATATTTATTAACTATTTTAAAGTTTAATTTATATACTTTTTTTATTATATAACAGTAAATAAGTTTTTACTATTTTGAATTTTATTTTAAATTTCTATATAAGTTTACCTAATTTTTTATTTTATACTTAATACTTTTTTATAATATATATAACTAGTAACTTTAATATTAAATATAATTTATAGTAAAAAAGTAAAACTTTTATTTTAAGTTCTATTATTACTATACTTTAGTATATTTTAGTAATTATTTATAAACATTTTATATAAATTTTATAAAAATTAGTTTTAGTATTTACTAAAAAAAATAAAAAATAAAAAATAAAATTTTTTTAGTTAAATTAGTGTTACGGATATGGTGTTCCATAAGTATATAATCTATAGAATATAGTTATTCCGCTCTATATTATCTTAGAAACAATACAACCACTTTTCATAATAATTAGTACTAAATTATAGTATTAAAAGTAAGTACTAAAAGTACCATAATACTATAAATTTATTTAATTTATATAAAAAGTAGCTTTTTAAGTTAATATAGTAAAATAGAAAAAAACTTATTACTATTTTTATATTTTTTAAAATCTTTTACAAAAATGTATACCTAAGTAAAAAGTTGAATTTAACTAAATACTTAAAATATAAACTTGTTTATAAACTTATTTATAAACTTTTATTAAGTATTATTAATGTTTATAAAAATTACTATATTAAAATATTTTAAATTTTGTAAAAAGTATATAAGTTTATACTTTTTTAATATAAAATATACCTTATAATAAAATATTTAACTAATATAATAGTTATAAACATATTTTAAAGTATAATAATTAATTTTTATTAAAAAACTATATATAAAAAGTATAGTATTATTAAAAAAATCTATTAATTTATGTATTTTTTATAAGTATTACTATAAGTTTTATAAAGCTTTATAATATAAAATAAAATTAAAATTAAAAACAAATTTTATTTCTTAATTTTTTATAAATACTTTAATTTAGTAACTAAACTATTATTAAAATTTTTACTTATAAAATATAAATAAGCTTTTTATAAATTAATTTATTAAATATTCTAAAAATATTAAGTACTAACGTCAGGAAAAAAATTGGTGGTATTTTTATAATATTTAATAATAATTAGCTACTATTTATGTATTTTACATATTTTATTTTATAACTTATAGTTTTAATTTTAAAGTAGTATTAAGCTGCTAAATGTAATACTGTCTTATAAAATACTACAAAATACATAATTATATTCTCTAAAGCTTTTATTATTATTTATAATATTTATATAATTTATTTATTACGTGTATTTTGTAAATTTAACGCTAAGCATATTATATATCTTATATCTAGTTTACTTTTTATACGTAGTATGTATATTTTAAACTATAATTTTAAATTACTAGCTACTACTAATTTACTATATAAAATAATAAAATACTATATAAGCTCTATTTACTTGCTTTTTTTTATATTAAATTAGAATTAGCTTTTATATTAAATTAAAATTAGCTTTTATACTAAATTGAAATTAGCTCCTACACTAAATTGAAATTAGCTTTTATATTATATCTAGAGCTTTGTGTAGAGCTCTAGAGGTAGTTTAATATATAACTCTAAAAATAACTTAATATATAGCTCTAGAGATAGCTTAGTATATAGTTTTAGAAATAGCTTAGTATATAGCTCTAAAAATAGCTTAGTATATAGCTCCAGAGATAGCTTAGTGTATAGCTCTAGAAATAACTTAGTATATAGCTTTAGAAATAGCTTAGTATAGAGCTTTAGAGATAGCTTAGTATAGAGCTCTAAAGATAGCTTAGTATAAAGCTCTAAAAATAGCTTAATATAAAGCTCTTAAGATAGCTTAGTATAGAGCTCTAAAGATAGCTTAATATAAAGTTTTAAAGATAGCTTAGTATAGAGTTCTAGAGACAACTTAATATAAAGCTTTAAAAATAGCTTAATATAAAACTTTAAAAGCAGCTTAATATAAATTTAAATATACGTTAGTAAATAAATTAGTAAAGAGCTTAATAAACTTAAATATTAGCTTAATATAAATATATAAAGAAAAGAGAATAAAGGGAAGAAAATTCTGTTAAAGCTAAATAGAAAACTAAGTTTAGTTCTTCACGTACGAAGAAACTTAGTGTGTATAAATAGAAAATAGTAACTTTACAAGCTTACAGCGCCTATAAATATTAGTAATAAATTTTAGAAAATAGATAGGCAAAAACTAGACTATTATATAAGTAAAATAGTATAGAATTTAGAAGGAGAGTATAGTATATTATAGTATTTTATAGCATTTTATAGCATCTTACTATATACTTATAGTTAAAGTTATAATTAGCTGTATTTTTTAGTGGAAGAGTTATAAAAAAAAGTCGCGTTTAATAGCTAAATATTATTAAATACTTAAATAAAGTTATAATTAGCTGTACTTTGTAGTAGAGTTATAAAAGAAATCACGTTTAGCAGCTAAATACTATTAAATACTTGAAAATACCAGAAATACTAGAATAGCATGAATATAAAATTCTTAGCCACGAATTTTTTTCCTGATGAAAAAGTTGTAATAATATTTTTTTAAATTATATAAATTTAGTTTATAATAAAATTAAAAACTATATTTATAAACTTATATTACTTTATATTTATTTACTAAATTAAAAGTGTATTATACTACTTCATTAGTTATTTTAACTACTTTAGTATAATTATTTTTATAACTTTATTATAGTATTTAAAAGCATAATATACTATTAAATTTTAAATACTAAATAATTACTTTTTAGTTTTTGTAATACTATTATATAAGTAGTTTTAAGAACTTATAAATAGTATACTAAATTTTAATATACTTATACAATTTTTATTATAACTAAATAAAAAAAAAGTTTATAACTTTTAAAAAACTATTTAAAATATTATTATAGCTTAAAGTACTAAATTTTTACTACATAGTTATTACTTTTTTAATAGCTTTAAAAGTAAATTTTAGAAACTATTTAACTTATAAAAAGTAAGTAAATTTAAAAAAATTTTAAAAATTTATATTAAATTTTATTTAAAAAAATTACTTTTATAAAATATTTAATTTTTTTATAGTTATATACAATTTTTATTTATTTATAATAAAAGTAAAATTTTTTTTTAAAAAAAAGTAGTTACAATTTTTAGTTTATACTACTAAATTTTAAGTACTATTTTTGTAAACTATTATTTTATAAATTTAGTTTTAAAAATATTATTTTTTAGTACTATTAATAGTTATAATTTAGTTTATACTAGTTTGTAAAGTTTTTTTTATAAATTTATAGTATTTTAAAACTATTTTTTAGTATTTTAGTATTTTAGTAACTTTTTAAGTTTATTTTAAATAAGTAAAGTTTAGTATTACTTTTTATAATTATATAGTATACTTAATACAATTTACTAAAAAAGCTTAAAAGTATTATATATATAAATTAATTACTTTTAAAGTATTAAAATTTTTTATAACTTAAAAAAGTTTTATATATTATTAAAAAAAATTTAAATTTTTATTCTACTTATAAGGTTTTATTAACTAACTTAAAAGTTTATAAAACTTTTTACTTTTAAGAAAAAAATAAGTAATTAAACTTATAACAAAAGCGTTTATTATTATTATAATTAATAACATAAAGTTTACTTTAAATATTTAAAGTAATAAAAATAAATTAAGTATATTAATAAAATATTTTATAAACTATATAATAGCTTTTAATAAAATTAAAAAAATTAAAGTTTATATTTATAGTTGTTTTAATAAAGTTATTTATAAAGTTATATTATATTAAGTATTTTATACTACTTTATAGCTGGTAGTATAAATTAAGGTTTTTTTTAAAAAACTTTATTAAACTTTATAAATTGTTTTTAAAGTTAAAAATAAAGAAATTTAAATTATATTAACTTTTACTAAAAACTTTAAATAAGTATTATAAAAGAAATAAAATTTAATTTATAGTATTTTACTAACTATTAATTTGTAAAAGTTATTTACTAATAAAAAAGTAAACTCTACTATAAAAACATAAAAAATATACTAGTTAAAATAAATATTTTATAAAGTAGTAAACTATTATAACTAGTATAAACTTAAAATACTAAAGTTAACATAAATATTAGAAGGCTGAGTGTAGTGAAGTATACTATATATTAGAATTTTAAGTTACTTAGAGATATATATAGTAGAGCTATATTATAAATTCTTAACTATTTTAAAGCCTAGAGTAGTTACTAAATCTATTTTAAAAAAATTATCCAGCTAATATTCTTAAGAACCTGAAGTAAAGTAAACTAAAACTTTTATTTAAAAATTTTATACCTAACCCTAAATTAAAGTTAAAACCTATATCTAGATTTATTTCTTAAGAATTAGCCTTTACTAAATATAGCTGGCTTTAGTAACTTAAGCCGAATTCATCTAATTAATAAAATTAATATAGCTAGATAGATAGTAGATAATTTGGAATAAGTAATAGAAATTTTTAACCTAAATTATAACTTATTTAGTATAGATAGCGGATAGATTAACAGCTAAAACTAATTAAACTAATATTAAAACTAATACTAGGACTAATACCTAGAAACACTTATTTTTAAAAATATTAACTAAGAAGGTTTTTGTGGTTTCTTAAAAAGCGTTAAGAGCTATAGCCTAAAGCTAGAAATTATTATTAAAGTTTCTAGTAATCTTATAAACCAGTTACTAGAATAGAAGACTCCTTAAAAAATGTTTTTAATAATACTAATAATATTTAATCTTATAGAGTATAGTAGCTATAAATTGTTAATTTAACCTTAAAATTAAATTTTCTTTAAAAATACTAAAAGTAAAACTAAAAAAATTAAAAAAAAGATATTGCCCGCCTTACGTCTGCAATTATTACTAAGAGAATTAAAATATAAAAGTAATAGAACTTAGAATCTATTATTAGCTAAAGATACTAAAAGCCGTTTAGAATAGGTTTAAGGCTAAAGGACTATAAAGTATTAGTTATAATTAACTAATATTTAGACTAATACTAATAACTAATCTATAGAAGTAATAGTCTTGCGTGCTATTTTATTAAAAAGGTTTTTATAAAACTCCTTATAACTTTTATATATAATCTATTTTATATAGGCTATAGTTAAAATATTAAGCAGATATTAGTTATAGTAAAATAATTAATAATAAAGATAAGTATTAAGGTAGATATTAAAAAGTTAGAAAGCATTAGAGTTAAAAACATAAAAGATAAAGGTAAAAATAAAAAAAAAGATAAAAATAAAAATAAAGTAAAAAAAGAAATTTTAGTAAGGCATAACCTAATTAGTTATTTAATATATAAACTATTTATTTACTAAACTTTATTCTACTATTCTACTAATACTAATGTATACTAATTTTATTAAAATAATCTTTATAAGTTCCTACCTCTTGTAAAACTAATACCTAGACTAATATATTTATTTAGGGATATTTTATTTACTAACTATTTATTATATTTTTAAAATGCGCTGTAAAACCTGCCTCTATTATATTACTAAATAAATACTAAAAATAAAATAATAAATATTTAAATAATACACATACTACTAAAGAAAGGAATAGGTGTAATAATTTAAAGAATAAAAAGCTAACATTAGTACATAATAAAAACACAATAAATAAATTTATCTTAAAATATTAGATAAAATATGTAAAGGATCATATAGCTAAAATTAATACTACTAAAGAGAAAAATAAAGAGACTATAACTAAAAATTTAAAGTAAAAAGTAAAGACTAAGGCTATTAAGAAAATATAAGTAGATAAAATATTAGTCTTAGTATTAGTTACTAATATTAATAGATTTAAAGATAGTATTTATTAGACTTAGAAAGTAAAGCTATATAACCTTAATAAAAATTATCCCACCTAATCTTCCATCCTTAGTAATAATAAGATAGGTAAAGATAATAAGATAGAGTTAATTACTAATATAAAAGAATAACTCTAAGTACTTAAGAATTTAGTTATAGTAGATTTTATAATATAGTAGTGTATAATATAATACTTTTAAAATATGATATTAAAAAATACTATTAAGAAATTAAGACGGCTTTTTACTTAGATAGACTTTAAATATATAATAAGGCTTATAAGCATATCATGATTTAAAATTAGCATATATCTTCTTAATTTCAGACTAATACTAAGACTAATACCTGTTTAGAAATATCTAATAATAATAATATAAGCTAAGCGTTTTAACTAAGTTAGCTAAGTATAAAGAAGCGTAAATCTTAAAGATGTTTCTAATAAAAAAAATCAGCTATACTACTTAGTATCTACTATAAAGTAAGATATTAGTCTAGGTATTAATAATATTACTAATAGAATTTAGATTCTAGTTTTAAAAGCTTTATATGCCCTAGCTATTAAACATAGCGCCTTAATACTTAAAGTAGATTTAATTAGTAGCTACTTAATTTTATTATTCTATAACTTATTTAGTTATTTAGAACGTGTTATTATAGCAGTAGTAGCTACAGCATAATCTTATAGCTATTATTTTAGGTCTAAAATTTAGTTAGCATTTATCTTAGAATATCTTAGCCTTCTAAATACCTTTTAGTCTAATATAATTAGAGATTTTACTAGAGAGTTTTACTTTAAGAATTTTAATAAAAATAATGCTAAGTACTTAATTAGCTTTTAGATAATAATAATTTTATACTAAAAGACATTAGTACGTGGATCAAGCTGCTTAATAGTTTTAAATAAAAGTAAATATAAAATAACATATTCCTAAGTATTAGTTGGTATTAATTAGTATTAGTTTACTAGTATATATATATATTTACTTCTCTTTAAAATCTAAATACTATATTAGAAGCTGTAACTTAATATTAAAGTTATTTATTAATATTAATTTATCTCATACGCGTTATGTTACTCTCCTTTTGCTTTAATTTTTAAAAGTTAAAACTATTTATAAATAACATACTCTAGAGAGACTTATAGCGTGAAATAGCTATATAAGTTAATTTAAAAATAAAGTTTTTTTTATCTAATATACCTAGCACCGCCTGCTTAATGGTAATATCTTAAGACTTATAAATAATAATAGTATAAGCTACTACTAAAGGAAACTACGTCCTTAAGTATATAACTTTTTTATACTAGAAATTTTAATAATAATAGAAAATTAATACTATACTCTTTCTACCTAAGGTCTTGTATAGTGATGGCCTATTATAATTATTAAAAGTAATAAATAATACTAAAGAGGTTTTCTTTTAAAAGTTTATAATATTATTAAATTATATAATATTATTTAATATACTTAGAGCACTGTTTATGAGGCTTTTTTTTATTTATATATTATCTATAAGCATAACCCGTAAGCTAATACTTAAAGAAAGTAAGGTCTTTAGGTTTCTAGCTTTTTCTATAGCGGACTTTTTAGTCTTTGTATTCTTATAACTAGCTATAATAGCTATTATAAGTTAGTTAAAATCTTATAGCTAGTAGTAATTTAACTCTTAAACTTACTCTCTTTTAATGTAGATATAAATAGCGTTTTAGAATAAACTAATATTATTTATAAAAAGCGTTAATTAAATTTTAATAGTAAATAGAAGCTAGCCTAGCGTGTTATGAAAAGTCTCTTAATCATAACCTTACTATTATATTATAATATTAAAGAGAATAGTTTTCTTAAATTATTAATATAGCTGCTGCCTAAACGTCTTACTTATATTCTAGAATATATAAGTATTATATAGAGGCCTTATATCTATGGGTGGAAGTTAAAAAAAGTTTTTACCTAAAATAATACTCAAGCTACTAAAAAAGAGATGACTAGATAATAGGAAAATCTTCTTACACTATAAATTAACCTAAGCTAATATCTTTAAGCTAACTATAGACTTTTTATTTATAACTAGATAATAAATATTCTTAAACATAGCTTAAAGAGCCTGAAGGGCTTATAAAAACAACTTAGTAAACTCTATACCCTTAATTAGAATATAAAATAGTATATTTAGTGTCTTATTAGAAATATTATAGGTAGTATAATCTATAGATAACTATTTTCATAAGTGAGTGGGCACCCCAAGCAAGTGGGCACCTTAAAAACTCACCAAAAATTTAAGAATTCGCACCTTAATATCTCAACAACCACATTATAATAAATTCTAAAAATTTAATAGGTTATTTATAGTGCTTAGAAATAGAGGTTTTTTAATTTTTAAGATCTAATAATTAATAGCTATTAAGATAGGAGGTTTTTGGCCCCTAAATTGTTAAATATTTACCTTTTCTTAAATATCTAGTTTACTACTAATTTCTAGCATTTAAGAGTTTAATACTCTCTTTTTAGAAGCACTATAAATGGCCTATTAAATTTTTAGAATTTATTATAATGTAGTTATTAAGATATTGAGGTGCGAATTCTTGAATTTTTAGTAAGTTTTTAAGGTGCCCACTTACTTAGGGTGTCCACTCACTTATAAAAATAGTTATTACTTAAATTATTAGAGAATAATACCTATAGGTAGTAGCTAAATTATTAAGTTTAGTAAAAGTAAATTCTATAACGTGCGTCTTTTCAGATCCTATTTTTCTATCTAAATTAACTAGTTACTATAAAGAATCTTCTCTAGTTAAGAGTAACTAGTAGTAGTTTATAATAAGTTTATTAAATAACTTTTATTTTTCTATAAGGGTTTTATATGTGCCTGTGGCTTAAATAATAAGGTTAATAAAATAATTAGTCTTTTATTACTTCCAGTATACAGAGAGATTAAGGTTGTAAGTACTAATTTAAATAAACTAATTTATTACGTAATTTTCAGGCTAATCTTCTAAGTTTTCTTTATTAACTAGAATACTCTATATACTTAGTTAATAAGCGGCTAATTTCCTTTAGGATAGTTTAAAATTCTCTTCTTTTTTATTAATATTTTTAAGATTAGGATTATCTTCTTTAGCAGGTAGTTCTTTCTCTTTATATAAATTATTTTATAGGTAAGTATAGTTAGACTTATAGTACTAATAAGTCTTCTTATATATAGTAAATACTTTACCCTTAAATAAAAGAATTTTACTTATTTTTTAAAATAGATAATAGAGTATAAGCTTAGCACAAGTAAACTATACTAGATTATAATTAAAATAATATTAAAGTATAAAGTTTAAAATCTTTAGCTTAGCCCAAAACCTCTCCTTTATATCGCCAGTATAATTGTGTTTAAGAAGAAAGTTATGAAAAAAAAGATTAAGTAAATTAGAATAATTTTTATACTTCTAGAAAAGACTTTTATTATAATAAAGAGTTCTATTATCTTTACTATCTTTTTTTATAAAATAGTACGTATTTAGCTGGTTCTTCTTTAGCTGATAATTAACATTAAGTATCTAACAAGAGTAATAAACTAAAAGTAAATTAAAAAGAAAATAAGTAATTTTTTAAGTAAACTAGTCCTACTTACTAATAAGTTTATTTATTATTTTTATAACGAAGGAGTATAGCGGCCTCTTAGAATTAAGTTTTAATAAAATTCTACTAATTATAATTTTATAGTTTTTAAACTGCTGCTCTTACTTAGCGGTATACTTTCCACTATATATTATTATACTAGTAGTATTTATATATAATTAAATATCAGTATTAGCAAGCTATTCTATTAGAAGTATATAATAATATATATTTAATTAAGAGTGGTTATATATAGGGTAAAACTAATAATACGATTTACCCCTATTTTAAGAAATAGTAAGGAATTTAGTAAATAGCTAAAAAGCAGAAAATTAGTACTTAATTTATTTTATTTTCTTATTAAACTTTAAGTAATATGCTGTTATATAACGGTAGATTTAAATTCTAGTTAAAATTAAAAATAATTACTTAAAGTCTTAAGTTATATTAGAATAGGCGAGTGAAAAAAGCAACTCTTTATTAATAATACCCTATAACTAAAGTTAAGAATATATAGTAGAGATATATACTTTCTAAAACCTAGTAAATTTAGTTAAGGTCTTGTGGTTATCTTTATTAAAAAGTTTCTTATCAGAATCCAGCGCGTCTCTATAGTAGTATATATTATAATTATAAATACTACTATAACTTTACTATTTAAAATAATCTTAATTATTAATAATACTAAACTTAGGGATGAGTACTTTATCCTTAAAGACTTAAAAATAATAGTAAAAATAATAGGTAATAATATAGAAATTATTCTGAATATTATCACGTATAATTTTAATCCTAATAGTGGAGATAGCATTCTTTTACTTATTATATTAAGAGAAATATTATATTAGGTTATTCTAATAATAATTAGTTATAGAAAAAGTAATAAATAAGCTTAGACTCCTCAGTTACCGTATCTAGTAAAGTATTAGTCTTAGTATTTGTAATAGGCTAGAGCTTAGGATAGTTAACTAAAATAGTTATCTCAGCTTTAACTCCGTACATAACCACGTGACCTTAGTAACTTAGTAAGGGTAGCTATTAAGTCTCTGTAGCGTATATAGTTAACTTTTTATTAAATCTACTCTGTTATACCTAATTACCATCATTGGCCTAGATTCTTATAGTATTAGTCCTAATATTAGTCCCGGTATTAGTCCTAGTATTAGTCTTAATATTAATTATAGTAAATAGTGAAATAGAATTATGTACTATAGTTTTAAGATTTTTATTCTTACCCGCCTAAAAAGGGCGCGTTCTATAAAGGGTTTTAGTAAAACATATAACTAAATTTAATATAACTATAAACTAGCTACTGTTATCCTTAAAAGTATTTTAAAGCTTATTAATAGCTATCCCTTTATTATTAGATATCCTTAATATAAAGAAATTAGACTTTATATTTATTTACTTCTATATAATTATATTAAACGCTATATAATAAAAGCAGGAATGTTATGCTATGCGGCTATTTTTATATAGTAATATATACTTAACATAAAACTTATAGTTAATATATTATTAGTAAGATATTATAAACTTTTTTATATTTATAGAAAAGTATGTTAGAAAAGCCCTACTTAGTAATACCTTACTATAATTAAACTCTAATAAAGGGGTATATTAGATAGATGCTATAGATAATAAGACTAGAGCTCTAATCTAACATTATAAAACTTCTAACTTCTATATATTAGAAACTAGATTTAAAACTATAGTAACTTAAGGAGCAGGATTATTCTTACTATTATTTCTATTATTATTTTTATTATTATTCTTACTATTATTCTTACCATTATCCTTGTAGGGTATCTCTGTATTAGTGTCTAAATTCTTAGTTATTTAGTTATAAGCAGGATCTCTTTATATGGTATTTATAGACTATTCTTATTAAATAAACTTAGAAGATAATTTATTTACCTTAATAGTAAGTAAATTACTATTAACGTAATTATTATTAGGAAGAGAACTTAAGGCTTTATTATTAATAGTAATATCTTTATAGCTATTATAATTCTGCTATAGAAAGTATAGCTAATACTAAACAGCCTAATACTATATATAATAGTTATTTTAAAATTATTAGTTAATACGCTTATAATTATCACTGGAAGAGTAAAATAGCTTAATAAGTATAATATTAAAGTCTTAAAATAAAAGAGATAATAAACTAAAAATCTTCCTAATATTATATAGAAAGTAGTAAATATGCCCTATATATTTATATTAGGCACCTTAATATTAGCGGACTTTTATAAAGATATATACTTAAGTAATTAGTATTTTCTCTATAAGGGAAAGTTTTAGAAGCTCTTTAGACTATAAGCTAAAGTTTATCTTATTATTATAACTAAATAAGGGCATAAAATTAGGATCTTAAGAGCTATCTTTAAGTCTTAAGTACTTAGCTTTATTTTTAAAGCAAATAGAATAATTTCTATCTATAAGCTTTATATTAAACCAGCATTTATTATAAGTACCATAGGTCTCTATTATAGGCTTATTAAGACAGGTATAAAATCTCTTAATTAGTTATTAATCTATAAAGCTAAAATAAGAGTTATTTAAAAAGATATTACTTAAAAGATCTATAAGAGAGTTAGATAGCAGCAGGTTATAAGATAAACCTATATTAGAAAATATAAATAGAGTTAAAAAAGAGAACTCATTAATTATAGTATTCTAGAATATAAATATTAACTATAGAGGCTAGTTTGACTTAGTATTTTAAAATATAAATATTAACTATAAAGACTAATTTAGCTTAGTATTTTAAGATAAAGAGATTAATTAAGAAAACTAATTTAGCTCCTTCTAGTATCTTATTAATAATAAAATAGATAGTATAAATAACACTTTATTTTTTATCTAATACTTAATATAGTATTATTTTTAAATTCTAGCTTAAGCACAGCAGGCGTTAGCTTGAACTAAGATATTATTATTATTTAATTTACTTAGTAAATAACAAGAAGGACTATGCTGCTATTATAGAAGTAAAAAATTATATAATATATTTAAAAAACTTTATAGAGAAAGCAGAGCTAAAAGCATAAAATATTATATAAATATAACTACTTTTAGTAAGAGTCTAATACAGTAAGGAGTATTAAAAATAAGAGTAAAAGATAGAGATAAGTTAGCTTTATATTTACACTATATAACTTATTAGCCGTAAAGTTCTTATAGAGAAGGATATAGGTGTATATATATATAATATAAAATTAATATCTCTACAGCACGTATAATAAGCTTTCTAAGTATTATAATTAGTCTTATCTATAACAGCATCTTTAGAATTACTATACTTATAATAAGGAGGTATATCTATTAGTAAAAAATATAACAAAATACTTTAGTATTAGTTATATAAAAGAAGTATTAGTTAGAGCGAAAAAAGCTTTAGTAGTAAAAAGTAATAGTAATTTAATATTTCTTACTAAAAACCTACCCACATAATATCCGAATTTCTCGTCTAATTAGAAGGCGAAAAACTTTAGTATAACTTTAGAATAGTTTTAAATAAAAACTCTTTCTTTTAATTAAATAGAAAGAGCTTCGCTACGCTTAGTAATAAATAATTATAAATAATTAAAAGTAATATAATACTATTTTAAAGCTACTTTAATATAAAAAAAAAATAAAAAAAGTTATTTAAGCTTTTATAGGTAATTTTAGTAAAATATTATTCTATTTCTTATATTAAGTAATAAGACTTAATACTAATAAAAACGTTTTATATTATTAAAAAATATAATAGGTTATTATATAAATAGTATAAATATATTAGTTTTATTAAAGCTTTTAAATAGTAATAATATTTTATTAAGTTTTAAAGTTATATAATAGTAAAATTATAACTTTATTAATATATTTTTATATATTATATTAAGTACTACATAGTACATTTATTATAAAAAGTTAATAAAAAATATTAATAGTTTTTAAACATTTTAAACTTTTAGTAAACGTATTTTTACTTTATTTTATTATTTTAATAAAGTATAGTTTTAATATCTTTTATTTTTTTACTATTTTAGCTTTACTTAGTTAACTACTATAAGTAGTTTACTAAATAATTATAAGTAAGTATAATAAGTTTATAAACTTAATTACTAAAATTATAAAACTTAGTTATATAAATTTATTTAAGTGTTTTAGCTTTTTTATTATAGTTTATAAACTACTATTTATATTAAGTAATCTTATTATAGTTTATATAATAGGCCTTAATTTTGTTATTTATAAAAACTATATTTATAATTTAAGTATTTTAAACTAGTATATACTTTAAATTATTTTTTTAGCATTTTATAAAATTTAGTAATATAGTTATATTTTTAGAAATTAAAATATTAAGTTGTTTTATAACTTTTATTATAAAGTTTATAAAAAAGTAATTTATTATAAAAAAAATATTTTATTTATTTAAAATTTGGCTTATTTTAGGCTAGTAAAGTTAATAATTTAAAAAAAAATTAGTTTTCTATTTTTAAATACACTAGTTTAGTAATAAAGTTTGTAAATAAGTAAAATTTATAAGTAATAACCATAAATTTTTATAAATAAGTTTTACTTTTATATAAACTTTATAAAACTAATTATAATTTTTTATTTATAGTTAGTATAAGGTTTTTATTAAAAGTTTATAATTTATAAAAACTTTATTTATTATACTTAGTTTTTTTATATATTTATAACTTAAATAATTTTATTTATAAGTTTTTTATAACTTTGTATAAATATAGTAGTTTATAAAATAATAACTTTATAGTATAAATAAGTTAAAATTAATTTACAAACTAATATAATAATAATTAAAATAATATTATTAATTATTATAGTATTAAAAAAACTATAACTTGTTTTAAAATAATAAGTTAAAAAAGAAAAGTATATAAATAGTTTTTAATAATAGAATTTTTTTTTTAAATATTATTATAATTTTTAGCTAAATTAAAATAAAATTAAAAAAAGTTATATAAAACTATTAATATACTTTATAAACTATAATAATATTATAATTAAAAACAAAAGTATTTATTTAATCAGTTTTTTTATAAGCTAGTTATGTAACTACTAAATATTATTTATAATAATATAAATTAAGTTTATAACTTTAAAAGTATATTTAAAAGTAAAACACTAATTTACACATTTTACTTTTTTAATAGTAGTTAATATTATTATATTTAGTACTATTTATAAAATTATAATTATTAAATTTTAAGTTTAAAATATTATAAAAATATAATAAATATAAGTATAATTTTTTTAAAATTTATTAAAAAGAAATTTCTTAAAATTATTATAAAGTTTTATATTAATATATATTATTTATAAGTATTTTATAATAGTATTAAAAAAATTATATAAAAAAATATTTAAAGTATTTATATATATTTAATTAAACTTAAAAAAAATTAATTTAATTTAATTAATTTTAACTATAAAAAGTATTAATATTAAAAAGTTAACAACATAATTATATAATAAGCATAATTAATAATAATAAGTTATACGTAAATATATATATTAATAACTAAAATATTCTAGTACTTATAAATAGTAAAGTTAGTAAATTATTAATATTAAATAAAAAGGTTAAAAAAATTTTTTTTTTTTATAAAATTTTAAATAAAATTTTATAAATACAATACATTAATAATTATTTAATAATTTTTAGTAAAAAATAATTTACTTTAAAATAAAAAATATAACTATTTAAGTAGTAAGTTACTTAAATAACTATTATATTAAAATAAAACTAGTTAGTATACTAAAATCTTACTATAAATAAAAAAAACATAAAACTATAAAATATTAAAAAAAACTATTTATTACTATAAATAAGTATATAAGTAAAAAAAATAGTAATTAGTAATAATACTTTTAAAGTTTTAAAAGAAATACTAAATAAAATTTAAAAAGTAATTTTTTAAAAAAGCTAAAAATAAGTTACTAAAATACTAAAAATAAAACTATAAAATTAAACTACACTTAAAAATAAATTTAAAACTGAAACTACTATATTAGCTTTTAATTTATTAAAAAAAAAATTAAAAAAAATAATATTAAAGTAAGTAAAAGCAAAATAATATAACTTATACTTTTTATATTAAAAAAAATTATAAATTATATCATTATATTAACTATAACTACCCTAATAATATAATAATAAAAAATTATTATTTTATATTATTAATAATAAATTTTTTAATACTATTTAAATATTACTAATAAGTTAATAATAAAATATAACACAACTACTAACTTTAATAAAAAAGCTTTAAATTTAAGTAAAAGAATATAAGAAAAAAGTTCTAGCCTACTTTATAAAAGAAGCTTTTAAAAACTACTAATACTAATAGAAATAAAAATATGTAAAAAAACGTAAGTAGACTATAATTACTATACTAGTAACTATTAGTATTACTAGTATATAACTACTTTTATAGTAAAGTAAGTAAACATAAAGTAATAATATTAATAGTAAAGTATAATAAAAATATAAATAGTATTTACTTAACATACTTTATAAAAAATACTTATAATTTTACTTTATAATAAACTTTTAAAATTAAAAACTATTACTCTACTTTTACTTTATATAAAATTTGTTAGTCTTAATACTTAGCTAGTAATAATAAATATTCTTTTTTACTACTTTAAGCTTAAAAAAGTTAAACTAATAGTAGTATTTCTATTAAAATAACTAAAAAGAATACTAAGTTAAAAAAGTAGTATTTAAGTAGATATAAAGTAGTTTATAAAAACTAAAATACTTACTTAGTTTTAAGTAGTGTAAGTAATTAATACTAAGAAAATAAATAGCTTTTATTTATTCTACAACTTAAACTAATAGTAGGAAATTAAAAAAAGTATAAAAAAAAGAAATAAAATTATTTATAAAACATAGGTATAGTAGCTTAAAATATAAACTATAAAAAAAGTATAAAAGTAGAAATAAAGTACTATAATAGTAAAGTATTAGTATTTTTTTATTATAGGATACTTAAAGGTTTTCTTGCTAGTAATTTTTTTTTTATAAAAAAAAATTAGTCTACATAAACTTATTAAAGGAACCAAATTAGGTAGTAAATAAAAATAATAATAAAGTTTATAAATAATTTATAAAAAGTTAAGTAATTTAGCTTATTTAATAATAAGAATAAATACTATTAAATTAAAATAGTAAAAAAAATATATGTAAATAATAACTTTTAAAATAAAATATAAACTATTAAAATAACTAGTTATATTATTTAAACTAATAATATACTAGTAAAAAAAATACTAAAATTATAATTTAACTCATACTATTATATAATTTTTTTTTTTTATTATTTTATTTTTTAAAGTAAACTAATAGTAAAATTTGTGTTTATTATTAGTATATAATGTTTACTATTACTAAAAAATTTTTATAATACTAAGTATAAACAATTAACTAAAAAATAAAGAAACTAAGTAAAAACTATTTAATATATTATTTAAAAAGCTACTTTATTAGCTACTTTAGTTTAATAATATAATAAAATACTTTTATACTTATACTACTTTAAGAGTATATTATAAAACATTTTAATTAATATATTTAAAATAATAGCTAAAAGTAAAGTTTACTAAGTAAACTTAATTTACTTTCTAATAATAAGAATAAAGTAATAGCATTAAATAACTATACTTTTAAACATTTTTTACTAAATAGTAAACTTATATCAAGAATAATTTTACTTAAGTTATTCTTAGAATTCTAAATAGAAAAAAAAAAAGGTTTTTATAACTTAACTTTTTATATAAAAAGCTAGTTGTATTTATATTACTTATAAAAAAATTAAAATAACTTTTAAATTAAAAGCTTAAAAATAGAAAATAGTATTATAAACTATAATAAAATAATAACTTAAACTAAAAAAGTATTTGTATAAAAAAAGTATAAAAAAAGTATAAAAAGTATAAAAAAGCTAAAACAAATTAGTAACAAACTAAGTTAATAAAAAATTTCTATTAAGTTTAGAAATTATAAAAACTAGTATAAAATATATAACAACTTATAAAATACTAACTTAATAAATTAAAAAAATTAATAAAATAAAGAAGTTATTTTTTAAAAAAAAAATCTGGTAGTATTAAATATACTATATAACTATTTTTATAAGCGAGTGGGCACCTTAAAAACTCACTAAAAATTCAAGAATTCGCACCTCAATATCTCAACAACCACATTATAATAAATTCTAAAAATTTAATAGGCCATTTATAGTGCTTCTAAAAAGAGAGTATTAAACTCTTAAATGCTAGAAATTAGTAGTAAACTAGATATTTAAGAAAAGGTAAATATTTAACAATTTAGGGGCCAAAAACCTCCTATCTTAATAGCTATTAATTATTAGATCTTAAAAATTAAAAAACCTCTATTTCTAAGCACTATAAATAACCTATTAAATTTTTAGAATTTATTATAATGTGGTTGTTGAGATATTAAGGTGCGAATTCTTAAATTTTTAGTGAGTTTTTAAGGTGCCCACTCGCTTGGGGTGTCCACTCACTTATGAAAATAGTTATAAGTATTTATTATATACAAAAAATTTACTATAAGTATAAAGTATTAAATAACTTATAATTACTTTTAATTTTTTTGTAATTACTCTAAAATTAAGAAGTTGTTTTTAAGTTAAAAAGCTATTAAGTAATTTAGTTTAATACTATTTTATTAATTTTTTTTATTATAGTTTTATTTACTAAAGTCTTACTTATTAAATTTAATAAGCTTTATTATATATTAGCAAGTAAAAAAGTTTAAAGACTATTTATTATTAAGTTAAAAAAGTAATTATAATAAAATTAAAATTAGTAAATAAATACTATATAATACTTAATTAATATTATTATAGCTAGTATAAACTTATAAGTAGTTATACATAAGTATAAGTAATAAAGTACTATATAAAAGTTATATAAAATTTAAAAAAATGTTTATAAAAATAAAAAAATTAATATACTTTTTATACTTAAAGTTTAGTATTTAGCTTTCTATATTCTAGTTTACTTATAATATATAGTTGTTATAAATATACAAATTTTTAGTATTATATAAAAAGTTTTAATAAAAGCTTAAATAAATTTTAATATTATAGTAAATTAGTAATATACTTTTTTAACTACATTAAATTTTTTTTATTAAGTTTTTTTATTTATAAACTATTTTTTAGTATATTTAATTACTTTAAAACTTAAATTTTTACTTAAAAATATTTATTTTAATTTTTTTTTTAAAAAATTTAATTACTATGTTTTAGTTATTAAATTAAGAAATTATATAAACCTTAAACACTTATTATTAAAAATACTAGTTAATATTTTGTATTACTTACTTTAATATTAATAAAAACTTTATTAAAAAAGTTATTTTTAAAAATATAGTTAAGTAAATACTAAATACTTGAAATTTTAATATTTTACTATCTATAAATTAAAATTACTAAAAAAGGTTAATAATTCCTAAAAATAATATAATAATAGTTGGTTATAAAGTAAAAAACTTTACTTTACTATTTTAGTACATTATTTAAATTAGTAATATTAAGAATATATAAAATTATTAAGATTTTATGAACTTTAAAAGTAAGAATACTAAAGCTAAAAAAAGAAAAAAAATTAACGTTTTTAACAAATTATTAATTATTATACTAAAAATACTAAGCTTAATAGTATATTAAAAGAAAATAATAAACTAATACTAGTTTGTATTATATATAAAGTTATAACTATATTACATATAATATAGTATTATTAAAAGTATTAAAAAAAAGTAGAGTAAAAAAATATAATTAACTTTTAATAGTTAAAGTAAAAACTTAGCTTTTAAGTTTTTAATTTATAAAAATAATTTACTTTAAAAAAACTAGCTAAAAAAATTGTAAATAAATTTAATTTCTAAAAAGTATATTACTAATCAATTTAATAAAGCAATAATTTGTTATAATAATAAAATTTATTTAGAAAAGTTATATTATTATATTAAAACTTAATTATTACTAAATTTTATTTATTAAGCTATTAATAGAAAAATGTAAAATACTAAGTTATAAAATTTTAACTTAATAAAGTAATATTACTACTTTATTTTATTACTAAATAAATAATTAAATAATAAAATTAGCTACAACTAGCTTATAAATGTATTTAATTAATAAACTAAAGTAAAAGTAAAGTAGTATTACAAGCTTTTTATTATTAATAGTTATAGTTTTTACGTAACTATAAAGTTTATTAACTATTATAATACTTATAAAATTCTTTTAGCTGTATTTTTATTTTATTTAATATATAGCCTACAACTTCTTAACACCTTATTGTATAGTTCTTTAGCTATAGTTTATAGTAACAAAATTTCGAAGTTTTTACATAACTGTTAAGAATTTTATAAACTTTTAAAAAGAAACTCTTTTTTACATGTTTTAGGCTACATAGAATAAAGTTATTATAGAGAAAAATATACTGTTTAGGTAGAAAAAGGTTGGGCTAATACCTTAGGAGCCTAAGAACGTTTTAAGCGATTTTCTACTACTAAAGATAACAGGCCTTTATTAAGTAAGTCTTCAACATCTACCCTAAGTGCTAGAGACTAGAAACGCATTGAGAAGCTTCTAAAGAAGACTGTTTGCAATACGTACGATGAGAACTCTCAGAAGCTCCACCGGCCGATTAACCACCTGATAATAGAGTGCATACTTCTCAAATTACAAGTTAAATGTCTAGAAAACGCTCTATTTATTAAGCAGAAGCGTCATCAGCATTCTAAGCCACTAGATCTTGAACTTCGCGCTGCTAAGGATGGGATGGCCATATTTTATAGCCCGAACAAGGTCCAGCAAGCACGTGATCGTGCACGGGAGAAAGAAGAAGCTGCACGTATCGCAAGGAAAGAGAAAGAATAGGAAAAGCAGCGTAAGGAGGAGGAGAAAGCTGAGAAGAAACGGCTTCTTGAAGAACGTAGGGCTGCTCGAGTTATTGAACGAGAGAAGAGAGCTACTGAGAAAGAGCGGAAGCGCATTAAGAAAAAAGAAGTGAAACTCGCGCGCGAGGCCAACAAAAATCCCAAAAATGTCTCCAAACAGGCGAAGAAGAATAGAAAGAAGACTATTGAGACCATTGTAATCAATTCAGGGGAAGAAATTGAGGGTGCATCTTTTGATGAAGTGGTAGAGGTGACTTCCATACACAATCGACGCGGACGGAAAATAGTTCTTCCACAGCGATTTCGCAATTAATTTGACTAGCTAGGGAGCTTCTTTATTATCGATAGCTTGTTACTACAAAAACGTGCGTCAGATAGGCCCGTGCGTCAGACGGGAAAAAACTGTATAGTGTACCACGAAGTCAGTTAGACATTACTTGGCTAGACGTAGGTAAGTAGGCGTTTTGTCCCGTAACACTAGCCCATCCAGGCGCCCTTCGGGCCCCTATCGGGTAGCCGGTGCTAAGGCACCGGCCCATATAGTTAGTGCGTAGTCAGGTATACACACACTCTCTGAACCCCATAAGCACTCCTCAAGGATTCGTCTCTTTCCAATATATTCTACACCCCCTTTTCTGGTCCTTCCTACTTTCTGCCTGTAAAGTCCCCTTTACATTTATTATATATTATAAAATATAAAATACTATTTTTTTCATAGTTTTAAAAGTCGTAAAAGTTAACGTTAAATAAAGATAAGTACTTAACTACTGTAAGCTAGTGTTTAGTATATGCGTTTTATGGTATTTTAAGGTTAGGATTTATTAAAAGGAACTAGAGCTAGAAGTGTGTAGTAGGTTTATGTATTTCCGATTCCAATTCCTGTAATCTTCACCATAAAAGCACTTGTAAAAACAGCACCTAACGACGATAAAACCAATTCGTTTAACTCTACAAATGCACTCATGCGCAATGAGAATGCCGCAAGTCCTCCACCCAGCTAAAGCCAAGCCACTCTGTTCATCCCACCAAAACGAACGCCCTTCAAGCAGAACTCATAAAACTGAGATCAAAACATGTATACGAAACATCTACTACTGTAGTCCTACATCCTAGATATATCATTTCCTGCCTTCCATGCTTGCAAATTTTCGTTACAATCTAAAGGGATTCGCCAATTTCGCTCCATGTCGAGCCAAAAGTGAAACCATGCTTTTCTTCTCCATGCATGTATTCTTGCTGGTATCTCAATTTTGATATTCTCCATTCCCGTATCCATAACTCAGACCAAAGCCGTACTACTCGTCGGAGTCAAAGTCTCATTGTCCAAGAATTCATCAATCAGCGCACTTTCCGCATCGAGATCGTCATCATCGTCGATATCCGCATCAACGCCCTCATCGATTTCGAATTCCTCTATTTCTGCATCTTCGTCTGCCGGCATCTGGTCGGCCTCCACCTCCATTGTCATATCCATAGCCACCGGCGGCGCTGTCGTGGTATCCGGCAATTGCGTTCCTCCCATTATGTTGTGATTCAAATCATCCTGTGTTCCTTGCTCTTCCATCTCATAATGCTGCGCTTCAGATGAAGCGGCAGGGCCAGCAGCCGAAATAACGGTGACATTATTTGGTTCCTGGGTCACCCCAAACTCCATCGTAACTGTAATAGAATCGGGGCTAGAGGTTGGCAACTCCGCCAGGTCCCCACCCTCTTCTCCGTCCTGTTCTTGACCTTCGATCCCACCCCCGTCCATCTCCATTTGGGTAATCTCTTCCATAACCTCGCCCATCAAGCCCGTCCAGAATTCATATACCGCACCGGCCATCTCATCTGCCTGATTCCGTTGCTCTTTCTCCTTTTCCATTCTCTCTTTCGCTCGTTTCTCGGCCTCCTCCTTTGCTTTGATTTCATCTTGGAGTCGACATTGGGCTTTGATTTCTTTCTTTCGAGCGCAGTGGGGACAGTGGTAATTCACGGTGCAGAAGGTACATGTGCAGGTCGGGTTTGTGGATGCACAGACCTAAAAGAATCATATTAGCACTCTTGTTTGTTGGAGGTGGGACGAGGCTCAACTTACGCCACATATTAGAACCATGCACTCGGAGCATTCCTTGAGTATGGCGGGACATCGTGGTCTGGAATCACCTACTGGCTTTGGAGACTGGCAGAAATATGCGCCACAACCTTCCCATTGAACGGGATGGCGCGGATGACAGGGTAGAGGAAGCGGGTTCGATATGGGATTGACGGCGCGGGGAGAGTTTGGCCAGGAATCGGAATTGCGACTTCGGACCCCGGAGGCGCTGAGAGAACGTGGACGAGATGAGCTGACAGGGACGAAGGGTAGTGAGCTTGAGCTTGTGAAAGGATCTGTGGTAGAAGCGTGTGATGTTAGAGATGTTGATGCGGACATGTCAACGGCCGAAGCATTCGAAGGGGGGACGAGAATCTGAGATTGGGAGATCGCCGTTGCTCCCGATGGTTCAGGATTGGCGTTGGTGAAATTTGATGGTTCTTGTGATGAGGGTAGGATGAGTGTTGGATCGGAGCCGTCTTTGGCGTTTGACTTTTTCGAGTTGAAATCTGGAATGACAAGACGAGGGGGGTCGTTATGGGTCCGCACATATTCGCGCTCAGCCTGCAAGTCTCTGAATCCACACTTCCGAACCTTGAGTCCTCTGAAATCGTGTTCTTTGCACAAAGGTTTCTTGCAGCATCTGCAAGAGACTTTCCATCTAAAGCTCCGGTAGCAGTCTTGACACAGCCCCCGAGGACATGTTTGAGCTTGTAGATCTAAGGTCTCTTGCGTAAGATACGACAGAATGTCGACATCTTCACCGAGAACATACTCATAAAGCCCATTGTTTTTCAATTCTCGCACATAGTCGACGGGGCGAAGTTGATTTGAAAAATCCGGGTCTTCGTACTGCTTGGTACGGGGTAAGGGCGCTGCTCTAATTTTGTCTGCACCTCTGCCGCCCAATCCAGACCCTAATACAGCAATCCCACCCCCACCGGAGAAGATGGGCTCCAAACAACACCAGTGCATTTTCAACTTTGGAGGCGTGGAGGGCGGGGCAGGGAGTCCATTATTTACGTTTCCACCACCTTCGGAGTCGGACGAGTCGTCATCATTCGCACTCTCATTCATGAGATTCGGTGATCGAATGGCCCCTGGCGCCCACCAAAATCGATTCGTGGGAGGAGGTTTGGCGTTCTGATTTTGGGACTCGAGAGACGCAGAAGACCCCGACGCCTGGCTCAAGGTAGAGCCCAACGTCGCGCCAGCTCCAAAAGCCAGGTTTGCAAAATGTCGTGTCTTCGCTCGTTTTCTCGGTATGGGCCTATTGAATGCACAGCTCGCGCAGAGAGTTTTCCGGCATCCCATACAATGCATCCGTACGCTGCAGGACTCGCAGCGCTCCAGTATAACATCGTTGCACTGGGCACACTTGACATTCTCGATAAATAGCTTGTGACTCCTCCGAAGGTGGGCAGGGACGTGCTTCCCTTCTCCTCTGAACGGTCCGTTCTCGGTCCCCAGCGGTTCCCCATCTTGTCCACTTTCGCTTATCTCCCACAGCCTTCCGTCGGTAGCTCCAATCTTGCCCTCATCATCCACCGGTCCAAGTCGATTACTTGATCTCCAGAGCCTATCAAAAGGTACCCATACCTCCATATTCTGAGGTCCAGCTCTTCCAGCATGGTAGTCCTTCCTCCGGAAACATCTCCCGCCAGGCGTCGGACACCATGCCGTATCAGTCCATATCTCTAACTGATGACATATCTCGATTAGCTGATGTGTGGGATCTGAGTCGGAGTCTCTCCGGACGAGGGAGGAAGGCAGGTATGGTCGTCGGCGATGGTGGCGACAACGGTATGTGTAGAGACTCTTGAGGGCTAGGTCCTTCTGTGTCCAAGGCGAATCCTTCTGAGTGTAAGGTTCCAGAAACGGAACGATATGATACTTGATAGACACGTTCTTGCAGCCTCGTACAGACAGATGTTGTAGAGTTCCGATACGCGGCGCAAGCACACTTCCAATCAAAGCAATCCCCGACACAGCGGTATTGCAGAGATCCAAACTCTTTAATCTTATTGAATATGGATGTACCACTTGTTTCAACAAGGCGTCAAGCGCGTAGGTCTTCGACTGTCGTTGTCTGTCATCAGGCGTTTCATTCCCCGGGGAACCCATAACGACCGCCAGTTGCGGCAATCTGAAGGATAGGGTTCTCCATGCTAGCGGGTACGATCGTAGAAAGTCGCGGAGATGTCTGGATGTGTGGTAGAGGTTGAGGATCGCTGGGGTGGGTATTTGGGAAAGGAGAGATTCGAGGATGGGCGGGTAGGAGGTGATGACGGACTCGAAGATGCTAAGGGTCGCATCCTGGCTCTTGGAATCGGTCTGAGACCTTGTCTCGGTGATAGAAGTCGTTGAAGAGGCGTCTTCGTGGGTCTCGTTATCCCAAAAGAGATCGTGGGCGTCGGACTGACTGCTCATGCTTTCTTCTTGCTGTAACTTGAGGCGCTTAGCAAACTGGGCTCCCACAAGACAGTGCTGGCGACGGAGGTGGCACGGAAACATACGAAAGAATCATTCAGAGGAGGCTCAAGGCGACTGCAGCGCCGATATAAAGCAGAGAGGCGTGGGGGCTGTGGGATGCGGTGTCGTGTGCTTGCCTGGACAGCCAGCGAAAGGCGCGACGATCCCTACTCAGCCCTTCCGCTCCGCTGCCTAGGTGAGCCAAGACCGGATCACAAGTAGTGGTAAAAATTGGCCCCTGAAGTGAATTGATCCCGTCTGCCTCAGATTCTCTCCTTAAAATAACACCGGGATTTCTTGGTAATAAAGCTTTGCATAAGGCTGTCAAATTGTCAACCTCCACACTAATTTTCAAGGAGCCGTGGAGTGTTCAAGTCACGTGACAGCAATTCAGCAATCTTATAAGTACTATGCTTCCGCATACAATTTGAACAAGGTAGCGAGGCTATATAGTAATATACTTGTACACGTTTTGTATTTGGGTGCTGCGCACTGGGTGTGGGAAATAAAAAGTATGCTAGCAGGAGTCGTGGGTGAAGAATCACCGCCTTGTAGTATTATCCCCAACCACGTACCCGCTCGCGATTCCACTCCTACCTTCCTCTATGCGCGCCGCGGTACCATTGGCAGCATCCTCTCCATTCTGTGAAGTCCCAAAGTCGCTACCAAGACCCTGCCATGCTCTCTGTGAGCGCAGAAACTCTGCGCCAGGGGACACGACACCTCCGACCTGTGCAAGATCTCCATTTGCTCGCTTGATTAGTGAGTTGCTTTGAGGCGCAGTCTGTTCTCCCTCAATCTGCTTCTGCTTCTGATTTTGCGTGATCGAAGTGCGCATGGGTCGAGAATGCGAAACATATCGACCAGTTCGTAGGTCAAACTCAGGAGGAGCGGATTCCTCCTCGGAGTCATAGTCCCCGTCACTATGGACGTGATCCTTTGCCTGCGACTCTTCCACGCGCACGCCATTCGATGACGGTTCTGGTTCGCTCTCTTTTTTCTCCAAAATTGCCTGGAAGTGGCTGGTCCATTCTCCAGTCCATACTCGCTCAGCATCTCCCTTTAGCGCAAGGCTGAGCTCAAAGGGGGTGATGATTGGCTTCCAAAAGTCCTTGCTATCGATCAGGCTACTCTCCCAGCATCCAATGACCACCCAGCCTCCGACCTCACTGAAGTTTGCCACCTTGGCAGCATTCACTTTCCCGACCACAAAGGTATAGCTTTTCTTCCCAGCTGCCGCAATCTCCTGCTTAACGTGATCCAGTATGTGCATGTAGTTCTTGACCGACAGTGTGTTGATCAAGATGCCGAAGACCGATACCGTGCTTAGTGACGTGAGAAGCGCATATCGGCGGCGTAAGCTCATGGCGGAGGAGGCGAGTATTGCGGCTGGTGGGGTAGGAGTGTGATCGGCGTCTGTGGGATAGATATGAATAGCATCTACACGGGACGAGAGGGTCAGGAGTAGGGAGGTAGGAGGCTCAGAGACATGGAAGAGTTGGTAATTGCGAAGTTCTTCCTTTGAATCTGCCACGTCAGCGGGAACAGTACGATTCGGGAGGGGAGACAATGGATTGTGAACAATGTTTGTCGGGTATACGTCGGTATAGCCATCCCTCCGCAATCGCTCTAGTAGTGGGTTGACATGATGACAGTAGGGAATGTCTGCCATGAGGATGATCTTCTTGTCCTTGTTAGGATAAGTTTTCCGGAAGGCCTCCAATACCGGGTCCAAGTCTAATGGCTTTGTTGTAAATACATATATGACTGGCAGCCTTGAAGGTGGAGATAGACAAGATCGACCGTAATGGACCAGAACATCGGCATCAACATGTTCTGCGGCTACTTCGTCAACACAACAAGCGCCATACGATGTATCAGCCAGTATAAAGAGCTTCTCTTCGACTTGTTCATCGTCGGCTAGAGACGTATTCTCTAACCGGGGGACAAGATCTTCCTCTGTTCCATTTTGTGGTTGTGAGCGGATAGATGAGAGATTCCGATGAGGCCGGGCATGTCTGAGTCTTCTAGAGAGCGACTCATATACGCGTGGTGCATCCACTAGCATATGATCTGGGAACTGGAGAGCAATTCTTCCCCATCTTCCGTTGCGAATCTCGTTGACTGTACGGTCAATCTCGTAAGTTAGACCAATCTGCTCATCGGCAAGTCTTGGAAGACTCGAGACATCCACTGGAGATGTAGGGTCCTCGAATACATGCGTGTCTGGAGTCGAAAGAATCGGGGCGGTATCCAGGGCGGGTACTGCCATTTTGCTCGACTCAATGTTAAGGTGGTGGGGAAAATTGTCCAAAACTTGGTGATCGGAGGTCGGAGGTTAAAAGTGGGCTTACTAAGCGGATTATCGCCACACATATGATTGGTGAAACGACAATATACTTGGTGATGCCTTTGAAAGGTCTTCTATATTCAACAGTACCAAGGAAAATACCCATATGTACACTGAAAGAATTTGGTATCAGAACGCCATAAATGCACATCCTACACGTCAACAGCCAAACGCTATAATCACTAACCCAGTCATATATCATCATAACGCAAGGAAGCCAGATACGGCGGCTACCAGAGCGAAGCCGAGGACATTAGGAACGAACCGTCCAACCCCACTTTTGACCTTGAGCAATGTGAAAACGGGTGTCGGCTCATATGGGGGTGGGGTGGAAGAGGCTACCGTTCCATTCCAGCAGTAACGATCGAAGCACTGCCGGCACACATCCGGCACAGCAGTGTTAGTGCGGTTCAAGCTCCTGGACAGTATGGCGCAGCCCACACAGGTCGGCCACTGTACGTCTCTAGTTCCGTTACCCATGGTCGCAACCAGGTAGCCGTTCTGAATCATGGCGTTTCGCTCCGTATTGTTGTAGTCCATTTGGTTCGTCGAAGTGTTGGAATTGTAGACGTAAGGAGAGTTTGGAAGGTAAACGATCAATGGAGCGGGTCCGGTAAGATTGCTGGCATCACATCCAAAGAAGGTGGGGCGGTTGTTGAGACCAAGATTCACGAACGTGTTCTGATCGGGGATGGCAGGGAATGCGGTGCCGTTCTGAATCGAAGCGTTGGTGGAGCGTTCGTATGTGGCGACTAAAGCAGTACCGTTCGGCCAGGCGCTGTAGGATCCATCAGCCTTAAGAGTATCAGAGGACGAGTCAACGGCGAAAATAACATCCATGTTGCGGGGAGGCTGGATAAGGGGGTTGAGTGGGATGTTCTGCAGATCTAAACCACCATCAACGAGAGTGAGTCGTTCCGCTTGTGCACTCGGGTTGGAGCGGTTGTTGAAATGGTAGAAAGGATTTGGCTTGTAGTCTGCGATGTCATTGTTGTCTCGGCCAATGTTAACCAAAACACCCTTAAGAGCATCCTTTACGAGTTGAGGGACGCCCTTGAAAGAATCCAATTGCGAAATGGCGATGTTGAACAAGGAGGAGCTTGTGCCCATGATGAAACCAGCACTATCGAACCCGCCAATACATTTATCCTCATCAGGGAGCTCGCCTCCAGTGAAGTTAGATCCAAGGTAGCGCAACGGTGCGAATCCATAGAGCGTTGGATCGAAGCTGCCCATCTCGAATGGATTAAATTCGAAGACAGTTGAGTTGAGAGAAATAATAGCTTCCCCAGGGTTGCGCTCATCCGCAACAATGATGGGCATTGGAGCATTGCCGTCCTTGAAGTCAGCGTCATCCTGAATTGACGACCACGTGTAACCCGGACCTCCTTCTGACGCATTGATAAGCTGGAATGACAAGGCGCGACCCCAGTAATCAGTAAGGGAGACATTGAAGTTAAATCCTGCGTCCTGCTTGGAAATGACAGTATCGTAGAGGTTGCCGTAATACTGAACGGTAGAAAGCGCCTGAATACCCCCGGTTTTCGGTCCTAGGAACGTTAGCATTGCACTTAGACGTATCATACAGTTTTGGCTCCCGCGAGACAACTAAAAGTCCACAAACGTCAACTTCCACTATCCCTCATATTTCCAGGGGAATTCAAGACCCTCTTCTTTAGACACCCAAAACAAGATCTGCAAAGCTTTCTGTACTTATAATCGCAGACAGCATAGAACCGGAGCAAGGGTGCGGGAGGTGATGTAGTTCGCAGTCTTCGACCGGACATGAAATCGAGTAGTTCGAGTCCTTCTTACCTTCCAAGATCGAATTTCCGAGCTGCCACACAGAGCCATCAGAGTTCTTATCAATTATATTCTGCACCGTAGTGAAGTTGTTCACATAGATGCTACCGACAAGCCAACCTCCACCAGACAAGCCAGCAATGTAGGTGGCCGACTGCAGCAAGCCTCCTATTTGGCCGGTATTTGTTGAATTGGGCGTTCGGCTGTCAAATGCAGCGAGGTTGCCGGCGCCATTCGTCATTGCTCGATACCCGCCGCCAGAAAACGCAATGCCAATATTTGGCAAAGCCGTTGTATTGTCGCGATTATCATCAACGTACCGCCCCGCGTCAAACCCCGTTATGTTGAGCCGTGTCAACAAGTCGCGCATAGGCGCAATGGTGTTGCTCCTCCTCTTCTCTAGCCATTTGGTCTCTTGGTCAGAAAGACCCGACGCAACACGAATACTCGGTCGCGTCGATGGACAGTCCACTGCTTGCGGCGCATAGCCTTTGGGGGCCTGATTGGTTGCGCGTTTCCAGGCATCTAGATTGGAATCATACACATGTTCAAAGCCAGCTTCTCGAGGAAGAATCGCGGATGCTACAGGGTGTCAGTGGAGAAAGGCGCGGGAATGAGAAGGGAGCGCATACAGCTCGCTGCGCATGCTAATACTGAAGTTATGAAGAATTGATAGATTGTCTTCATTCTATTAAATAGTAGAAATGTTTGTCAATGCAAGGTAGAAAGGATTAGAACGTAGAAACGCAGTAAAACGAATGTGGAGTCGAGGCGAGTTAAATGACGATGGGACTCGGAGCGCTCGGATTCTTGTGCTGGCTGTGTTTCACAACCTTCCCCGGCACCATCCCAGTAAAGGAGGCTAAGTGACCTCATAGGGCTTGGTGCCAGCTGGAGTGGAGTGGCTGGTGCCTTTGTCGATGAGGAAGATCTCCATTTATTTTTAGCCGCTTAGTACTCAGGACCGGCTTCAAAACCATTAGAAAAACTTCCCGTCTACGGCACCCTATCTCCAGCTTAAAATCCGCTTTCTTTTCTTTTCAGCTTGCAGTTGAGCTTAACCTCGTACTCGGATCGTAATCGGCTGCTCATACTGGTAAGGCTGTACAAGTAGCGCTTTGTGGGATCGAACGCCTTGGCTTGGAGGGAAGGCAAATTGGATCTCAAAACTCCATCGGCCTTGCTGCTAGGGGCAAAAATAGCATCTCCGTGGTCACTTCTTATTCATCACTAACTACACCGCATCTCAACCAACTAACTTGACGTAAGACAGCTCACACCACTTTGGAATCTAGATCCGAATAGGAAAGCTGACAACTGGCACTAGAAAGTTGTATCGCGGGGCAGAAGACTTGCGCAGACCTTGTATGCAGCACAGTGATGCTAAAAGGACTGTTTGTAGCGTTAGATGAGGGTCCCATTACGAGAGGATTTTGACTTCAGTAGGTTGGTGTGCACCTGGGCAAGAACGCAGAAGGTAGAGTCCCAACTTGTGTTTTGGTTGCGCTGCTGCTATGTCGTCTGGAGCATGGCGATCACGGCTTCGCCGATGAATTTTGGCGCTTGAATCGTCCCTTTCCCATTGCGATTTCTGTACGGAGGTGCTTTGCAAAAGTAAGGACCGCTCACATAATCATTGCCAAGGCTGGATCGTGCATTGCACCTGACGCATTCTTAAACACCGGCTCTTATGAAAACAGGGGAATTGGTAATAATTTTCGCCTTAATCTTAGCTTTCGATTAATATAATTTTTATTACATTTGAACTTGATTAGGCTGCACAATCGTAGCTAGAAGTTGGCAATTCTAGGAGTATTGGCGTTCCTCAGGTTCTGCCGGACCCCACCGCTTCTTGGCGCGGCCCGTACATTTGCAAAGCACCTCCTTTCTGGTAAGACTTCAGCCTTCGATCTCGCGGTCAACAGTTGCGGTCAGAAGCCATTCTTTCAATTAAGAGATGCGTGGAGAATTGATCGAGTACTGCCTCCACGAGTGGACCCCGCGTACCAGCTGAAAAGCGCCTTCAACTGTCTCTGCGAGAAAAAAAAACAATATGCGCACTTCACCATTAGAGGAGTTTCGGCGGTTGACAATTCCGTGTCCAAAAGCGTTTTCCGGTGGCCGAATCGAGAGGTGTCAGGGGTAGATTACCAAGGAGGATTAGCTCCTCGGGCGTACGCCTGTAACTAGTTAGTAAACTGTAAAACTTGAACTTTACTTGGCAAAACAGAAAACAAAATACGACAATTTTGTCCTGAATCTGAGGGGTGAGCCAGAATTTTACTTACTGTGTCGCGTCGCACAAAATCGAGCCATGAGCTTGCGCTATACCCCAGGAGGCAGTCTCTTGCGTTAATTAAAAGTATGAAGATAAGCGCTTACTACACGCTCGTGCCACCACAAGTAAATAACACCTCAACCACCACCATCTAGGTGTATTATACACTTCTTTTTCACACGCAATCTACTCCTCCTATTGCTAGAATGCCAGAACGCCGTAAAAGAAAGCTACAGGTCTTTTCTACGCCACCGCCAGTTGTCGCGCCGCCCGAAAGAGGTCATCGCGACCCTATCGAAACCCCACAACGTTCTGCAGTACTCGCGGTGCTGTACTACGCCCACGTACAAAATTAATACTGCCCTATGCTCAAAGTAGCACAGACCTTTAGCTTATCTGAAGTAGAGGTCTTGTAGATCGCTTACAGTAAACGCGCGCGGCGTCTCCATAACTCAGACGAACCTGACACTTGTGGGAGGCCTCGTTAACTCATGAATTCTGACGCCAACGCGATCGCGAGCTATATTGATTAGTGCGAGTTTGAAGAGAAATGCTTGCCTTGGCCAGAGCTTGCGCACAGAGCTGGTGTTAATCCACTAGAAGGGAAGGAGAATTACTGTCGGCAGACAATATTAAAGCACGTACAAGAGGTCTCTGGTATAGAAATCTATAAAGCAGCTGTTAAGGAAGATCATCCGCCTAAGAGGCGTGAGGAAAGAGTCATCTGGTGCGAGCTTCAGCTTGAATTACGCCCTCACGGCGTACACTGGAGGAGGGTTATCTGGTGCGACGAGATCCATTGGAGTACTGGGCCTAGATACCCTAAAAATATTAAAAGAAGGCCTGGAGAGCGCTTTAAGAAGAAGAACGTTCAGCTTAATAAGCGACCTGACCCAGAGCAGCAGCAGAAGTTTCATATCTTCTGTGTACTTGGCTATAACTTTGCCTGGGCAATTCCGTACGACGCAGGTAATGCCAATGGCAAGATGAACGCTAAGACTTTTCTTACTATACTGCCACAGCTACAAAAGGAAATACTTGGCCTAGACCTCGTCTTGTATCAAGATCGTGACTCTGCTCATCTTTCAAAGTCGGTGTTGAATTGGATGGATCACTACGGCATGGATTATCTTGAGGGCCCTCCTAAGTCTCCTGATCTATCAGTAATGGAGACCTGGGTTAAGCCTCTGCGCTAGAAGTTCTATTAAAGGCACTGTGAGACAGCTTATACAGGCGTGCAGAGGTTCTACAAAATATGGGCAGAGATGAAGGCTGATAAGATTAATAAGACTGTAGATAGCTATCCCGCGCGCCTCCACGAAGTAATTCGACAGGAGGGAGCTGCAACTAAGTACTGAGAGCTTATATAATTAATTCTACTCGAAAATTCAACTGTAATACACTGTATAGGCGTTATTAAATAACGTGGTGAGCTAAGCGAACAGTAAGCGCTTATCTTCATACTTTTAATTAACACGAGAGGCAGTCTCCTGAGTTTTGAACCGATCCACGCTGGGGTGGAGGAGCCAGAGCGTTGCGAAGATAGAGAGTTACCTGCAGAGATTGCCGTCGCTTCCGAAAACGTCGATACAGCTCACCACCTCGAGCAGGTGGTCCAGCAGGCCGAGCAGGTGTTGGCAAAGCTCCCAGCGATTCCAGTTCGACATGTACAGCCTCCAGGGCAGGTACCAGCAGCTGCTGAGGAGCTAGTTGCTGCGACAGTTGAAGCCGACATGCATGTGGCAAGTACTCCAGCCATACGACAACTTTCTCGACGACCGAGCGTGGATCCTGCCTCCAGCGGGGATGAGGACGCTGCTGGCCATACTCGCCCTCCCAGAAAGCGTATCAGGACTCCAGACAAAAGAGCTCTTATGGAATTGGCAGCTACCATGTGCCACACTGAGCTCCACTACCGGGGCAAAGGCAAGTTTATCAAGAAGCTGAGGGAGAAGTAGATCGAGCAAGGCGGCCATCCATTTACTGTGGATTTGATTACCAAATGGATGGATCGAGAGGTTGCCCAGCGCGACGAGGAGATTGCCAACGACGATACATCTGGCTCAGAGATTCGGTATGGAAGCTTCTTTGATTATCTTGATATCCTGCGCGAGCGCTTCAAGCTGATAGCTCTGGCGAAGGGTAAGCGCAAAAAAAATTCCACTGCGCAGCAGGATGCGAAAAAGAGAGCCCAAGAGGCTTTGACAAGGGCGTATAGTACTCAAAATACTTCGTTAGAGATACCGTTGGAGGGCTCAAGCTCTGAGGGTGAAGAGGACTCTGATACTGAAGATTATAGCACATCACGGACTGCAGATTCTGAAGCTTCAACCAGCCAATCTTCTAGGCTAAATACGACGCTGCTGAGTGCGAAAAAGAAGCAGCAACAAGCTCAAATTACCAGCTTCAAGCTTATAAGCAAATCAATCGCTTCCCTGGGCAAGTCGACTGAGAATGGGGCGTCAGAGCTTGCAGAGGCTATTCGCAAGAGCGGGAATCCAAGCACCTTACCAAATTCGTCAGATTTCAAAAAGTTTATTGAAGATGGGTAAAGAGAGACTGCAGAGCGGCTAGAAGCGATAGAAAAACTTGCTGAGGAGCGCCAGAAGGCTATAGACGAGAAAATAGACCGTATTTTAGGATTAGGAGCTCAGTTGGCTGCAAGAGAGGACAGAGTGTAGGTATACAAGTAATATAGCTTAAAGACTCAACACCATAAAAATCTCACGATAGTTACCCGACTAGGATGCCAAGCCTTAAGTGAGGTGCTATTCATATTCAATTTTAACTACATCTCTACTCTTATCTTGTCTTCAGCGCCAAATCTGCCCTGTATGTACGCTTCAATTAACAGCGGCAGCATGCCAAACATCTCAGAAATCTGATTACCGCCTTGAATACACGTCCTACAGTTGTACATGAACGAAAACACCAGCATATAAATGCCTATAGGTGCCAATCCAGGTACGAGCGAAGTTTTGAGCGTCAACAACTTAAAGTTCATTTTTACACCCCCAAATCCATGCTCCACGACGATCCGCCTCTTTAACAGCCACTAATTCAGCTTCTTCTGTGTAGGAGTCAAAATCTGGCCATTTAAGCGCTTGTATAGTCCCAGAACAAAGTCTTAAGAGCCAAACGCGGCATCTCCATATATATAACGACTCTCACCTACCAGCAGCCAGTGGAGCAGCTTCTTGAGTCGCTGACCAAGTCTAAGGTGAATACAGAGTAAGGCATCGCCTCCTGATGCTGGAACGCCCGGAAACACCGCGCTGAATAGGCCGTTAGGCAAAACAATCACCAGGTGAGCTATCGCGTGCTGTTTTTTATAGCCACTGTAAAACAGCTGCTAATCTATGAACATAGGCCTACAAATTACCACCTCAGTCCCATTAATGAAGCTAAAGATTAACTCATCACCAGTACCAAGAGAGTCGCCGATTGCCGCACAAAATTGATCGATCATTAAGTGCGACATCAACTTCAAGTCGAACTCAATTCACGGCCCCCAGGTCTTCCATATGTGCTCCAGAACGCTGTTCCACACCCAGCTAAGCCATAGGCGCGATCTTCCAAAAACAGTAATTAAATAGGCCAGGGCTAGGGGGTGCGCGGCCCTCCATAGGAATACAAGTAAGGCCTCTGCCAAAGAGACTGCAGATAATAAAGGCCAGCCCGTTCGATCGTCAACACCAAATTTCGTCGGTATATCAAGCTCATACGCCAATCGTCAAACTTCAGCCTTTATGAACCGGCAGAAGAACTCAAACAGCGCATCGTTAATCCCACCGTCCTCCTCATCAGCCCACACGTTAGGCAGCGTTTTGACAATTGTAAAGCACTTCAAGGGCCGATAGGCCCACCTGAATTCGACCTCATCTTCAGAGCAGAGCAAGCTGACTGCCAGGGCGACAGCGATACTGTTATCAGCCGTTGTTTTATAAAACCAGCAGATTGCCTGCAAATAGGCCGCCCGCTCCAGCGCATCCATGGATTTGATGGATTTCAGGTAAGTATTTGATGATACGGTAACTCAGTAACTTTGCAGTCAGATTACGCTTTGACGACAATTACTAACTAGTACAGAGCCGAAAACTTGAACTATCGATCTCCCGAAACCCCTCAACGCGCGTTCAACAATCCGAGCTCGGCTGAGGGCTGAGTAAGCCCCAGGATTAACGCCTTACTCGATTCTACTAGTAAACACGGCACCAAAAACAGGGGTTGAAAATCCGCCGAAACTCCTCTATTGGATTGATTCTTTATTTCTTCCAGGGAAATTCCTTCTGCTCATGTTCCGTTTGCCACTATCCAAGATTTGATATGTGAGAAGCGCTCCGTCGAGACCACCAACGGGAGGTACTTACTGTTTCGGAACCGACGCGGTCGTGGAGAAGTCATCGGAGGCACACGAAAAACGACACAGTAAAAGGTGCACTGCTGAGAGAAACCTCTCGAGCCTTGTATAAGGTGAGATAGTGTCAAATGGATCGTTTATAGACCTAGAACAGGAATGTTCGTCATGGAAGATTGACTACAATGGTCGAGGTACTGTAAGGTATAAGGTAAGTGTTTAAAGCGGTGCTTTTGATGTGCCGCCATTTCCATCCCCTCTGTGGTCGTATACCGTCACATAAGAGAGGTACGCACCAAGACTGAACGAGAATCAAAGTTGTAATTGTCTGCCAGTTTGATTGGAACGACGCTGAGCGACTACTGTTTGTGCAAATACCTCTCCCGGACGTTATCAGCACTTGTAGAGCGATTTATCACTAACCGAATCCTCGGCCTATATCTGTAGGAAGACGATATGCATAAGTTTACAAGAAAGGGGCGTCGCTAATGTGAGGTCTGGAAGGGACGATGCAAAGAGAGGAAGCACGACATGGGAATGGAATAAATTTACCAACCTCCAACATTTTCCGACCTCATATGACCTCGGCTTCAGCTATACACACCCTCTACTCATGCTGGGATCGTCCTAAGTCCAGCCGCAAACGTCGCACTTGGAGGATCTGCAAGCACCAAGCGCCGATGTTAGCCTACCCAGCGTCGTTTACTGATCTCAACTCCAAAGCCACCACCACCCGATGCGAGAACACCCACAGAACTACTGGTTTTGAAGGTCGACGTTCAAGAAAAGCCTAGGAAGGAAGAATGTGGAATCAGAGAAATCTAGGCCAAGTTATGGCACTACGGATACTCCCAAGCGTACCAAATTGCTGTGAACAACTGCATGAGAAGCGAACTTTTGACCTTGGTTCTGGGATTTTCTAGACACATACATATCCTCCCAGATCTAATTTCCATGAGCGACGAGCTCTTCTCCCAAAGTTTCTCCCATTCTGATACTCGATAGGGCTCTTGGTGATGAAATAGCAAAATGCACGAGGCTGTGGCTCGAACGTCAGCATTCGCTACAAATCCCATTCTAAGGATAAGGTTGGGACTCCATTACTGGCTGATAGATTACCATAGATTTACTTCGTCACATGACAGCAATTGACGTCTGCTCCACTAAATTACTGGGCGGCCACCCACGCGGCACAACGGACCGATGCATTGTAAGGGACGAGCTCAACGAAACTTACCGAGCCGAACCTTTGGCCCACAGAACCATTGTACAAGTACCTCTCAGAGTTTGCACCTCTAACCTATTTGTTTAAGCCCGTCGCCCTGATGTAGCACCTTGACATGTGCGGTGATAGATTTGAGTTAGGTGCTGCGATCTCTCAAAATCTCTCTAGTTTTTCCAATGTCGCAGGCAAGACTAGATAGATTACTTGCACGTTAATGTGAGCTGATCTTCATCCAATATCGAGAAACGGTAGCTAATCGCTCCCAAAAGGCTATCTACATACGCCCATTCTTGTCATTTGTCTGCTCTCCCCCGGAATCGGAGCTTACATCCAACGACTCGGCATCGGCAAGCTCAATGTCTTGACGACTCTCAAAGTATCTAACAACAGATGGAAACTACCGTACGACGGGCCTCAGGGCTTAATTACCAACGTCATATTGGCGAACCTAGCTTAACTCGTCCTCCCACTCCTTTACTTCTCCTACAACGGCCTCTTCACATTTTTCAGCTCAGCCTGAATGGGAATCCTATGCGCGGAACAGGAAAAGTTTGAGGGTGCCAGGAACACCGCATAGATCCTAACGCTCAACATACTTCCTCTTATCTTCCCTATCGGATCGCGATTCCCTCTTGATTCTATCGGGCGTTCTACATTGGTTGGTATCGCAGTCCTTCTTCTTCGCTAATACCCGACTCTACTTTTTCGACGGGACGGAACGGAGTGATAAACCTGTCTTTGACATCACTTTATACGGGTTAGTCGCTTTTAGCCATCATCTTCATTCTCGCGGCCTTAGTTTTCATACTATCATACTTGTTATCACGTGTTTGTTCCGATTTAAAACGGGAACGCCGATTGTCGCAAGTTGTAGCGCTGCAATTGTGGCCGTTTGTCATCCACGTCCTGAAGAGATACAGAATAGAGAGAGGATTGCATGTCGAAGGTTCAGTGGGGTGTTACGGGGTATAATGGGTATGGAATTGGGCATTGTGCTTTCTCAAGCCTTGAGGTTGAGCGCCAAGAGGAAGAGGCGCTGTATAGTGGGAACTGAATGTGATAGCTTAACTGTGGAAGGCATAATGAGATGATGTTAATATGATTTCGAGTTTTTTCAGTCTTGGTGTACCCTTGCAGCACCAACTGAAGCCGGAATGCCCTGAATCTTTCTCGCTTCGACCTCCATAGGAATATCTCACCACTTCATCATTCCCACTCCAACTCTTGTCTTCCGCACCTTCATCACATTCCTCTCACCCTATTGACATTCTCTTTAGAATTCCCCTAAACCCCTATACTATTCATTCACTTCCTTCTTTCATATTTACACACTCCTTCCCAAAGGCTCAGCAGCTTCCTTGATCACATTCCATCCCCACTGGAATCTTATCTCGCAATTCGAAGGCAATCTCCGCCACTCTACCAAGATGACACGAAGCTGAACATTACAACCAACTGCCAAGATTGATCTCAGCCTTGCACTGATGCTCGGACACCTTTTCCGAGTTCTGTAACGGGTCGCTTAAAAAGCAGCGTAAATGAGCGGTGACAGGTTAAGAGTAAAAGAGGTTGCAAACGGCCATATTACGAGAGGTGATGGTAATGTCAGCCTGCATCTAATTCCAGAGTCTTGATCCCTTATTTCTATAAGGGCACTGGGCTGTACCAAAGCAGCAGTACTCCCATTTAAACTCTCATAAACAATGCAATATTTCATCGTGCACCAGACGCTTTTTCACCCGCAAATTTACTCTGTTCTAGCATGAAACCAAAATATATCTCTGCAAAGCTTCCTCTAGTCATAGCACACCGGCTGCGTGTAGCAGACATCAGACATTAGGGTGAATGGAGATTGAGTTGGATGGTGTAATGAACTTCACTAAGACAAGGATATTCACAAACACCTTCTTCAGCTTCTACCGGTATCAGCTCCAGTCTTTGGTAGTATTTTCTCATTACCTCTATACTGTCTTCTGCCAGCTTGCAAAGTCACCATATCTTTGGCGATGATGTCACATCATTTATACCTTTCCCCCCCCCCCTTTTTTTTTTTTTTTTTTTAATATCTGCACCCCGCTTCCAAAAAGCTGAATTTATTCTCAATCACATCGCATGTCCTCGGCCCTCCAACTCAAATCCAATCTACAAGACCCTCACCCTTTTTGTATGCTGAGCAAGGCTAGATATCACGTCTGGACCCTTGCACCTACCTCGTCTTAGCCTTGCACTGATGCCATGGACACTCTTTTCTTCGCGGCAGTTGGCGCTGGGAGGCTTAAAAAGCAGTGCAGGACCACCCCGTTGTCGTCCAGCGCCGCTAACATGTGCCTAGTATAAAAACTTCCGTTTACGGCTTCCACGTTTACACTCTACCTCATCACATGCCACAGCCCATAGCTGGATACAATGCTAAATTCACTCTCTATATCGCGATCCGCTCCCCAGCCCTACCATAGCCTAATATGAGTCGAAGCTTCACGGAAAGCAGCATATTGAAAAGAAACACCAAGTCTCCATGAACTCCAACACGTGAATGAGGATGGTCTCATAAGAATGCTCAACTCCCAAATGATCTATTTTGAGGATTTGTGAGGGTAGGAGGGAGTTGAAGGATTAGGTTTTCAATGTGGAGGCACCGAGAGACAGAAAGTAGCTCACGGGCTGACTTGGTATTATCTTGCACATCATAAGAAGCCGTGAAAACCAGGTAAGAAAAGTGCCAAAACCTGCACCCTAAATGGGGAGTACGGGAAGTAGTGAAATATCAAAAGACATTGTTTTTAGCCTGTCCCAGCAAAGCTTTTTAATATATCCTGTGGCTAGCCCTAGCAGCCGTATGTCTATGATGATAACGCCTACCATGCTTGTGAATAACTCATATTATCTGATCTCGCTATAAATTATATTCAAAATCGGAAGATCCAGGTGTCCCGCACCATGCAAACGCAAACAACCTGGGCCACAAAAAGAAACGATCGTGAGAGCCGATTACTGTAAGAGCGGATCCTAACAAAAATTAGTATATGCCTCAATCCCCTTTCACATATCCTCGAACTTACCCTAAAGTGCTTCTGGAAGTTAGCCCTCTTCTCATTCCCAGCCTGGTACTTATTCCTGGCTCGCTGCTCTCTCTTCCGTTCTCTCTTCTCCACCGCCCGAATCTCCGCCTTCTTCACATCACTAACGCCAATCATGCCCAAACCACCACTGGCACGGGTAACTAGCTGGCGTCCACGTCCTTGGTCCTCATGATCCATGTTCACATCGCCATCGGAGTCTTCAGATGAGCCTGCCGTTATGGCCCGTCGACTCTCCATGCGTTCGGCAACGCCTGGGTAGTTGCGCAAATTCTGACGATAGTACCTGTTCAGTGATCGATGACCGGCAGTACGACCTGAGGGAAGGTAGAGTTCGTAATCATCGTGGTACACAGCGACTGGGGTAGCGTGAGCGTGAGAGTGGAAACCATCTGCATTACGATGAGGACGTGGATCTCCGTGTGAGTGGTGCCGGGACCGGGAGAGCAGCTTGTATCGGTGCGAACGGTCATCAATTGGAACGGCTGTGATCTCATCGGTTGGCACGCTAGAGATGGTACTGTCAGTTTCCCAACCCTCATCCTCATCACCCGACATTGCGTGGTCGTCGGCGTTAGTGCTAGTTTTCCGTGGAGCACCCAACTTGACTCCTCCGTCGGCCGTAGATTCCGAGTCATCCGACTCCTCTGCTTCCCGTGCGATGGTTTGAAATTCTTCAGCATCTGGGTATGTGCTTCTGAAGTCGTAAAATTGTCCAATATCCATGAATTCTTCGACAGATTCCGAGGCGATCATGCAATGTCCACGATCTCGCATGTGCGTCTGGATTCCTGATGCTGTATGCTTTACCTTACCACATTTCAGGCATCTGTGCTCCTCATTGATCTTGCTATGCAGGTATTCGATGAGGCCTTGGGCGTCCTCTAGATACTGCTGTTCAGGGATGAACATGCCATGGAAGCGACCCATATGATGAACATTCAGCGAGAAATTTGGAGAACGGTAGTTGCAGAAGAGACAATCAAACAATGGCTCAAGCTTGGGCTTGGTTGATGAAGCCACGGAACTATTGTCGTCCTCTTGCACAGAAGTTGAATCTGGCCGAGTCCGGGATAATGGATGCTCAGGCAGATTGTCCGCCACTGAATGATGTGGGCGAGTTGGTCGCCGTGACACTGGCTCTGACTTGTCTTCCAGGCTGGTATGTTTGAGCCCGTCTACCACTTCCGAGAATTCCTTTTCTGCTTCCTGGTCAACTCCGTTTCGATCCGGGTCCACCATTGGCTCTCCCAAGGAGAACGCCGAGCTCATGACGGATCCAGTGATGGATGCATTGTCATCGTGGCTCGCCTTATGCGCCTTGATCACATTGCTCTTGTGTTTCTGGCTGTTCAAGTGGTTGTTATATGCGTTCTCGCTGTAGTACGACTTCTGGCATGCTTGACAGTACTTTTCAAACGATGCTTTCGCAGCAGTGGCAGCGGCCGAGGCTTTGTTGGCGAGAACCTTTTCGGTAAAGATTTCAGAGGACAGTGGCGGGAGTGACGCTACTCGTCGCTTGAGGTTATATCGGCTGCGAAGGGAACCTATGGTCAGCTGCGGACGGGACGAATATAATGCAATATCCGGGGCACTCACTGCCAGTCAGTCTGCATATGAGCCCTCTGATCCTCGCTGCGCTTGAAGGCGACCTGACAGGAGTTGCAGGTAAATGGATGCGTTGACTGAACATTCGGCTGCATTGTCGTTTCGGAAGCCATTTTCGCCGAGTATCTCTGTATATCTCAGTTCTCAGTACAGAATGAAGGAAAAGAAAGGGAATAACAGGCTCAAGTACTTGGTGGAGTGAGAAACGAGGTCGAGGGTGTTGGAAGCCCACAGAAAAGCAGGTTGATATTGATAATTAGTAAGTGGGGTTCGTTGTGTGCGAGGCCGAGAGGCGACTTTTGGGGCGGGCGTATTTTCCAGCCGATCGACGGCGAGATGGCTGCCTGGTCAACCGGATTGTATTAGAGAGCAAGAATGAGTACTCGTATATATCGAGTCAACTTGGCAGTGCAATTGACTCGAGGCGGGGATGGGGTGAGCAGCAAAATTCACAGTGGTGACGTTGAGTAACAAGGGTAAGTCCCGTTAGCCACGCCAAGAAATGAATCCCTGCAAATCTTCACAAACCAATTGTCAGCCCTGCCATTCACCCTTCATCCAAATTCACTGCTATTATTCATCCCACAAGCGCCTGCCTTTCCCTCATCTGCGTACTCAAGGAAGGTGAATGGCAGCGTTCACTACTGCAACGCGACCCTCCTGACCTGACTATGTCGCGACGTCACGACCGCCCTCCAGGTGCTCATCATCACCATATCGGACCTCCGCCGCATCATCCCTCCCTCAATACCTGAAAGATTACCCAAACAGCGATACACTGCATCGATGATATGACGGGTCCTTCACGAGGGGCGTCGGACCCTCGAAGCGAGCCCCGCAGCGTGTCGAGCACGAGCTCAGACGGAGAGCGCAGGTCCAGGACGCGCCGCACAGAAGGGAGAGAAGACATATTAAATACTGTGATAGATGTGGAAGATCCCGACAAGCTGATGGAATGTTCGCAAATACAGAGGCAGCTCCGGTTTCAATATATTGTCCGACGGTTAGACTTTTGAGAGTTGCCAATGTTTGAAAAGCACGAACTGATAGCAACGTAGATATATTTCTCAGATTCTCCACGGCTGCAGGAACCAATACTGCACAACCCCTACGTGCCTCAGTTGCAAGAAGCGCATAACATCTAAGCCCTGCCGAGCTCCGACTCAGCTCACGGCGCGAGCACTCGCCCACTTTCTTGCGAGTCAGGACGACCCGTACGCGGACCTCTGTCCCCATGAACTGAACGTTTCACCGTCTACATTGGAGATCAGTGGTGCGACTGGCGTTGAGATCAAAGAAGATAAGGGTGGGGTTGGGCGGATCTGTAATGTCTACCCCCCTGTCAAAGCATGTGAACAGAGCCCTGGGGAACTGTTGAAGTCCCAGTACAGCGACTCGACGGCAGAGAGCTCTGGCACGAAACTCGACAAGCAGGGTAACAACCATAATGATGATGTAAACAAAGTGTTCGCATCTCTCAATGAGCGCCATCAAACGAAGAAGGATGTTAAATCACTCGGTCAGAACTTATTCGACACAGTCACGGTGATATACTCGTACTCGAAGCAAATACCCAGCCCTCTCTCTGTCTTCAATTCACTGCGCTTACTCCGCATACCGGGCCAAAAACTACTGGGTACAGATCGCAACCATGAGTCAGACGAACATCTTGTCAATGAGCCTGATGCGGACGCGTCGAGTTCCGAAGGCATGACGACTGCGCCCAATGGTCACGCTGAGCCGCCCCACATGAACGGAGTTCACCCCACGCCGACGCAACCTGACCTGCATCATTCACAGCGAAATCAAAGAACAGCCCAGAAGTCGAACTCAACTCGCATCGTTTCTGAGGTGCTAAGCAACGGTCAAAGGGTTCATAAAATTCGACATCCCTTGCCTGAACCGGTAGTCAACGGACACAGCTCATTGAAGACTAACGACCCTGCGTCGTTTGACGGGACCGAGGACAGTCACCACTTTCAAACATCAACAATGAAGACGAAGCCCCATCTACTGGATACACGTCAGGCAGCTAAGACGGACCCATCAGTCTTCTCTCCCTCGGCGACAAGGAGAGATGCTTACATAAGGAGGGTTGATGAAGGCAAGGGGTTCATGCTACCAGTGACCTCACATCTCAACTGTGAGATATTAGACAGACTGAAAGAGCAAGTGTATCACCGTCGGGATGAGCAGTCGTCCGATTTCACATTTGTTGTGGACTACGAGATTAATACGGGGTTCCGCCCCACGAAGCCTTTTGTCAACAGGTCCATGTTCTACACCCTCAGTGATCCGGTTACTCTCTTGAAGTCCTTCCGCGAGACAGACAGTGATGCCTACAAAGATTCACCACTGCCTCACCTAAACTCAACTCGCTTGACGCACGCATTCCGAGACTGGAATCGACGAAACGGGGCTCTCATCTTTGACAGCCTCTGGGTGGCGGCGAAAGCATTGTTCACACCTCCGCCGGAGCTGGATGTCCAGAAGAGCCCTCGACTCAAGGCTGCGCGGAAATTCGCCAGCACCAATGGCCCCGCGCAGCCTCCCCCCACGTTTACGAACGATGACGACATGTCTGGCCGCTATTTGAGTGATGAGGAAGCTGCTCATATCGTCATGATATGCATCCACGCCCTGACGTCGCTGATTCCCGTTGGATGGCCCCACACCTGGATTCAAATACGGAAGCTGCGATCATGGGGTGTAATCTTACCGGACGCGCCAGCCCACGACGATTTACCTAATGGCTTTGCGCATCCCTGGCTCAACATTATTGATGAACTAGAGTATGAGCCTGCTCTTCGCCTCGCGGATCGATTGGTTCGAGGCATTGCCGCACGGATATGTTTCCAGGAGATACTCATCACGTTGAGCGGCCAGAAAACTGCGTTTGGAACTCAGCCGCATGGCCTTGACCTTATGGGGATTCTTATGAAGCATCTCGGGAAGGTCGAAGAAATTGCACTGATGAGGAGGAAAAAGTTGAAAGCCAGTCTGAACTATGACGACGATCCTGGCTGGACAGTCGCTGCCACCTTTATGGAATGGCTGCGGACAATCATCATCAAAAAATGGGATGGCAAGGCAGAGATCAATAGATGGACCAGTGTTGGTGCTGCAATTCAAATCCTCGACGGTTTCTGTAAGTGAATTGCCCTCCGAGGAAGATATTTTGCTGAATATTTCAGATCGGAACCGGGAGTCCCTCAACCTGCGCACTGGTATGTTCTATATGCCGTTCCTCCACGAGCGCCTCGATCCGGTGCAGACACCAACCGAGTTCCTGGCTCGGTTCAAGGCTCCAAACTCACTTCACCTCCTCAACTACCCGTTCCTATTTCTTCCGCAATACTTGATAACGTATTTCCGGACGATCAATTACGCAAGTATGCACACGCAGTATGACCTTGCGGAGCGTGCCACACACCTCCAGAGACAACTGGATCCATTCCTTAGGGAGCCGTACTGGTGGTTGATCAAGTCACGCCTGAAAGTGACCCTCTCCGACTACCTTGTTCTTGATGTGAGAAGAGATTGTCCACTCGAAGACGCACTGGACCAGCTGTGGGGTTTGGAGAGGCGGCAACTACTGAAGCCTCTCAAAGTCAAAATGGGTGCCCATGAGGGTGAAGCTGGGCTCGACCACGGTGGCATATCTATTGAATTTTCCCGCGTCATACTTACTGAAGCCTTCGACCCTGATAAAGGTTTGCATGCCCACACTTGTTCACTGCTTTTCGCAAACGCTGATGCATCCAGGCATGTTCACAATCGATCCTCAATCTCGAATGACATGGTTTCAACCCGCCTCTCTGGAGCCACTCTATAAATATGAGATGCTTGGTGTTCTCTTCTCTCTCGCTGTCTACAATGGCATCACTCTTCCTGTCACATTTCCTCTCGCCCTCTATCGGTTTCTCCTTGGTGGATTGGCTACTCAACTCGATCACATCCGCGATGGATGGCCCGCGCTCGCTAAATCATTAGAACAGCTCTTGTCATGGAACGACGGTGATGTGGGCGATGTGTTTGTCAGAAGCTATTCATTCAGTTTTGAAGGTTTTGGAAGAAATGTCGACGTGGATATGCAGGCCTTTGGAGAATATTCGTTGTGGCCCGCAGATTACGAGGGAAAGCTTGCGCGGAATCAATGCACAAGCTGGCCGCGTCACAGGAGACCACCAAATATCGACAGCCCGGGGTGGCAGCGACCGAGACCGGGACCGGAAAGCGAATGCGCAATCGATCATTCGACCCGGGTTGCCGATGAAACGCCTCTGGTCACCAATGCGAACAGGGAAGACTTCGTCAAAGACTACATCTTTTGGCTCGTGTACAGGTCTGTCGCCCCCCAACTACGCGCCTTCAGGGATGGCTTCATGACTTGCCTTCACCCTGGATCACTCGACCTCTTCAACGAGATCTCCCTGCAAGCCCTCGTTGAAGGCGACCAAGACATCGACATCCCCACCCTCAGACGCGCAACCCACTACGAAGAAGGTTATTCCGCAACACACCGCACCATTATTGACTTCTGGGACATTGTGGAGAAGTATAGCTCGAAGGAGAAGAAACTGCTGCTGGAGTTTGTGACAGCGAGCGATAGAGTACCGGCTACAGGTATAAGCAACATGATGTTTTGCGTTGTGAGGAATGGAGGGGATAGTGAATTACTCCCAACAGCCTCCACCTGCTTTGGCAAGTTGATGTTGCCTGAGTATGCGAATAAGGGCAAGATGAAGACGAAGTTGGATTTGGCTATTCAGAATTCGAAAGGCTTTGGTGTTGTGTGAAAGGAAGACCGCGCATCCCTTTCCGGAGTCTTGGTGTTTATTTTTGTTGGCGCGATGATGTGGTGTCCTCGCTTTTAGATTTTTTTTTCTGGTACTGCTGCTTTTGGCATGGTCTATGGCCTACCTCCATTGTGAAGATATTGATCTTTTCTCGGTTTTTGATTAGGCTCCATGCCATATCCTGGATTTTGGCCATCACATGTCCGGTCCCAGGTATTCCAACCTTGGAAGGTGTAGCTATACTTTTGAAACTGAAGGTGGGTGGCATCACTCAACCAGACATGCGCGCACAACCGTTCATGGACACAACATGCTCATACCTTTCCCCTTATTCCTCCTCGGCAAGAAATTTTAAGGAACATTACCGAGCTACATGAAAACCGAGCACGGCGTCATAGGCGGCTCAGACAATCTGGATAGTTCCTCGTGGCCAATCTGTGACCCCCATTCGACCACCTTGATATTGTCCTGTTCGGCGAAAGCACCGACTCGCTGAAACTCCATGATAAGCCAACTTTTTTCTACCACAGCACCAGACTGCCAATACTTATATGGGTTTTATCCGAATATCCCTGCACTCCTGACAAGAAATGCCAGATACCCGCATTTTTGTCTTGCCAACGCCTGTACCAACTTTCTCGACTCTGGACCCTTAGAGCATATCTTTACTTCAACTTAGCATAGACGGGCACAAAGAGTCGCCCGGTAAACGCTTCCATGTGATACCCATCTGCGCGGCTGAAACTCTTTAATTTTCCGTATAAGAGTAGAAACCCGTCCTTTGTCCGAGAGAATACATCGTGGCCGTCTGGAGTAACTCTGGTGTCCAGATCCAGGCCCTCTAGTTCCTTAAAGCTTGCAGGATGTTCCTCGAGTTTCTTTTCCAAAAGAGAGATTGAGAAAGTTCCAATCGACAACATGATTCCGGGCTACCCGGCTCCGTGATGGGAAGGTAATGGTATGGGATCCAGTGGAAGAGAAATCCTCATTCTTACAAGCTCAAACTGTTTATATTTTTTCTCCACAAGCCTGCCAGAAACCGGTCGTCTACACCGTATGCTTCCTTTAAAGCGATACTTAGTGTTAAGGCTATTCCTGCTACCGTGGGTCTTTCTGTACAAGGGGGTAACCTGAGCGGGCCAGGTGCGCTCCCTGCTAGCGTTTCCATCGCCACATTGATAACTAGTGCTTATTCATATGTTTAATACTTTGTAGGACTTCCATCTGCGTTAATTACAGCTAGGCAACGCCCCCTCATGTTGCCTGTATACTTCTCAAAGTTTTCTGGTTCTAATTTCTCCCATTCTTCCTCTACGTATCTCCTAACTCCTTCTTCCGTTGTTGGAAACCGACGTTGGATTCTCCCTTTAACAGCCTCCAAACATTCTCAATTGGGTTCAGATCTGGGGAGTTCGCCGGCCATTCCATTAAAATCATGCCATTCTGCTCCCAAGCTAAGCGAGTTGCCTTTGCAGCATGAATCGAGGCATTATCCTCAACAAGGATAGGCTGATACCGTAACGTTTGCCATATATCCCAGGCAAACGCCTTAAATTTAGGACATATGTATGTACGGTATACGTCCCCATTTATCGTCTTCGTTTTATAACCTAGCTCAGTCGACCAATCCTTCTCAAAAACAACTAGTGGCCCTTTATACCCATGAGAGATACTGCCATAAATCATCCAGCTTGAATAGCCCCTAAACTTAGGAACATAGCAATTAATATCGTACTTCTCTTCCGCGCTTCGTGTAACAAATATCTGACCTCCTCCTATACGAATAAAAAAGCTTTATTAGTTCAGATTACCGCTGCCCACATTTCCGGGGTCCATTCTAGATAAGAATAGGCCCATTTTAGTCAAGCCTCTCGTTATTTAGGTGTAATAAGAGGCTTCTCTATTACAATACGATAAAAGTATCCCTCTTTCTTAAAGGCTCTATATAAGGATCGCTTGTAGGTAGAGATACCTTCTAAGAGAGTAATCTCTTTAAAGGGCTTTTTTTAATGCCAATAATCTTATATAGCACGAGCAATAAAACGCTTTTAGATTAGAATATTAATATTCAGCTTTCTTCCTTTTTACTTTTTGGGAGTCCGTATATTCTTTCGTAAAGAGTATGAAATTGTCTTTATAGAAATACTAAGTAAGTTACTAATCTCGTTATGAGTTTAGCTTATATACTGATTTAGAGAGTAGGTAATATCGTGCTCACGGTAGGAAAATCATATACCTAGATCCCAAAGAATAGAATATCAAAGTAGAGGTGGATGATTCCCACGATTCTGATGTATAAGATTTGGCATTTTGGGCACATTTAGCGTATGCAAAATTCGCCGTAATTGCTTGGCATATTATTAAATATTTATATGCCATACACTTTCTTATATAAATTAGATATTTAATAATTATACACATATATCAGCTATCTATATGGTAATATTAATTAAAGCTATTTTCTTATATATAAACGCGCTTACTAATCAACTTTTTAAAGTAATAAATAGTTTAGTTTTAAGTTTATAATCTTTTTTAATGCCTAGCACGCTCTTCTTTTTCTTTATTTTATAAGAAATAGAATTATAAGAATAAAGGCCTCCTTACTACTAAATATATACTACTTTATTATCTATTAATACTTAGCTAGAGTTTTTAAACTATAGCTAATCAAGTCCCCTACAGATAAAAAATAGTATATAATTTTATTAAAAATTAATAATAGTACGGAATATGTAGTAAGCTTTATACTGTAAAGCTTAAATAGCTAGAAAAAAATATTAAATAAAAATATAAAGACGCTGCGTGATAAGCTAGTACTATATAGATAAATATATTAAAACAAGATAATATACTAGCTGCTTATAGAATAAGGTGTTTTAGTTAATTAGTTAACTATTTTTTAATTACTTAAAAAAATAAGACTAGACGCTCTACACACTACGCTTTTTCTTTTTTAATTATAATAAAAAGCTATAAGAGGCGTATAGGCAGCAAATAAATAGCTATATTACTAATAATATTATATTCCTTAATAAGTTACTATTTAATAAGAAGACTAGCTAGAGATATTATGTGTATATACCTATTAATAATAAAGCTTACTATATATAGGATATTTAGTAAGGTAAGATTTAGGCTATTCTATCTACATATATAATTAATAGCTATCTTTCTTATATAGTAATTAAATAGGGTTATTTTAGCTATAAGGATTTTCTAAAATAGATTTAAAACTTACTAATCCCCTACCTTTAGCAGTAATATAGTGAGAACTAATCTCTTATAATTATACTTAATAACGTCTTAATTTATATAAATAATATAGTATTAGAGGTTCTCTGTAAGGTAGGCTATTTTACTATATATTTACTACTATATTTACCTAACTATAATCCGATTAAGCTTGTTTTTTTAGTGCTGAAAGTATGAATCCAGAGGAACTACATATATATATATAGCTAGTATAATAGCTTTAGCAATTTCCTTTACACTACTATTAAAAAAAGTTAGTGTAATTAATTTACATCTTAACACTTTAAGTACGCAGCTAAAGGACTATATATTAAACAGAAGAAACTTAAGCGTGTATATAAGAAATTAAGGCTGTACAAAAGATAGTAGTTATATATAAGATATAGTTTAAACTAGTTGCTATCTAATATATAGTTATGAATTTAGAAGCCCTGTAAGTATGTGTATAGTAGCTTCTTCTTTTATAATCTCAGCACAATATATCTATTTAAATTCTCTAATATGCAATTAAAAGTCTCGTATAATTCTATTAGTAAGCTTCCTATTAATTGCTATTTTATATATCTTACTAGAAGGATCTGATATTTTACGTAGGTACTTAAGCTTCTAACACTCCTGCTAGGCTATCTCATGCGTGTGGCTATAAGCAGCTTTGACGTACACATTCGGCGCCGTAGAGATAGCCTAGATGAAGTATTTATTAACTATTGAGTAGTCATCTCTCTCACCAGCAACAGGGCTAGAGTTGAGGATAGGAACCTAAGCCTGTACGGGTGTTTGAGCAGGCATTTGAGCAGGCGTTTGAGGGCGATAAGCAGATGCAGTAGGGCCTGAGGTAGAAATGCCTACCTACACCTGCTGAGTAGTATCAACAGTTATATTAGCAATAGCCTGATTCATCTACATCTCACTAAATTGCTCTAGAACTTGAAGGGCCTTATCCATCTCAGTAAGACTCTCTTGCTGCTGCTGCTCTTGGCTACCATGATTAACCTTCCTCTTATAAGAACCCTGACTCTTCTCCCACAGCTCAATAAGCGTACGCGGGGGTTGACTTAGTGAAACCTTCGAGTCAACTCTGCACCGATTCACCCAGGATTCGAAGTTTATAATCTCGATTTTATAGTGGAGCTGATTGCGAGGATGGACCTAATAGTGGCTAGTTTTAAAGTTCGTACAGCCAGGATCCACGCAGGGCCATATTTGACAGATGGGTGGCTGTAGCTTACTATCTGACTTCATCTCTTCAATGCGCCTGCGCGCTCGCTCGTCGCGTAGGAGGTCGTTGGTATGAGTCCTCTGGCTGCTAGTTGGCTCGCCCTCAGCTCCGTTAGATGAGATTTCCTGCAGGAGAGACCTCTTCGCGAAAGCCTTAAGTGGAACCTCAGCCTGAATTTTAATACTATATCGAATAGTGACGTACGAAGCAGCCTTCCTGAAGCTACTATGGTAGTCGTTGATGATGTAATAGAACTTGGCCATCTCACTCTTACTGAAGTCCTCAAGGTTATAGTACTCCTGCTTCGCTCGCTGTAAGGGGGCCTGGTAAATAGCCTCACGAGAGGTAACATTAAAGGGCCTATCTAGTAGCTTTTCCTTCATCGTACGAGTTGCCATATACTCTTCAAAGAACTCCTCTACCTCGTATCCCTAAACAATTGATTGATTAATGCCCGCCATCGGTTTTCCGTACTCGCGCTTCCCGTTTATATATATTTGAATTGACTGCTGCAATTCGTAGGCAACGGCTGCAGGCGGCGAACTTGGTAGGGCTGGAGAAGACTCGTGGCGCGTGGGTGGTGATTGATGAGGTGTTTGAGGGCCTAGCAACTCGGTGCTGCCAGCTGGCGTCAAATTCGAATTATGACCAGGAAGCTCCTGCTCAGCTTCCTGCTCAACTTCCTGCTCTTCTTCGCGCGTTGGCACAAATCTTACCCGCAGGCAATTCGCTGGCCCACCAGGCTTCTTAGTTCCACCAGCCCTTGACGCGACAATCTTCTTTGTAGAAGGCGCCTTTAAGGCTTTACTCTGTAATCGACTGGCTCTCTGACCTCGCGCCTGGCGCGTCGGGTTCTTTTTAGCAGGTGCATCGCTCCCTGCAGTCGAATTCTTCCGTTTGGCCATACTGCCTGTACGCGACGGGGAAACGGGCGCACTATTACTCCAAAAAGTTGATTAGTAAGTGCATCTCCTTATAAGAAAATAGCTTCAATTGCTAAACTTACATATAAGCGTTGATGGGGGCTGTAATTGCTTCACGAATTAAAATGCCTTTTCTATGAGGATTTTGGTGTGGCAAACATTTTGAGGTGTAAGCGCCAAGCAATTGCGGCGAATTTTGCGTACGCTAAATACAGTTCCGCGCAAAACTGTCCGTGCTTTTCGCGTTACCATCCCACTTTGCGTCTCTCGACGCGAGCAACCCTCACACTTTAACTCACCATCACACAATGCCACGCACTCCTCTTACTCTAATCTCTTCAAATACGCTTAAGCGGAAGGAGCTCACCGTATATAAGCGAGGAATTATTATGGGGAAGCACTTAGAAGGAGCTACTCTGCCCCTAATTTCAAGAAGCCTTTCTGTTCCACCGCAGACTGTCCGCGACACCATCCTCAAAGCGGTCTCCCGCCCTAATGGGGAGTCTGCACTGCGATCTAGCCAGCCCAAATACTACAAAGAAAGGGATGAGAGAAAGATTGTGCGCTTTGCGCGCCTTAGCCCTTTCCTTAAGTACTCAGATCTCCAGAAAGACTCTGGCCTCACTTTTTAAGGGATACACTTCGCCGGATCCTTAAAAGTATGGGATCACCAATTGGATCGTAAAAAAGCGCCTAATGCTTACAGCAGAGCATGCAAAGAAGAGGCTTGCATGGGCGCTTACCCATGCAGACTACACAGATGAACAATAGGAGAGAGTGGTGTGGTCTGATGAGTGCTCTGTGGAGTGGGGCAGCGGAAAAGAAAGACTCTGTGTCTTTAGGACTCCTCTAGAGAAATGGGACAAGGACCATATCTAAGTATATAAGAAAGGGAAGGGCTTGAGGGTAATGGTGTGGGGAGCTATTTGGGGAGGGGAAAGATCCTGTCTTATTATTATAGATAAGGGCCTTTGAGAGCAAGAAGCATGGGTACACCTCTACCTCCTATATTAAGGTGCTAAGAGAGGCCCTCCCAGAATTCTGGGACCCTCCTATGGATTTTATGCAGGATAATACTCCTATTCACAATACCTATGTGACTAGAGACTGGATGGGGGAGCATAAGGTTAATATTATACTTAATTAGCCTCCCTACTCTCCAGATCTTAATCCCATTAAGTATCTATAGTGGTACCTGAAAAAGTTGGTGTATAAGGTCCGCCTAGACATTAAGAGCCTTACAGGTAGTAAAGAGGTAGTAAGAAAGGCCCGAGAAGAAGCTCTAGTTGAAGCATGGGAGAGAATTGATGAGAGGATCATACGTAATATAGTTGGGAGTATGAGAGATAGAGTGAAGGCTGTAATTGAGGTAAAGGGATGGCATACTAGATATTAGGCATCTACAACAGTATAAACTAGTCTGTGTATAGATTTTGCATGTATTTATCTAGCCTTAACTTTTCTACAACTTTGGGAATGTCTAGGTAGCTACCTATACAATTTAATAGGGTGGGTTACTCCGCACTGACCCCACGCACGGAGACTTTTGCGTAAGTACTGTAGGTCTCTATCCAGGATACTATTATAATTTATATAGCATACAAGTACCCATTTCATGGAGGTCATATTTGGCAGTTGGAAGTACTCATAAAGATTGTCATTAAGATTGGATTGATTTATTGAAAACTAAGGATGGCTATCCTACTTAAATAATGAGCGAGATCACCTGGAATGGGGATTCCTAACCTCTTGATGTTGACAAGGGAGGATTTGCAATCTCCTGGTGGAATGAAAACAATAATGGAATGAAAACCCTTGCTCGGTTACACATAACAATGCAAGGTAGCAAGGTTGCCAATCGCGGATTGCGCCAACACCATTCTAGCTGCTTCTGTACGGTATTTATAATCTAAGAGGATTACTATTCAGCTGACGAAGCCGTAATACGAAGAGTTATACTGTATTTGGCCTACAGCCACGCCAACGCGAGCAGGGAGCGCACCTGGCCCGCTCAGGTTACCCCCTTGTAGTCCGCCTTCTAGATAATATCGCGCCGTCCGGCTCGTACACTAACGCACTCGCCCACCAGGGGCGCCATAAGCCGCAGTGGTATTGTTCGGTGCAGTGGCCACTCTTGGACGTGGCTTTCCGTCACCAGTCTCACATCGAGCCTAAGCTGTCACCGAGTAGCGCTCTTTGTCTTCAAGTAGTGCTCTCGCCATCTCTCACCTCTGACCCTAATGGCGTCAGCAGATTGCGTACTCTTCTACGTACGCTCTTACGTACAATCCACCTCGATTGTGTATATAGATCGAGTCTTCCACTCATTTAATTAATTATGGGTTGCTTACATTTTTTGATTCCCTGCACTCGGTTACATAAGCAGATGTATGTACAGAGGGGGGCAGGAAGTCAATAGCCACTTAGTGATCCGAGCTCTGGGCCGTGCACATTGCCTGTTTTGGAAGATGCATTAGTCCATCAATTTTGAAGATTTCTTGAAGCAATTCAAGTATATGATAGAAGCTATATAGGTCGATTTTCTGGAGTAGCTTTGCCCTCAGTAATGCGTCGAACCCCCTTTGTTTTTGATCACCTCCTTCATCCGGCGCCGCCAGCTCGTGATGCAAGCTCTATAGTCTGCAGGGGTTATTTTATGTCACCGAGTAGCGCTCTTGTCATCAAGTAGTGCTCTCGCCATCTCTCATCTTTAGCCTTCATGGCGTCAGCAGATTGCGTACCCTCCTACGTACGCTCTTACGTACAATCCACCTCGATTGTGTATATAGATCGAGTCTTCCACTCATTTAATTAATTAGGGGTTGCTACATTGATTCCCTGCACTCGGTTACATTTTATCCTATTCTTCTTGTAGAATCTGGACCATCTCCTCTCTAGTATGAATCCAGTGGCGGCGCTTACTGATGCGGATTTTTATAATACGCCAAAGATTCTCAATTGGATTTAAATCTGGGCTTTGTGCGGGCCAATCCATCAGCAAAATCCCTAGCTCTTATATCATTTTTGAAGTCGCTTTTGATGTGTGATACCTCGCGCCATCCTGTTAAAACATTGCAGTTCCTTTTGCCTCTGTCAATCTCTCATAGAAAGGATATGCGTGTTTATTAATAATCTTGATATACTCTTTAGAGTTCATCTTTTAGCCCTTTAGAAGGATAACAAAGGGTTCCTTTAAAATCTAGAGATATCATTCCGAAAACACCAATACTCTCCCTCCCAGATTTGAATGTTGGCTTCAGATATCGGCTCTCGTATGCATGGCCTGGCTTTCTTCGTATATAGAAAGGTGTGGTATCCAATCCAATCTCAAATGTTGCTTTGTTGCAAAAGGATATACAGGCTACGTCCTCATCCTCCCAATATTGATGGATTTTGGCAAACCGGAGGCGATTGGTCTTGTGGGTTGGTTTCAGCCAAGGTTTCTTCTAAGGCTTAAATGCATAGATCTCATGTTTTGCAAGATATTTCCTTGTTGTCTTAACACTCATTTTATAACCGGATTTGGAAGGCGTCGACAAGGATTGAATGGATTCAAAGGGGTGCTGGCCCACATATCGAATCAGCGCTCGCTCAGCTCGCTCATCTAGCGTAGGGGGCCTTCCTGTACGAAGAGCTTTCTGGTAGACTGGCAAGGGCTGTTTTCTCAAGCGTCGAATGACGGATGTAACCGTGGATTTTGGAATGCCAAGATGTATACTGATTTTGCCAGCGGATATATGATACAGATGAAATTGCCAGATGCAATTAACTTGAGGCTCTGAAAGCTCTTTTCTCGAGGTTTTATTTGCACTTGGCATGGCGTTGATAGGATGAGAACTGAGGGAGATACATTGAGTTGAAATCGTAGATGTGTGCCGAGGTTACATAAGCTCAGTTAGGTGGCCAATCACTTCCTTCCCCCCTCTGTACTTTCCACATACCGACACCAGCTGCTGGCCTTCAGATCGCATACCTTCCCTATCAAAGAATGTCCACCTCGAACCGGCGACCGGTACTCCGAATCCCGACTTGTTGACTTTGCCGTGAATCTCGTCCCGCAAACCATCCCCCCACGACTCTCTTTCGGAATGGCTGAGTCAGCCTGACAATCTCCGCACGGTCAACCAATCGCTTTACACTCCGCCCTGCCTGTATCCCACCATGATATCCGTTGAGGCCAAGGTCAATAGGACTTAGGAAGAGGCTCGGGAGCAAATTGGCATTTGGCTCAGCGCGTGGCATGAGCGGGTTGGTCACCTTGCCACAGGTGGCGAGGGAGTATGAAGACCCTCAGAAATGCGATGGATAGCAGCGTGCACACGGAACACTGCGCTGGTCGCTTCAACCTGAGGCAGCCCTCAACGACTTCAAGGCAACATAGCGGCCCAGCTCTAGATGTTGTGGCACGTGAGCAGCCTCATCCTATTGTAGCTAGCTCCCTTCCTGGGGTATGTATAGTCTATTCCTCTACCTTGTATCAGGCAAGAGCTCCTAATACTCAATTCTATCGAGCTCCCACCAATTGACTCACTCTCTGATCTGCATATCGACATGTTGCGCCGCATCGTCGCTATGAGTGATGCGTTCTTCCTAATAATGGGCCCCTTCCACCTTGTTTCGTATAGCCTTGGTACTACCGTATATTTCCCTCCCATTGAGGGCCAGTTCCACTGCTTCGGTGCCACCTCATCCTCTGTAATCTCACCAAACGACTTTTGAACATGACTAATCAAACGTGGCGTTATATCGAGTATTGTTCTAAGTTATTCGATGATAAAGTATCAACTGGCAGAGGGTCCGCTCAGTGAGCAAGTTTGGAGGGAAAAATGTTTTCTTACACGCTTGAAATCGTTTGCTCCAACACCAATGTTCAGCTGACCTACAATCTCGACAGTTTCTCCTCTACATTAGCAAATCCCCTCAAGACCTCTCTGCATATTATGTCTTTGTGGTCGGAGAAGAGTATCTCGAAGGGTCCGAATTCGAACCCTCCCTGCACATTGAGATATGATGGGCGATAAGTCCACATGACTCCAAGTCGACCGCCTAGGCGGATGTCTTCGACCCTCGCAATATCTAGCAGATCACTGCATTCCGTCTCATCTTCGTCCCGATCGCACGCGATAATGACGTAGTCACCAGGTCCGACTTCCCGTCTATCATCTACCGGTCGTTAGCACAAGGGATAAGGTTGATGGGCCGAATGGAAACCCATACATGTTACAGGAACATGGACTCCGCGCTTCTTCCGATCGCTCGTCGAACGGTCACTCTGCCGCTTCGTGATTTGTCTACCATCGCATAGTCGTGCTCGGCTGTACCGTCGTGTGCATCCGCTACCGCTACGTAGCCGGGTATTCGTGAGCAGATGCTGCGCCTGCGCGTCGTCTGCCACCATGAACTCGTCTATGTCGGAGGTCCCTCGCAAGAGATCGCCCTTTTCCTCGGCCAAAGTCATTGAGTCATCCGGTATGGTGGCGTCAGTTGGCTAGACTGGCGAGCGAGGAGACATAGCTGCTGTGGAGAGTTGTGGATCGCTCTGGTTATTATCTGGATCTTTAAGAGGGAGCCGAGCATATTCCCAAACCCCAGCATTGTTCATAAGATGTCCCTCTCCAGCATGGTTCAGCACAGTACCTTGAGCATGGTGGTCCGAACGCAGCATTTCGTCATCGCTGGCGGTGACACGATCAGAATTCTTCTCTCCGTCTGCGCAGATATCAAGACCCAGCTCTTCCCAAAGCATGTTGGCTCCATTGAGTAATATGCCGTCCTTTGTGTCTCTCGCAGCATCACCTATGTTTTCTATTAGATATGGCAGACCATTAGCCGTCGGCTTTCGATACGCACTTTAGGTCATAGCTGCAACTGGAAATTTCCGCTCGGGTGCGTCACCAACGCCCGTAAGATCCACCACCTCAATATCGCGAAGATCCGGCGCCCGCACCGGAGGGAGAATTGCTTAGTCGACCGGTATTTCACTGGACAGGGGCGACAGCGGCGTGCTAACAGAGGAACGTTCACCATTAGTCCAGGTGGTCTCCAGGGTGATGCTGCAACGTGAAGAAGACCCGCTAGATTCTGTCACTATGTCGATAACGGCCGCTGGGCTTGAATCAAGATCATTGGGTTTGAAATGAATAAACTTGCGGTCTAAAGGGTTTTCAGAACGACTTTTCGGGCTGATCTGCGAGGGGTTGATAGTTTGGTGGTCCCACTTCCAGCTTGCTTCGAACTCGCGACCGTCTGTTAGCGGCACCTGGGATTTCAGCTTCATCATCCACCATCCTCACCGTCATGATTGCTCCATACCGGTGGGCCTCCCCCAATCAAGATATCACCCACTCCGTCGCTGAAGCACCCAGGACACAGGAAGTGCTGATCGAATGTCCCATTTTTGACATGGATCCTTTGGTAATGCTTCGTGAGCTCGCTCCGGCCGCGAAAGAAGCCACAGCCGAGAAGGCACCGAGGAAGCATTCAAACTCAATTGAAGCATTGGGATCTTTGAATGGGTATAGTTTTAGCCCATCACGCTTTGCCAGCGGTCGATCCTCGAGGTGACAGTTCGGGGATACGTTTATAGACTCTCCTTTCACCCAGCGGCAATAGTCTGAGGACAGACACACATTCATCTGTGCGTCTTGGCCGATATGGCGGCTAGTGCCTCACTCTGTGAATAGATAGTCTCTCCCATATAACGGGGGAATGGGCATCATAATCACGGCGCGTAGAAAGAGACGCTATGGTCCGTTGTATAATGATAGCAAATACGCTACATTTTATCACGTGGCCTGGAAAAGCGAGGAAGTAGAGTGCCCGTGCCCACATGAGGCGGGCTGGATTCTGCGGAGCAAGCCCACGTTATTATTGTTTTCGAAATTCTCTGTACCCCCTGCCGAGGATCGGGAGTAGAGCTTCCGGTTTCAGAGTTAGTCGGCCCCGAGTAAACAAGGCCGGTACAATCGATCTCTGGAGGTTGTAAAGCACCTTCTCTCATCAATCTCATCATGGAGAGCTTCCCGGACCTGCGCCCTAGTGGTCACCGATTGCAGGCAGAGCTTCTGGAGCCGGTGCTCTGTCGAATTCGGGCTGGGCAAAACACCTCCAAAATCCATCGTGAGACGAGCGTCAATCGGCAAACAATTGGGCGGATTCGATGCAGCCTTGAAGCGTATGGGCAGCCCTATCCTCCAAGGACTGTACAGCGAGGCAGGCCTCCTCAACTTCGGCAGGTCCATCTTGATGCGATTGCTGAGTTGCTCGGAGGCAGGCCGACGACCTATCTCGATGAGATTTGGCATTTTTTGTACGAGTTCGATCTGCGCGTCCACGTATCAACAATCTATCGGGTGATTGAGAAACTTCAGTGGAGCAATAAGATTACAACGAGGAAGACGAGAGAGCGTAGTGAGGCTCTCCGCTCAGTATTTCGAGCAAGGCTTCAAACCTGGGACATAGAGCAGATCGTATGCCTCGACGAATCGGCTGCCAACGAGCATACATGCGATAGGAAGTATAGATAGGCACGTCTGGGGCAACCGTGTGAGGCAGATTACTCAGCAAAACGATCCGAGAGATGGAGTATATTGCCTGCGCTCGACGTTGGTGGTTACCTTGATCATCTCATATTTCAAGGATCTATTACTTCAGAGCTGTTTGGGGGGTTCCTGGGGTCTCGAGTACTGCCGCGCTGCAATCCTTACCCCGGGCCAAGGTCGATTGTAGTCATGGATAACGCTCCTATCCATCGTACTCAGCGTGTGAGAGAGCTCTGCAGGAAGGCTGGAGTACTGTTAGAGTTCCTGCCGCCATACTCGCCAGATTACAATCCGATTGAGCAGACCTTCCGAAAGTTGAAGGCATGGATCCGGAGGCATTACCGTGAGGCGGAGGTGTTTCAGGACTTTGCGTACTTCCTGGATTACGGTGTACAGAGTACTTGCTACGAGGCAGCAGATAGGCTCTTTAGGCGTTGTGGGTATGTGGTGGATATTACTGTATGAAATAGTATAGTACTGAATGATACAGTATCAAATTTTCGAGATTTTTCGAAGTATTGAGATGTTGAATCTCGGTGATGCTCGCCCCAGAGGTTGAACTTTGTCAGGGCGCCCAACCCTCACAACTCTAGAACTCCACCACAACTCCATAAATAAAAGTCGTAGTAAATTCAGAAATACTATTTCGAGGTCAATGAAACTCATCGCAGCGATAAAACATAAAAAAAAGATGGTGGTGGTGGGTAGATTTAGCGTCCTACAGTGTGGAGAAAAATGCTCACGTTGACATGGCCAACACCACCCCATTGAACTCTACTCAGTCCCGCCATCGGATGGCCTCCCCTCCTGCCGCAACCGATCCTGTTCTCGATCCCAAGCTCTTACTAAGGCCCAATTTTCTTCTGTAACGCCTTGATAACTGAGTCTCCACTTGCTGGCCATCTCACGCAGATATCCCAGATGGGCTGGCTTTAACTTGAAGTGCTACATCCACACCTCCAGAGTTAACCCCATTGAGCTGGAGTCCATGAGCTGATTAATTGTATAGCCACCGTCGTTGACAACTATCTCACGAACCTCATGGATGAGGTTGGCCACGTGGGGCAGCTCCTTCTCCTAAAACTTAAAGGAATTGTACGTGTGCTCAACAATCTCCCCGGAACGATCGATATGCGATAGGTGGCCATTCGGCAGGTATGGGCGCGTTAACACGAACTCGAGAGCTCCCTGATTGGGCGTAGATACGAGGATTCGAGGCATATGGCCCTAGAGACTGAAAAGAGTACTGAGATTGATGCTGGTTCATCTGCTGGAGCTGGCATATGAAGACTTGACGTTGGAGACTCCGGATCTCCTTCATCTCGCTGCTAGAGCTTTCACAGCCCTGCTGGCTTGCTGGCTACGCCTTCTCAGGTTCGGATCGATCTTTGTCGCGCAGAACTGCCAGCCGTACGTTATCTGATTGTTCCTCGATTGTACACGCTCCCAGGGTAATCTCTCGAGCCCAGATTGCAGTAATATTGCCGTTGACGGGATAGTGCTCCTCAAATCGATCTGGGAGGCCGTCGCATCGAATCCAGTATACATATGGGAAGTTTCCACAGTGTCGATCCCTACACTGCCAAAAATCTCGAATGCCAATCTGGGGGCCGTTGCCAGCAACCTCAGCACCTACGACATGCGCAAGGCCTTGTTCTTGTATGTTTGTAGCGGTTTGAGCTCGAGCTGAATGCCATGGAGTTGGTCCAGCAGCAGCACTTCTGGCAGGCGTTGACTGGGTTACCGGCACAGTTGGCAGCAACATCAGGTCGAAATCTATGTGAGTTCTCACCCCAGAATCCTCATCCTTACGAAGTTTCCGAGCTCATTTCTCCTCAGGGAATGCACCAGGCGATCCGCCTTGGCCTGTTTGGCTGGGTATATCGTGGCTAGAAGGCTCTCAAACTTAACTCTCTGCAACGCGCTCTGCTCCTCGATCGTCTTGTGGATCCATCGCCACATCTGCAGCTCACTGAGGTCCTCTGCCCTCATCCGGTCGCTGCTGAAGGCAGAGTAGATGGGATTTTTCTCCATACTGCCTACGCAGGCCCGCCAGCGACAGGTAAACAACGACTCGGCCTCTGCAGGCTCTGGGGAGTGCTCCAAGCTCAAGGACCTTACTGAAGGCGCCGCAGAGCTGAGTCTCTCTAAGCCCTCACCTACAGTCTCTGCAGCCTCACTAACAGCGTCTCTAGCGGCCTCTACGCCCTTCAAGCTCTCTGCGCCGTCTCGCGGTTGCTCTACAACCTCTATATCGTCGTCTTCGAATTCTGTGGCATCTCCGCCCTCATCCTCGCCCACAAACACCTGAGCGTCGGCAGCGAGCTGGCTGGCCCGTGGGCGCGCGTTTACCGATACTTCCTGCAGAGGCGCCCGATTGGCCCTCGCGCGCGACTTGAGCTTCAATTTTGACCTGCGGGAGGCCTTCCTGGCCGGCAGACGATTCTCCTGCTCTAAATTAGCAGTACGCGCCTTCCTTTTTGATACTTTTGATGCCGTTGGATTGACGCCGGCCTCGAATAGTTCAGTAGGTGGCCTTCCAAGTCCGTTTCCCAGTATTTGGCATCTCCGAAGCTCGACCGATTGACTCCAGCAACCCTGCCAGCAGAGCTCCAGCGTACGGCTCGCGAAGACCTTGCGTACTGGCGATAGGGGTCAAAAATACGATTATACAGCCTCATTTTTGGCATCTACTGGTCTACTTTGTGTGTACCTCGCCTCCCCCACGGAGTTGAAACTGATGGTGTTTGAACATGGGGGGGGGGGGAGGTGTACAGAGAATTTCGAAAAGCACCGGTATCCCGAACTAGGGCCGCGCTTCCATCCTCTTCGCTCTCTAACATTGCACATATACCCTCGGCGGGAAGTTGCAATTGCTGGGTCGTAAAATTGACAAAAACTAGGCAAAAACGAATATTGAGTTATCGTGATATTGGATTTAGTGTTTAAGAATTTATATCTCTAGAGGAATTGTTGGCTCAAGCTTTTCGCTAGGACCAAATGCTTGGGAATTTCTAGGACGATCACATACAAACTCCAATTTGTTACTAGCCAACCAGAAAAATACACTGCTTCACAAATGTTCGCTCGACTCAAGTTCTATTTCCTCCTCAACTGTAACGTCGTCTCTACGAGCATTACCTGTTTTGTTAACAATATGCTCAACACTTTCAGTTGTAGCAGGCACAGTTGCGACTGAGGAATGAATGCTAGTATCCTCTATCCTGCGCCTATAAGAGCGCGAGTAATCTAGGTATCCTGAAACAGCCGAAGGCTTGGGCTGCGAGCGCTTCCAGAGTACCTTCATAGCTGGAGAGGAAGAATTGTTAGTCATTTCGCCTCAGGGTAGAGGAGGGCAGGGTAGAATACCAGGAGCAGATGCACACATGATGGCGACGTTAACTTCGATCATGGACCATATGTTGATTGGGACGGTGTCGTAGAGCGGATCTCTGGAAACGAGGACCAAATGGGGAGTGTGTAAACGGACAATACTGGAACAGGATGCCATTAAAGTCAGCTTCGGCTTACGGAATACTGAATTATGTACTGGATTCGGGCTTACTATCCCATGCACTGCCAGACTCGCTGCCAGCTTACTAATATAGCTTATTAAGCCATCTGGAAAATCAAAACTTCAGATTTTGTACAGAAAGTAGTTAACACCACCACATTATATATCAACGTTATACTAATTAGAATCGTCTAAAACAATTAGAATTAAGTTAATTAGTGTCTTAGACTATAGTTCTTTGTAATTTAACCTGTTTTAAATGTTCCTCCTAATATAATTTTAATTAATAAAGTGGTATTTGGCATACCTTATATTTAAATCTTATTTAAGGTATAACTCTTCGCCCAGCTATATTAGGGTCTAATTCACTTAAGGCCTTCTATTTTAGGGGTTCTCTTTTTCTTCCAGCTGCTGCACACGCTACACATGTGCTTTTTTTACTAAGATTAACTAGATTAGATTTATATAGAGTTAATTTAACGTGTGCACCTCCTATAGAGGGTTTATTATTATTCTTTTAAGGTTACTTTATAGATGCATTAAATAAGCCTTTAATAAGACTTTCTAGAAAGTTTCTGTAGTCCCCTCTCTTTGTACTATGTTTACTAAAGAAAGATGAAAGCCTATATGAATTTAATAACACTAGATTAAAAAGAAAATACTAAATAGGCTTCTAAGTTTTTCTTTTTACTCTTTAAGTTAAATAATAAGAAGTATATTAATCAAATCGATCTACGCCGTTCATAAAGTGATTATAAAGGTTAATAAATAAAGGGATAGTAAGGACTTTTACTACTAAGTCTCTAAACACAAGCTTTATATAGTTAGTATTAGTAGACGTTTTAGTAAGTCTCTTACACTCCCTTTTAATAGATTCTTTTAGCTTAGTAATAGTGCTAGCAAATAAAACAACTTATGTATTTTTCTAAGCTATTTAAAAAACTGTTTTGTTTCTAGAAACGTCAAAGTATAGCTCTTCTTACTGTAAGTTAGTAGTATGAAATAACTTGATATTTATTAGCTTTTAAGAGAAGCGTTCTTTTAATTAGTCGCTTATACTATTCTCTAGCTTAGAATCTAGCTCCTTATCTTCCCCTAGGGGTCCTTGAGGGGTTGAATTTAGGGGGAGAAGAGTATTCTCTTAGTTAATATCTTAGTTTAGCGCCTAGCTAAGAACCTGGTTAGGAAACTAGTTATTTTAGGTAGAAATCTAGCTATTTTCTTATGAGGTTTTAAGGTTCTTTAGAGCCTTAGCTGTCTTAGTAATAAGAACTCAACATCTACTCATACGCCAGAGATTTTAACCAGAAATCTAGTTATTTTAGATAAGGTTTCTTAGCGTTTCTATAGGCTTAAAATTCTCTTTTTTTATCTCCCTCTGCTTGGCCAGCGTCTTAGCCTTCTTCTAAGAACTTTAGCTAAGAAATTAGACGTTTTTAGTAGTGTTTTTCCTCTTTTTCTCGCGATTCTTAACAGGCTTATTTTAAGTAAGATTTTGACTTGAATCCTAGCTGAAATCTTAGGTCTCCTGGTTGAAATCCTAAGTCTCCTAGCTGAGGCCCTGGCTAGGAATCTGGCCATTTTAGCTAGTGTTTTTCAAGCTTTTTTTATGTTTCCTATAACTCTATTTCTTATCCAGATCCTGCTCATGCTTTGTATGAGTTATATAGATAGTTTCTACACTTTTAATTCCTTCCTAGCGCAGCCGTTCTAGCAGCTTGATTAAAGTAAATAGGTTATCCATTTAAACTATATAGCGATTACCTGCTAAGGAGGATCCTTTTTCTTATTTCCTTAATAGTAGGTTTAAAATTACTGCCTCTATAGAGGTAAACTCTTTCTCCTTTATCTAGTAGTTATTAAGCCTGTACGGGCCTTAGCCTTTAGTAGATTCTTTTAAATAAAATAGCCAGTTAATTACATAGCTCTCGTTTACTAATACCCACATTTTGAAGCCCTTAGGCGTTAGTTTAGAAGGAATATTTACTATTTCCTTAGCCCTGCCAGTAAACCTCTTTATAGACTCATCTATTACCAAGTGCGTTCTAGGAGTGTATTACTGTCAACTAGCTTTTCAGAAATACTTAGAAACGGTCCAGATTCACTTAAAGGGACAGGTAAATGTTGCCGATTGGCTAGGGTCCTCACAGTAGAGCCAGGTGTCTATTATCTAGAATCAATTCCTAGATATCCACTGCCTAATCAGATGTTAAGGGGTATATGCAGTTCCAAGCTTCCAATAGTCCTTAACAGCTAGTTCTTTATGAATTCCTATATAAATAACCACTCTAAAATATGCGTACATCTCCTGCCTTGATACATCCTTCCATGCCCGTATACGAGCATCTTTCCTTGGTAATCCTTTTAGTGGGTTTATTTAGGCATTTTTGGCATTAGTATTAGTGTAGTAAACAAGCAGATCTATTAATTCGTCCGTAAAAAATAACTTGAAGATTTCTAGCGCATTTGAATCGTCTAATCCGGGTGGTAGATTTGGCTTTCCGTAATGGCATTCATTGTTGATGGGAAGGGGGTCAAATTTGGGTGGAGATCGGTCATTTAGCAGCTCTGGGATACGGGTATTTTTTGTTATAGCAGGATACTCCGTTGCAGGCACAAAATCCTCATCATTCCCTTGTTTTTTAGGGTTTCTGGATGGCATATCTCAACGTTGTGGTGGTGCAGTTCTCATTAATTGAAATGGTAAACATTCGAGCTCTCAATGTTTTGATTTTCCTAGGTGCTGACTAAGATAAAATCTACAGCTTCTGATTGGCTGAATCAGCTCTTGGCACGTTTCCGAACGCTGGCAGCGAGTCTGGCAGTGCATGGGATACCTTGCAACGCATGGGATGGCACCCATTCCGAAGATGAAAAAAAGCATAGCCTTGTCTCTCCAACGTATTTTAACGCTCAATAAGGTCTTGGCTGGTAGTGCCAAAATCCAGATATCAGTAACAACGTTGAAACTAGCACTAACTTTATCTCTATGTCAGCCTGCTAGTCGTTGTTCTATTAATCGTGCCGGGACACTAACAGAAAAACCATGGTATCTTTCTGATACAATGGCCTTTTACCTTGCCTGTGTAATCCCAATTCTTTGAAACCGGCACGCACTGGACAAGGCAGACTACTTGACTGATGAAGTAGACACCTCCGACTAGAGCGATAGTCCATACACATAACAGCCTGAATATTTTATTCCCGGCTATAGGAAATTATACCGTCGGGTTAGCAATATGCGGGAGTGAATAATGAATATTGTCCAGAATGTCACTTACCGAATCGTAGGTAGAGCAAAATAATCGAGACTTTAATGCCAGCAACAGCGGTATTATAAGTCAATTCGATGGAAAGGCTGAGCTACACGGTGCGTGAGATTAGATAACGTTTAATGGGATGTCTTATTGATAATGGGGCTTACCTTGTCAAGCAGCGCCCGATTCTCCACCGGGTTATCCTTTGTGTGAAGACCCAATCCATACTTAACGCAGTACATGGTCTCAATTAGATAACCAACGGCGAATACCTACTCTCGTTAGAGAGCTCCATTCCCTCTACACGAAGCTAAGGCGCACCCATGCAGCAATCATGAACACATCGTCTCATGGAGGTCATATTTGGCAGTTGGAAGTACTCATAAAGATTGTCATAAAGATTGGATTGATTGAAAACTAAGGATGACTATCCTACTTAAATAATGAGCGAGATGAGCTGGAATGAGGATTCCTAACCTCTTGATGTTGACAAGGGAGGATTTGCAATCTCCTGGTGGAATGAAAACAATGATGGAATGAAAACCCTTGCTCGGTTACACATAATAATGCAAGGTAGCAAGGTTGCCAATCGCGGATTGCGCCAACATCGTCGTATCCCATTGATCGAAGAACTAATCGTCTCGCTATAAGTCTTAGGGCTACTGCGATGGCTTCACGGTATTAGGAAGTGTCTAAGGAGAAGGCCAACCGTAGAGAGCTTACTTCCAGGTGATGTCATTACCATTGCATTCGCAATGACCACCCTCTGCTTGCTTGTATCCACAGTCATCTTAGAAGCATAGAATGGTAGGAATTAAACAATCGCGAATAAATGCGAGCATCATCAAGACTTAAGGATAGAGCGGGATTATAAAGAAATCATATATTCCCCAATCGTCTCTCAACCATGACTTGCATACTTTGTGGCTTACACGGAACTTTCCTGCTCGCGGGGCACAACTGGGCCGTCCACGGTATGCGTAATTAACTTCCCGCGAAAATAGCTTCCAGAGGCGTGGTTCGGGGCACTCGTATGACTTGCGCGGCCGGGAATCACGCACTCGACAAGTGAAAAGCAAAAAAGGGTCCGCCTCCACCCTACCGGCTGCCTGCTGGAACATCCCGAGCTGAAGTTAAATACTGAACCGCCAGCCAGAGGTCCTTGTGATGCGAATTTCAGCCACCAAGTAGCCCCCCCCGCTTAGCGGTTTTCGCGTGGCAGAACACTGACCGCCCTCCCCTTTAGAATACTTCTGGTCAACATGGAATGATGCTCCTCCTCAAACACCTTCATTCTTGTCTCCATCACTTGCATGTCCAGCTCTTCGGTCTCCTTCCACCGCCGTTGATTCTTCATCTGATTCACAGTATCCGGCTTCAAAAAGCGTTGAAAAAATATATAGATACCGCAGATACATGTGATTTCGTTTTGGGCCTTAGAAACCCAAGAAGTCCAGGTCTGCTTAAAGTATCCCTGCGTCGTGTAGTGGACCAACCGGATGATATTGCTCCTTCCATCAACAATGACCAGCCCAGTGTGCACAGAAACCATGTCTTCGACTTCTGGGAGATATTCCTCATGAAGTTCAGACGAGCCGACTTCAACAGCAAGGGCGTGTCGAAGCTTTGGTTAAGTGCCTCCTAGAGCAGGCGGTCTCATGGGAGGGCCTGCTTGGCAAGCACAGATTGGTCTACAATCTGGCCATTAATTCTCTCCATGGCTTGCTTATACGCATGGGGAATGCTGATGCACTTCCATAAAGTCCAAGAGCTGGCTTATTAGCTGTGTGAAACAGCTTAAGATATCCCTTTTCCCCACCCCTTAGGTTAGCTCTGCTCGCCGATCTCCTCTCGGTAGAGCGGATTATCGTCTTTTTCGTACTTCATAAACACGGCCTGCCCTGCCAGCTCAGGATTTGCAACGTCTCCAAAGAATGCTTTAAAGAAGCTAGGGCCCTCGACGTACATGTGCCCCAGTTCCTCCCTTAGCACGTCGTTCACATATTTGCGGTGTTCGGTGGAGTTCGCGAAGCTGCTCGTATTGCATGGCTATGACGTTTGTTGGATGTATAATACAGGGCGTGGAGGGGTGTGGACTCGGTGACGAGGTCAGACAGCACCCTAGACTTCTTCTTCGGATGCGCAACTAGCTACCCATTCGCATAGCCCATAAGTGCGCTGAACATTGCATGTTCGTGATGTAATACTTGGAGTAAAGCGGTCGATATCGTCAAGGGTTGCGTTTCAGAACTTTGAAGAGAGTTGGCGAGAGCCTCAACAAAGCCGACCTTCAAGCGGAGGCTCTGGGTCTCAGTCATCAATATCTCTCTCTGACTGGAGGAAGAATAATCAGGTTGTAAAAGAGGTTGTTGGCGATGTTCTTGGCTATGAGGGTCGACGCATACTCAAACACTGTCACCAACTTCAAGCAGAGAATGCGCTTCTTAAGGCGGAAATTGAGGGCCTTCGAGAAGCAGCACGTATTGAGAAGAAGCGAAAGAAGCCGAGGAAGGCCTTATTTAGAGAACTCCGAGGAGAGGAGGGCAACGCTGCCATTTTCTTCTCACCAGCGAAGATTTCGGCAGCGCACGAACTTCAAGCGCAGAAGACGAAGGAAGAAGAAAAGGCACAGGCTCAGAAGGAACAAGGTACGCTTCAGAGGCAGCAGCGCAAAGAAGAACAGGCAGAATTAAGGAGGGCTGCTGCCGCTGCGCGGCTAGAGAAGCGGGAGAAGTTAGCTCTTGAGAGGGCTCAAAAACAGGTGCAGAAAGAAGAGGCAATTACGCAACGCCTGGCAAGCTTACAGCATTCAAATCAGCAAAAGGCTGCAGCTAAGAACCGACGAAAGAAGCCTTGAAAACCTCAACGCCAAGCCTCCTCTGGTAGTGGAGATATTGAGGTTATTGAGAAGCCAGTGGTTGTAAGGCAGCAGATGCCAACTTCAAGAAGTGGGAAACAATTGCGCAAGCCACAGTACTTAGATAATTATCAACGTAGCTAGAAAGTTTCGCATTGACCTTAGCTTTCTAGACACCAAATTTGAATTAATTTAGTCCACAATTGGTTGAGATATTGATTAATGAAGTACTCGCAGCACCACCACCTCGCTTACGCTTGGTTGTAGCCCGGGCTCAATGCTAAAGTCTTGGACACCCAGTCGGGCCAGACCCCCAGCCGGGCCACCCTTAATCCTATAGTAGACTAGTGTAATTAATGGCTGATAGTGGCGTACAAGGATATCAGAAGAGTAAATGCTAGTCAAATTCCATTGTAAATACATTAAAATCCATGGGCAGCTCCTTCCACGCAATCTTTGCAAGCTTAACTTTGCCCCGTAGAGCAGCAGCTCTCTCTTTTTCAGACATAATTTGCCTCTCACGGCTCTCTCGTTCCTCTATTTCACGAAGAGCTGCTGCAACTGTCAGCTGCCGTGCCTCACTAAAGTGTTTCTTTGATTTATTTTTTTCTACCCTTCTCTGTTCGTCGAACGAGATTATTATTTAGAATCTGAAGGGCAGACCTGTCAGCAACGGCAGATAGACTTAGATCTTTAATTATCTTAAGAGAGTCATGAAGCTGGGGAGCAGTACGCTTAAGAAGCCCACTAATAAGCTGATTAATTCGCTTTAATTAATCTTCATCAGCTTAAATATCAATACGTACTCCATTCCCATTTGCAAGACTAATTATTGCTGGTGTCTTTGGTCGATATTCTTCCAGAACAGCATCAGGATCGTATGGGAGTAGGCCTACTGCCTTCCACGCATTTGCAATATTCTTTAACGTAATTACTTCTCGACGTGCAATACTAAAGAATCTAAGGAATTAATTGTTTGAAATCCGCTCAGCTCTAAATAGACTATTATCATGAACCAGCTTCTTATAAGCCTTTGCAAGAGGTGAAAAGACTCCAACGTTAAGTGGTTAAAGGATGTGTGTCAAATGAGGAGGCAGGCAGAGTAGAATAATCTTTAAATCCTCGCAAAATTGAATAAATTTAAGAGAGATATGCGAATTGTGACCACCTAGGATTAAGAGTCAATAGGTTCCAAGCGTACGAGGCTTTGTGTAGTCATTGAAGTGCTTAATCTACTTTAGTGTAATTTCGTAATTTATCCAACCAGCAGGGCTAACCTGCACCATAATATTAGGATTAATAAAGGAATTAAACCAAGAGTGCTGGATCTGCTTCCCTTGGAAGATTATAAAAAGAGGTAGCACGAAACTGCTTATTCCTATAGCTTTAATTGTCGACACCTAGTCGCGATCTTCTGGTTGGATTGATTAAGCTTGCTTGTCCTATACAGGAACGAGCACTTTGACGCTGTTACTGACGCCTTTTATAAAGCCCTTCTCATCCATATTATACTGATCTTCTGCCAGAATTCCATATTTGATGCAGACTTTGTTATACAGAGCGAACCACTTCTGTAACGATTCATAATCCGCAGCATCTTTCCGTAACTGATCATGGGGTTTGGTAAGCTTTGGTTTAATCTCAGGATGCCTGGCGAGATAGTTCTTGTACTAATTCACGCCTAAAGGCTCTTTATCTCCTCGCTTTTGAAGCAGATCCACTACTAAGCCTTTAAGGTATGATATCGTAATTGGCCAGCCTCAGGCTGCCGTCTCTAGGATACACTTCTTTACTAATAATTCCTCTTATATTGATAAACGTTGCTGTGATTGCTGGTACGTTTTAGCAGACTACCTCTCTTAGTTTTAGTATTTAAGCGTCGTGTAAGGGACATTGAAGAGCTTAGAGGCTTAGTAGAGGGAAGGGATCGATTTTTGACGATATGCTTTAATTGTAAGCTCTATTCGAGCTTCTTAAAAGAGCTGTGCATCGTTTGAGGTATTTTGAGCCATAATAATACAGGAATTAAGGAAGTGCAGACTGTAAAACCAAATCTGTGTGTGTAGGAAAAAGCAATTATAGAGAGTAGCCCAGCTAGGGGTCTAGCCCGACTAGGTGTCCAAGTCTTTACCCCCAGGCTTAAAGTAACAATTCCGTAGATTATAACTTCTACGCGTATTTTCTTAGGCAATACAACAAAATAATTAATTCTCGGTAAGCGCATGAGGTTTATAGATAGCCAAAGTAATATATATAGAAATTACTTAACAAAATCTATAGTACTGTAACAGCTATTAAACCTTTCGCTTTTTAGTAGTTTCTTAAGTAGCTATTACCTTCTTTTTTTTACTTACATCTTTAACTATTTTAGTATGTGTAAGTCTTACATTTTCTATATAAATAACTCTTTTTTTTTTTAAATAATCTTTTTATTATTTTTCTAGTATTTAGGTTACTTTTTAGTATCTATATTAAGTTTTTAAAAATATTTTTTAACTACTATATATATGGTTTGTTATAAAAGTACTATATATAAAAAGTTAAGAACATAAAAAAAAGTAGCAATAAATTAATATATATAGTATTAAGTAATAATTTAAAATATTGTATAATATAAAAAAAGAAAAATAAAATAAACTATAAATAAAGTATTTAAGTAAAAACTTGTATTATTATAATTAGCATAAATTTATAAGTAGTTAAATGTAAGTGTAAGTAATAAGGTACTATATTAAAGCTATATAAAACTAAAAAATATATTTATAGAAATTAAAAAGTTAATATACTTTTTATACTTAAGCTAGTATTTAGTATTTAGCTTTTTATATTCTAGTTTACTTATAATATACAGCTATTACATGTATACTGGTAAAAAGCTAATATATAAATACATAATATAAAAAAAACTTTATAAAATGTTATAAATAGTTATTATAATAAAACTTTCTATCTAAATTTAAACTTTTATAATAAGTATTTATATTAGGTTTTAATAATAAGTTAATTTAAATTCTAAAAGTAAAAATTTTCTATAATAATTATATTTTAAGTTATTTATATATTACTATATTAAGTTATTATATTTAGTTTATTTAACTAAATATTTATAACATTTTTGCTTGTAATTAAAGTATAGTTTTTTAATTTATTTAATATAGTATTTAGTATTATTATTAATTTTAATAAATTTTAGTAATATATTTTACTAACTTAAAAAGTATTTAAATATAAATGTAACTAGTTAAAACAAAAATACATAAAAACTAAATATAAACTTAAATATTTAAAAGGTTTAAGTTAATATATATAATATAACTACTTAAAAAATTTTAAGTTTCATTTTTAAAATAGTATTTTATTTAAATATTTTATATATTAAGTTAAATTATGTTTTTTATTTAGTATTTAAGTATAAATAATTAGTTTTAATTTATATACTTTTTTTAATAAACTTAGGTTTAAATTTTTTTTTTTTACTTATTATTAAATATTACTTTTTATTTTTACTATATAGCTAGTTTCTAAAGCTTATAATACTAAGTAAAACTATTTTTAAGTTTTTATAAAAAGTTTAAAACTTATTTAAAAATATTAGCTAATATTAACTAAAAATAGTAAATTTTTTGTAAATTTAAATATAGTATTATTAACTTTAAACTATTTTAAAAAAAGTAGTTTACTTAGTTATTTTATTATATTATTAATTTTTAAATAATATATAAAAAACAGTTAAAGTTTAATTTATAATTATTTATAAAGTTTATTATAAAAAGTAAAAACAAATTGCATTTTTTAATTTAATATAATTATTTTTAGAACACTATAATTTACATATATATATTAGTAAAAAAAAGTAAACTTTATTTATAATAGTTATATTACTATAAAAAGTTAAGTATTACTATTTAATAAAATAGTTAATTACAGCTATAATATTAGTATAATATTTTAATTCTAAAAAGTTAGTAATAAAGTGTATTTAAAAAAAATATAAAAAAAATAAGTAGAAACTATAAAAAGTTATAATACATTTTATAAAAATTTTTTAATTTTTAATAAGTATAATAATAAAAAGTATATTAATATAAGATTTTTAATATTTAAAGCCTATAGTATTTCAATTATAAAATTTTAAAAGTTTTTTTATAACTAAAATAGTTATTAATAAAAAATTATATATTATTTATAATAATGGGCTCGGTCTTCACGTGTTATAGTATAAATATAAGTAAATAAAATAAGTTAGCTCTATTTTAGCTATACTAAAATCGAAAAAGAAAAAGTATAAAGGGGGCTTATCTTTAAATAGGGTAGTATATAGCTTAAGTATAAACTAGCTATACTCTAAGCTCTATACTAAATTATAACTAATATAGCTAGTTATAATATTATATAACTTATAATAAGCTAATTAAGTAATACTGTTATATTACCCCCCCTTTAAGAAAGGCTTATTTCTAAGTCTTTAGATTATAATTTTTTTCTTACTAGTCTTTATACTACTTTTGTTTTTAAAGCTGTTTTATTGTTTTTCTCTATTACTTTTAGGTTCTTCTCTACTTTATATGCTTTTAACTAGGTATCTAGTTATACTAGTAGTCCTGTTTTCTTTAAATAAGCCTTATAATAATCTCTTATTTTATATAGAGTATCTATAAAGCCTTAGGCATTATACTAAATAGGATTTAAGTTATAAGCTAGCTAGAATACTTTATACTATAATTAGCTATAAAATAGATAGCTATTAAAGATTTCCTATACTAGCCACTTAAGATACCTATTAATCTTAATAGGTAGTTCCTTAAGTTCAATTTAGCTAAATAGTAAATAAGTAAAAGTTTTTTATAAGTAGTTTATATAAAAAATATTAAACATACACATATATAGTAGCAGCTTAAGGTAATAGAAATATCTCTTTATATCTATAATAGAATAGAGTTTATATATCTACTGGTTAAGCTTCTGGCTAGATTAACTAGTAGTAAAGTCTATAAATATAATATATATCTTATCTTTTATAAAGAAGTCTAGCTTATAGTATTTCTTATTAGCCTATTAAGCATATTACTTTTATACTTAAGTAATTTCTTATTAAGCTATTTCTATAGCTAGCTTTATTATATTATAGTAGGCTTTAATATTACTCTATACTTTCTTACGTAATATCTATTTACAAATTATAGTAAATACCTTTATATATTTCTTCTAGTTCTAGTAATAGATTAGCTAGTAGCTAAACTTAATTTAATAAAATAATAAATCTATAGTCTTATATAGCAGAATTACTTAAGCCTAGTCTATATAAAACAGTAAGTCTAACTAGTTATTTTAATAATAGTTAATAAATAAACATAAATGCTAGTTAATGTACTAGTTTAAAACCTTAGTATTTTTATTAGTTTAGAGGTAATATAGCGTTAAGAGCTTTTACTTAATTCCTATTAGTTAATATAGCTTATTTATAAATACTAAAGTAAACTAAAGACTATAGTTAGAGACTATTAACTTAAATAAACTAAATACTTACTAGATATAGTAATAGTACATATTAGCTACTTAAGTAGCTATAGTTATTTTATAATAAGATAATAAAAAGTAGTGCTTATTTAGCTAGTTTATAAGAATAAAAACATAATCATATCCTTTCTTATCTAGAAGAAAGAATTTAAAGTTTATAGAGACATTTTATTATACTTACTTAGAGATTAATAGTAATTTAAATAAGCCTAAAGTCTTATTATAAGGTATATAGCTTTATTTATAAGCTTTATATATAGCTATATAATTATCTATATCTTTACTTATATAGTTCTAGTAGTAGTAGTTATGAAGTAACTTATCTATTTTTCTTTTATTTAAGTAAGTAGTTACCTAAATAGTATAAATAACTTAAATAAGATAAGTTCTTAAGAAGTATATAGTAAAGACTACTAGCTTATTATAGTATATAAAAAGGTTTTAGTTAAGTTTTTATATTAAATAGTTACTAGAGAGAGTGTACTCTTAGAATAGTTATAAATTCTTATAACTATAATTCACCTCAATAATGCAATTAATTAGTAAGTAAGAGTTATTTAGAAATAGTAAGACTATAAAAGTATTAATAGTAGTTATTTTAATTATATTAGTAGCTAATATATCTCTTACTAATAGCACAGCTAGGTTATTACTTATAGTTTTAATAAAGCTAATATTAATTTACTCTACTAAAAGAAAGACACGTGTTTAGGCTATTTTATTTTTATTTTTTTAAATTTTTAGTTTCTCTTACTTACATGAGAGCGTGTTAGCTACTATATTAATTATACTAAAATAATAAATAAGTATTAGGTAATAATTTATTATACTTATTATTTAGTATATCTAGTAGGGAGTAAGCTCTTACTTTATAGAGAAATACTTTAGTATATAGTAATTAATTAAGGTACTAAATAACTCTATAGTCTATAAGCCTATAAGCTATGAGTGCTATTCTTAGAGACTATAAATTATAGCTAACATCTTTTTATTATATATATTATAGTTTATTTAGGGCTTATTTATAGTCTTAAAGTAGAAAACTATAAATTACTAAAGACTATTCTCTTAGAACTATAATAGTATTCTTATAATAATCTTATTACTTACGTCTATCTCTATACGCGTCTAGCAGTAAGATAAGTAGTTAACTAAAATATTATCTAATAGTATTAAATCTTTAGCTTACTAGAAAGTTACTAGCTTATATTTATTAAAAGTATATTATATACCCTTCTTAAGCAGCTTAATAAGTAGTTAAATAATATATTTATAGTTTTTTAGGAAAGCTTTATAGAAATTATAGAATCTTAAGAAAAATTATAGGCTCTTAACTAATATAGATACTAGCTATTTTTATACTATAGTAATCTTTTTAGAGTCCTTTTAAATCTCTTTTATGCTAATAATAAGACTTAAGAACTTTATTCTAATAATAGTAAACTTACTCTTTTTAATATCTACTTAGAGACTAATATTTTCGAGATGTTTTAATATCTAAGTAATATACTTCTCATACTATAGCAGGTCTTTAGAATAGATTAGAATATTATTAAAATAGGCAGTATAGAAATCATTAAGTAGGCTATAAAATACTTTATTAATATAGTACTAAAATATAGTAAGGCTATTATAGAGACTAAATAGTAGTATATAGTACTTATACTTTCTATATTAAATATAGAACATAGTCAGGTTCTTTATATCCTTATTTAAATATATATAATAAAAGGCCTATTATATATTAAACTTAGTAAACACTTTTATACGCACTAGCCGGGTAAGGGTCTTCTAAATTAGTAAAATTAAATAAATATCTTTTTTTATAATAGTATTAAGCTTATAGTAATTAACGTAGAAGCGCTACTCTTTTTTAGACTTTTTAGTAAATAATACTAAAAAAGTATATAAAACATTACTATAAGTAATAATACCTTATTAAAAATAGTTATTTAGGTAGGTCTTAATAAGCTTAATATTAACATATTCTTAGCTATTAGTTTAATATTATAATTAATATCTTTATAATATGGGGGCAGTATGTCTGAGTCTTTCTTTAAAAAATAAACTTAAATTATACTAATATAGCTAGAGTAAAATAGTTTCTATTTAATAAACTATTAAAGTTTTTTTTCTTTTATAAGATTATTATTTAATTAATAGGGCCCTTCTAGCGAAGCCTTTACTAAAAGGTTTTTAAAGCTTTAAAAAAAGAGCTTTAGGTCTAATAAGTTAAGCTTATTTTTATAGTCCTAAATAAACTTATTTATTTTATAAATACTAATATGCCCTAGCATAGTTTCCTTTTACTATATATATATTATAAAGGTAATAGCTTTTATAGTATTAATCTTAAAGCCTATTTTAAAAAGATTTTTATATAAGATAGATTAAAAGTAAGAGATTTACTTACTTAGCTTTAGCTACTATTATAGGTAAAACTACTTTTTTATTTTTCTAAAATTCTTTTACTATACTATTTACTAAAGCGAGCGCTAAAGTAGCTTATAGGTATATTATAAAATCACTATATTTATTAGCTCCTTATATTAGTTAGTATTAGCTTAGTATAAGGGATCAATTTTAGCTAATAAATTTTACATTAAAATAATAATATTATGCTTATAGTTAATTAGCTTATTATCTAGCTATTTAAGTGTTTACTTTTTATAGTTAATTAAAGCACCTATATTTTTAAATAGCTTATAGCTAATTATAAGGTCATAGTAGCCAATATTACAGAAAATAAAGTAAATTAATAGGTAGTAGTTATCTAGTACTAGATTAACCTAAAAGTATTTATTTACTTATTTATTTAATATGTTATTATAGCTAGCTAGGGGGATAGATTTTATTTTATAAGTTTTTATTTTAAGCCCTTTCTTAATAGCGCGCATGTGCTTTAGGTATATTAAAATAAAACTATTAACTTTAGTATTAAAAAAGCTACTTAGCTTTATAGCTAGTCTACTAGTAGAGATATAATAAGACAAAATAAAAGCTAGTCCATTAAATAGTAGTTAGCAAGAATTAAACTAGTTAATAGCTTTAAGAAATAATTCTAGAAAAAAAACTTCTTTTAAAGTAAGTCTTTTTCTAATAGTTTCTCTATAGTAAGCTAAAACTCTTTATTATTATTAGTATTCTAAAATATATAAAGCTTTTTATTAGTATTTATATGTTTAATTACTTTAGCTATAACTTAAGCAGAGAGTTAATAGTCTTTTATAAAGTAACTAAATTTTCCATAATTATAATAACTAGCTAGCTTAAGAATAGATATTAGTAGGATAATAATAGCTATTATATAAGTTAAATACTTAGCTTTTAAATAAGACTACTAAATTAGTAGTAACTAAGTTTTTTTAGTTTTTTTATTAATTTACTTAGTAGCTTTCCTAGCGCTGAGAGCTAGCTCTCTAGTAAAGTCTTAAACTAAATCTATATACTTATTATACTAGTTATAATATTATTATTAATAAATGCCTATTTATATACGTAGAATGTTTAGGAGCTTTTTATAAAATTCTTTTATCTATTAGTTTATAGATAAGCTATATTCTTAAGCTAAGTAAAAAAAATCACTTTAAATATAATAAAGTTAATAAGGTCTTTAAGGTAGAGCTTTTAGAAATTATAGTAAGTATTAAGTCTCTTATATAAGTTATTATATATTCTCTTTAGGTGATTTATTATATACTAGTAGCTAACTAGCTACTTACTTTCTTTTATTATATATATAAGTATTAAGAGATACTAGTTAGCAGAACTCTTCGTATATATACGTATATAAGAGATAATATTCTCCTAAACAGCTTATTTACTAATTTTAGTAAACTAGTTTTAATTAGCACGTACCTTATTCTTTAGGATATTTCTTTATTAATTAAAAGTAATATCCTTACCGTCTCTAAGTATTAGTAGATTAGGAAATTAGGCTAAGTAATTATTATTTTAATAGCTACTTATAATAAATATAGCTAATAAAGTAGCTAGTATATAAAATAATACTTAAAGAGTTTAGTTACTAAGATTTTTTGTATTAGAACTATTGTTAAGTCCTATAGCTATATAGCTAATTTAATTCTAAAAAGTTTATAATAAAGCTATAAAGTATATTTTCTTTACTAGTATTAATAATAGCACTAAGCTAGCCTTTGCAGAGAGAAAAAAGTATATATTATATATAGATTTCTTTATTTATATTCTTAGTATTTTAATTTTATTCTCTTAATCTGCTACGCGTTTAAGCGTGTTGTTTAGTAGCTAATTATAACAGAGAGTTAATATAGCAGCAAGTAAACACTTATAGGATAAATTAAAGCTAAATTCTGTTAAGCTAGAATATAGGTAGTAAGTCTTTTATTCTATAATCTTGAATATCATCAAGGCGCGGGTGTAGCATAAGTGTGTTAATAATATTATACTTATATAATAATAGCACTACGCTAGTGTAATAGTAGTGCTATACTTATATCTTAAAAGACATTATATATAGTAATATTCACCCAGGCGTTTTATATTATTATATTAATAAAGCTTAGTAAACTTATCTCTAGCCTTATTAAACTTAGTTTTAGCCATATTAAACACTTTTTCTAGTATATTAATATAGTTATAATATATAAATACTTTAAGATAGCTATACTCTAACTTACTAGTAATTATTACTTAATTAAAAGTTATTAGGGTAGAAAGCGTAATCTCTATTTTCTAAAACTTATAAATATTAGTTTCCTAAGTAGTGCTTTTAGTAGTAGCTATAAAAAGTTTCTTATTATATCATACCTAAATACAAAGCTTCTTAATAGTATAGTTTTTTTTAATTATGTTATTAGAATAGTGTGTAATAGTACACTTAAGTGACTTAAAAATAAGTATATAATTATTACTAGTAGTTATTATTTTAAAATTAATTTCTATCTCTAGCGTAGAGAGCTTTCTTATGGTTCTAATCTATTTATTTTTATATATATATAAAGCTTCTAGCTCCTAATAGGGTGAAGTAATTAGCTAATTTTTTAATATAAAAAAAAAATAAATTAGTGGTACTCACAGGAGTAAGTTTCTCTAGTAGAAAAAAAATAGTTTTAAAAAAAAAAGTATTTACTAAAGCTCTTATAGCTTTCTTTTAATCTAATAAATATATTATTTACTATTATAGGTCTTCTAGTTACCTGCTAAATTACTTTTAAGGTTTATTATATAAAGCTTATATAAGTTATTACTTAGAATTTTAATTACCTACTACTATAAGGCTTTTTAATAGAGATTATATGGTTAATAAACTAATAACTTAAAATAATCATATAATTAATTTTCTAGGTATAGTTATTAATAAATTAAATACTTAAGTTAATTACGTGTGTTATAGTAACTATCTATAATATAAAAATCTTCTAAAAAAGTCTTTTTATAAGCTTTTTTTTTATATTATATATTTATACTTTAGCCTCGCGCTAATGCATAAGCTCTTATTTTAAATATTTTAGCTTATAACTTATTATATTCTTTCTTTCTTTATATAACGTTTTAACTTATTATTTGGTACTATACTTAGTAATTAATTAATGTTTTTTATTAAGTACTTAATTCTCTACTTATAACACCACTATAATATTATATTACGTCTTTATTAATTTCTTATAATAGATAATCTAGACTTTACTAAAATTCTTAGAGACCTTACCTTTTAACTTGTGACTCTAAAAGTAAGTAATAAATTACTTATAAACACCTTAGTAAAATAAGAAACCTAATATAAAAAAAATATAAAAGCTTTTTATATTAAGCTTAATAAGATAAAGTAAGTATTTATTAGTTTAACTTTTATTATTACTATCTCCCCTGTTAAAGAAAGCCTAGCTCTTGTTACTAGTTTATTTAGAAATAGCTTAAGTTTTATAACTCTAATTCTATTTATAATTATAACTAGTATCTATCTTTAAATTTCTTAAGTTATAATTAGAAATATGAGATTAACTATCATGCTAGAACTTATTATACTATTAATAATAATAAAATCTAATTACCTACCTAACCCCCTAATGTTTGCTGGAAAATAAAAGGACTTATATATTTTTATTAGGAAACTTAATTATAAGCTTAAAGATAATGCTAACTAATACCCTACTAAACGCTCTTAACTTTTATATATGTATTTAAGGCTAAAGAAGGACCTAGTAACACTTATAAACTCTTTTATAAATAAGAATATATACTTAATAAAATAATTAATTGTTTTTCTATAAGCTATATGTAGAGACCTAAATAGAAAACTTACTATCTTAAATAAGCTTAATTTATTTTACTAAGGATAAAAGAGTTTTATTATTTACTTTATTAAATTCTATAAACTAGCTATTAACACTAGACTGAATGAAATTAGTCTAATTACTTAGTTAAAAAGATTATTAAATAATGATCTCTACTAGATAATAGCAGGTATTAAAATTCCTAATACATTAAATAACTATACTAATTTAATATTCTTATATAATAATGACTTTTAGTATCTTTTTTTACTATATCTTACTAGACTATAACCCGTATTATGAAGAGATCTTAATATTATAGAAATTAATATTTCTAACTACGCTTCTGTTAGGTTAGCTAAACGAGAAGTCTAAAAGCATAATAACTAATATTTTAAGTATAATAAATATAATTATATTTTCTAAAACTATTTTATTTTTCTGTTAGAACTCTAATTTATAAGTTTATTCTAATTCTAATAAGTAACCTGCTCTTATTCTTTCTCTAAATTTAAATTTTTTATAAATAAAAATATTTCTAAACTTTTTAAACTAGTTTATTAAAAGCTCTATTCTAGTATTAAGTCGCTTTTTAAGATGTTTCTAATATTAGATTTCTATTAATCTTTAGACCTCTCACCTAGTAACTAACTCTTAGAACTATTAAGTAAATATTCTGTGTATTATCTAATAAAATAGCTTATTTTACTCTATTACTGCTTTAATTAATACTAGAGTAACTAATATAAGTTATATTAGTAAATTTCTAGTTAATATTTAAAAACTCTATTTTTTACTACTCCTAAACGTTTTATATTCTACTAGTTTTAATAGTAAATGTCTTAAAGAGAGTTATATCTCATATACTATTAATATAACTCTCCGTTATATAAATTATATTAAGAAAATCTGTCTTTTTATAATAGCTATAGAAAACTATAAATTAATTCTTAGCTAATTTTAAATAAGAAAACATAAAATTAATTTTAACTATAATTTATAAAAGCTGCTTTTTAATGCTTCTTGTTATTAAACCTATTATCTATACTTATTTTAATTTCTTATTTATTTAAGAGAAAATGCTACCCGCCTAAGAGACTTTCTAGTAAACTCTTTATTAAAAGACTTTTATCTTAATATTACTTATATATAGTGTTTATAAACTTACTTTTTAAAGTTATCACTAACTATCTAAACTCAACGCGATAACTAGTTAGCTAAAATAAACTATTAATTATAAGAACTTAATATCTATCTAAAGGACTTTCTGGTAAACTGTTCTTTAAAGGGCTTTTACCTAGAATATAAATTTATACCTAAATCTAACACTAAACTAAATAGAGACTTTATGAGGAAGCTTTTTTTCTAAGGCTTTAAAAACCTCTTAGTAAAGGCTTTACTAAAAGGCTTTTATAAGAACTCTAAACTAAGTATAAATATCTACCTAATTAGGGCAGCCCTCTTTATATAAATAGCTTAAAAATATAAACATAAAATCTTTACTATTTTAATAACTAATATTAATAAAGCCCTAGTCCTAAAAATCTATACTAATTTAGCTATTAAGATTCTAAAGAAGTACTATAACACTTTTTGAATATTCTTATATAAGAAAGCTAATAGACTACTTAAATATTACCTATATAACTATAAGATTATCCTTAAGGAAGAAAAGTAACCTAGATTTAAACCTCTTTATAGAATATCCTAAAATAAACTAAAAGTTCTTAGAAAGTATTTTAATAACTATTTTGCTAAAGGATTAATTAGAGTAAGTTTATCTTCTATAGCTGTACTAGTTATTTTTATAAAGAAATCTAATAAAGGTTTTTAATTTTATATAGACTATTAAGCTCTAAACGCTATTACTATTAAGAACTATTATTTAATTTTATTAATCTAAGAATCTCTATTTTGCCTTAGTAAGGTAAAGTATTTTATAAAGCTAGATATTATCTTAGCTTTTAACTACTTCTATATAGCAGAGGAAGATGAATAGTTAACTACTTTCTAAACTTAATATAATTTATTTAAATATTTTATTATATTATTTAAACTAGCTAACGCACTAAGTATGTTCTAATACTATGTAAATAATATCCTTTAACTATTTCTTAATATATTTTATATATTTTATTTTAATAATATTCTAATCTATAGTAATTCTTTATATAAATACTAATAATATATAAAATAAGTTTTAAAAGCCCTGGATGAAGCTGGCCTGTAACTTGATATTAATAAATACAAGTTCCACTAAAAACAAGTTACTTATCTTAAGTATATAATCTTAATAAGAGGAATTAGTATAAACCTGAATAAAATAGAGAATATTTTTAACTAGGAATTTTTTAAGAACGTAAAGGATATAAGAGCATTCTTAGAATTTACTAACTTTTATTAATAATTTATTAATAAATTTTTCTGTATTACGTTCCTGTTTATAGCTTTAATAAAGAAGAACATTTAATTTAAATTTAATAACGCTTATTAAAAAGTGTTTAAATGTTTAAAATATATATTTATAACTACTCTAGTTTTCTAACACTTTAATCTTAAGTTACTGATTATTATAGAAGCTGACTTTTTAGACTACGTAACTACTAAAGTCCTTTTCTAAAAAAATAAATAAAGTAAACTAAGATCTATAGTTTACTTTTCCAAGAGACTAAATCCCGTTAAATATAATTATAAGATATATAATAAAAAACTACTAGCTATTATACGTTACTTTAAATAATAGAGACCTAAATTAGAAGGTGCTGTATTCCTAATTCAAGTACTAAATAACTATAAAAATCTTTAGTACTTTACTATAATAAAGTAACTTAGTTATTAATAAGCTTACTAGATTAAATATTTATTCTAATTTAACTTTACTATCACGTACTGACTAGGTAAGTAGAGTGGAAAACTATATACTCTTACTTACTATATATAAAATACTTTAGCTTAAGAAGAAGTTTAAAGAGCTTAATAACAAATACTTCTCCGCCTTAAACTATTTAATATTATTCTAGAATTCAACTTAACTAAGACAGATAGATTAATTTAATAGATTATTAATAATAAATACCTGAATAATAAGTTTATTTAAGAAATTTTATTATTAATATGGGATGAAACCCGACGCTTTAAGAAGCTTTTTTTAAGTAAATATAAAAACTAAAAAAGCTAGTTATACTATCGTGACTAGCTAGTAATATTAAATAATAATAAATTTAAAATTAAACTTCTTTAAATCACGCACGATTCTCCCGCTGGTGGCTACTTTAATTATAGAAAAACTCTTAAAATCCTACAACATAAATACTACTAGCCCTAGATGTTTAAAATAATATGTTAATATATATCTTATTACTATACTTATTAAAGATTTAAGGCTTTTTATGAAAAGTACTATAGCCTCTTAAAACCTCTTTCTATCCCTAAAAGGAGATAGAAGGATATTTTTATAGACTTTATTACTAATCTTCCAGAATCTAAAGACTATATTAATATTATAGTTATAGTTAATTGCCTTATAAAATATAGACACCTGATTTCTTATAATAAGATCATTATTATAAATATTACCTATCTTTTCTATTAGCACGTATAAGTAGACTATAGCCTTTTAGAAATAATTATATTAGATTAAAGAATATAATTTCTCTCTACCTTTTATAATAAACTTTATAAATAACTATAAATTAAATTCTAACTATTTTCTATATATTATCTAGAAACTAATGGCTAAATAGAAAGAGCTAATAGTGTAATAAAATAAGTCCTATATATATATATATAAACTATTAGTAAGATAATTAAGTAAACTAGCTCTTTTTAACACAGTTTAAAGCTAATAACACTATATTTAAATTCACGAAAGTTTTACTATTTCTGGTTAATATAGGCTAATATTCTTAAATGGGTTTTAAATTTCCTATAAGAATTTAAAAACGCTCTTATTAAGCGTTATAAGCCTTAGAAGCTAACTATATAGTAAAGAAAATAGCTAATATCTAATAATTAATTTAAAAAGAGATGATTTAGGTCTAAGCACTTTAAAAAGAATACACAAACCAGAAATAATTATTTATACTTAACTATTAGATAGAAGATATAGTCTGGCTTAATATATAAAATATTTAAATAAAATAATCTTCTAAAAAGCTAGACTTAAAGGCCTTAGGGAAATATTATATCTTTTAGATAATTTCTCTATACGCGTATTAACTTAAACTTTTTAAATTCTTAAATATATACTTAGTTTTTTATATATTATTACTTCGGCCTGCCGCGCCTAAATCTGAATATCTTCTAAATTAATAAAACCCGCTACCTAAACCCGTTAAAGTTAATAGAGAAACTGAATATTATATTAAATAAATTAAAAAACTACGCCTAAATTGCAGGCGGAAACGCTATAAATATCTAGTTAAATAAACTAAATATAATAATTTAACATAGGAATCTATAAGTAATCTCTAAGATATAACTATTATAAAAGAATTCTATTTTAAAGACCTAGACTAACTTAGACCTGATATTTAATATAAATACTTTTTATAAAAGCTCAGACCTAAAAAGAGAGCACTATTATAATAATTATTTATAATATAAAAGTCTTCTAAAGAAGCCTTTTTATAAGCTTTTTTTTTATATTATATATTTATATTTTAGTTTTATACTAGCGTATAAACCCTCGCTCTAAATATTTTAGCTTATAACTTATTATATTCTTTCTTTTTTCACGTAACGTTTTAACTTATTACTTGGTACTATACTTAGTAATTAATTAACGCTTTTTATTAAGTACTTAACTCTTTACTTATAACACTACCGTGATAATATAGCTTGATTTTAATATTATATTATTATCATCCAGCTAAATTAGAAAGATCTTAGTATAATATAATAATAAACTTAGTCTTCACGTATTATAGTATAGATATAAATAGATAAAATAAATTAGCTCTATTTTAGCTACACTAAAATAGAAAGAGAAGAGATATAAAAAAGGCTTACTTTTAAATAAAATAGTATATAGCCTAAGTATAAGCTAGCCATACTCTAAGCTCTATACTAAATTATAACTAGAATAACTAGTTATAATATTATATAATTTATAATAAGCCAATCAAGCAGCACTGTCACATTATTTATAAAACTTTAAGTTTTAGTTTATTATTATTTAGTATTACTAATTAGTTATAATAATATAATTAATGTTTTTAGTTTTTATATTTAATAAAAATGTTTTAAAACATTAAACGTTATTTTATTTTAGTAATAAAAATTTTTAAATAAACTTATTTATTTTAATTAAGCTTAATTTTAATATTTCATTAAATAAATTAAACTTAAATAATATTTATTATTAAGTTTTATAAACTTTTTTTTAGCTAAAGTATTTTGTATATAGTAAATAAAAATATTTAATTTCTTACTTTATTTACTAAGCTAGTACATAATTATAAACTTAAATTAAAGTAAATATTTAATTTAGTAAACTTATTAATGGTTTGATTCTTTTATAATAGTAAAGTATTATAAATTAAAGTAAATATTTAATACTTAAATTAAAAAGATAGTACTTTTTAAGTTAAGATTTTATTATTTAAAATAGTATATAATACCTAATAACTTTTTGTTATAAATTTTTTAATTACTTTTAATAATATTTAAATTTTTTAAAAAATAAGTAATAAGTTTTAATTTACTTAGTTTATGTTTTAAAAAAGTATTTTAATAGTTATATAATTTAAGAAATTTGCTTTTATATTAATTAATAATTTTAAATTAAAATTTTAAAAAATTAAAGTAGTTGTAAATAAATAACTATAAAGGTTAAATTATTATTACTATTAATAATTATAGTAAAACTATAGTAGTAAAATTAGTTTTAACTTAAAATTTAAGTTCTTACTATTTTACAATAATTTGTAAATAGTATAACTAATATAAATTTTTTTTTAAAACTTATTATTAAAAATTTTTATGTAAACATATATTAGTACTAGTAGTAATAAAAAGTTTAAAAATGTAGAATTAATATAAACTAGTTACTTACTTTTTAAATACTAGTAAATAAGATTATAAGTATTTATTATAATAAAAATATAAAATATTTATATACTAACTTTATTTAGTTAACGTATAAAGTAAAATATTTAAAAATATAAAACAAAAATTAATAATAAATAACTTAATTTACTAAAACTTAAAATAAATTTAATTAAAATAAATTTTATACTTTATAGTTATTTTTTTATTACTTTTAATTTTTTATTTAATTTACTTATTTAAACATAGTACTTTTACTTTTAAAGCTTTATTATTTATTTATAATTTATACTATAGTTTATATAAATTAAAAAAGTATATTATTAATTAGTATTAATTAATATTATAGTTTATACTAGTTTATTACTATTTATATTAAGTTTCTTTTACTTATACTAGTTACTTATAGTTTATTTATAACTTACTTAATACTTATTTATTTAGTTACTTTTATATATATATTATTTAAATAACTTTTAATTTATATAAAGTTATTACTATATAAATTAACTATACTTAGTAATATTTAATATAATATACAAAAAAAACCAATTTTTTTTAAAATACTATTATAATCTTTATTAAACATAGTAGTTAATATAAGTATTTAAAAAAGTAAAGTTTAAATTTAAATTAAAACTTTAAAATTTTTATAGTAAACTTTTTTATTATAATACAATTTTTTTAATATTTTAGTTTACTATTAATAAAAAAAAGAAATTAAATTAATAATAGTAAAGGCTATTATATAATTTATATATATAAATATTTTATATAAAATAGAAATAAATACTAAATAATTATAAAACAATTTTTTACTATTAATAAGTAGTTTAAAAGCAAGTAAAAGTAGTATACTTACTTTTAAAAATTTAAGAATTCTTTATATAAATTATAATAAAATAAAACAAAATTTTATTTAAAGATTTTAATAAAAAATTGTTAGTAAATTAAAAACATAATAAAAAAATTTTTTTTTTTAATATATATAATATTAAGTACTTACTTAACTAGCTTTGAAATAATAATAATAATTTTATACTAAAAAGAGTTAGTATATAAATTAAGTTACTTAATAAATTTAAGTAAAAATAAATATAAAATAACAAAAGCTTAAATATTAGTTAGTATTAGTTTATTAACTTATAAATATATTTACTTTTTTTAAAATTTAAATTTTATATTAATATCTATAATTTAATGTTAAAGTAATCTATTAATATTAGCTTATTTTATACAAATTTTTTTTTTGCTTTTAAAAGTTAAAACTATTTATAAATATTATACTTGAAAAGTTTTATAATATAAAAAAATTATATAAGTTAATTTGAAAACAAAGTTTTTTTATAATACTTAATACTATTTATTTAATAGTAATAGTATAAACTACTATTAAAAAAACTAATATTATAAATATATAACTTTTTTATACTAAAGGTTGTAATAATAATTAAAAATTAATATTATATTTATTTTACTTAAATTTTATATATTAATAGTCTATTATAATTATTATAATTATTAAAAGTAATAAGTAATACTCTAAATTTTTTTTTTTAAAAAATTTATATTCTTACTTAACTATATAATATTATTTAATATACTTAAAGTATTATTTTAAATATTTTTATATTAATATATAATTTGTACATATAACTTGTAAACTAACACTTAAAATTTTTTTTTTTTAAAATTTATAACTTTTTTTATTAAAAACTTTTTAACTATTATATTTTTATAGTTAGCTAAAATAACTATTATAAAGTAGCTAAAATTTTATAGCTAGTAATAGTTTAACTTTTAACCTTAGTTTTTTTAATATAAATATAAATTATATTTTAAAATAATTTAACATTATTTATAAAAAGTAGTAATTAAATTTTAGTAGAAAATAAAGGCTAGTTTTAAACTATATATTTTTTAATTATAGTTTTACTATTATATTATAATGTTAAGAATAATAAATTTTCTTAAACTACTAATTTAACTATTACTTAAATATTTTACTTATATTTTAAAATATATAAATATTATATAAAACTTTTATAAAAAAAAAATTCTAACTAAAACTCTACTTTAGCTATTAAAAAAAATAACTAAAAAAATAAATTAATTTAAGCTAATATTTTAAGTTAATTATATTTTTTTTATTTATAACTAATTGCTAAATATTTTAAAATATTGTTTAATAAGTTTAAATAACTTATATTATATTCTATAAGTGAGCTGCACACCCAAGCGAGCTGCGCATCTGAAAATTCACCAAAATCTCGAAATTTTCCACCTTAATATCTCAACAACCACTTAATGATAAATTCTAAAAATTGAAATTTGAGCTTTCGTATATACATTACAGCTTTCATGAGAGTTGCATAAACATTGGTTGAGTAGTTTCTGAGATATAGCGATTTAGAAGCCAAAACGAAGCCGAATCGCTATATCTCAGAAACTACTCAACCAATGTTTATGCAACTCTCATGAAAGCTGTAATGTATATACGAAAGCTCAAATTTCAATTTTTAGAATTTATCATTAAGTGGTTGTTGAGATATTAAGGTGGAAAATTTCGAGATTTTGGTGAATTTCTAGATGCGCAGCTCGCTTGGGTGCGCAGCTCGCTTATAAAATACAATAATAATAGTTTAGTAAATTTCGTACTTTTAATTAAAATATAAAATAGTGTATTTAACATGTTATTAAAAATAATATAACTTATTAGAAAATAATATTTCTAAGTAGTAACTAAGTTATTAAACTTAATAAAAGTAAATTTTATAATATACGTTTTTCTAGACTTTACTTTTTTATTTAAATTATTTAGTTACTATAAAAAACTTTTTTACTTAAAATTATTTAAAAGTATTTTATAATAGGTTTATTTATATCTTTTATTTTTAATAAAATTTTTATATATTTTTGTAGCTTAAATAATGAAATTAGAAAAATAATTAGTTTTATATTACTTTTAGTATATAAAGAAATTAAAGTTGTAGCTACTAATTTAAATAAATAAATTTATATAAAAGTTTTAGTATAATTTTCTAGGTTTTTTTTTTACTAACTAAAATACTTTATATACTTTGTTACTAAGTAGCTAATTTTGTTAAAATATTTTAAAGTTCTTTTTTTTATTAATATTTTTAAACCAAATTTGTTTTATAAATAGTTTTTGTTAATATAAATTAATTTACAAGTAATTATAATAAAACTTATAGTACTAGTAAGTTTTTTATATATAGTAAATAACTTACTTTTTACTAAAAAAATATTACTTAATTTTTAAAATAAATAATAAAGTATAAGTTTAATATAAATAAATTATATTAAATTAAAGTTAAAATAATATTTAAGTATAAAGTTTAAAATCTTTATTTTAATTTAAATCTTTTTTTATGTTATTACCATAATTGTATTTAAAAAGAAAATTATGAAAAAATAATTAAATAAATTAAAAAACTTTTGTAATATTTTTAAATAACACTTTTATTATAATAAAATATTTTATTATTATTACTACTTTTTTTTAAAAAATAATATATATATAGTTAACTTTTTTTGTACTAATAATTAAAATTAAGTACTTAATAAAAGTAGTAAACTAAAAGTAAAATAAAAAAATAAGTAGCTTTTTAAATAAACTAAATTTATTTATCATTTTTATAGTAAAAACGTATAATAACTTTTTATAATTAATTTTTAGTAAAATTTTAGTAATTACAGGTTTATAGTTTTTAAACAACTTGTTTAATTAGTAATGTATATTTTTTATATATAATTATACTACTATTATATATATATAGTTAAATATTAGTATTAGTAAACTATTTTATTAAAAGTATAAAATACTATAAATTTAATTAAAAATAGTAATATATAAAATAAAACTAATAGTATAACTTACTTTTTTTAGAGTAAATAATAGAAAATTTAATAAATAATTAAAAAATTAAAAATTAATACTTTAATTACTTTAGCCTTTTTTATTAAACTTTAAGTAATATACTATTATATAATAATAGATTTTAACTTTATTTAAAACTTGAAATAATTACATAAATACTAAATTATATTAAAATAAGTAAGTAAAAAGTAACTTTTTGTTAATAATACTTTAAAACTAATACTAAAATTATATAGTAAAAATATGTATTTTTTAAAATATAGCAAATTTTATTAATATTTTATAGTTATTTTTTTTAAAAAGCTTTTCATAAAAATATAGTATATTTTTATAATAGTATATATTATAGTTATAAATATTACTATAACTTTATTACTAAAAATAATTTTAGATATTAATTATTATGGTGGTGCTATAAGTAGAGAGTTAAGTACTTAATAAAAACTATTAATTAATTACTAAGTATAGTACCAAGTAATAATTTAAAATATTACGTGAAGAAAGAAAGAATATAATAAGTTATAAGCTAAAATATTTAGAGCAAGGGCTTATACGCTAATATAAAACTAGTATATAAATATATAATATAAAAAAAAAGGTTATAAAAAAAGCTTTCTTAAAAGGCTTTTATGTTATAAATAATTATTATAATAATACCCCCCCTTTAGCTCTAAGCTCCTGTAAGGGGTATTTATATTAAATATTAGGTCTAAATTAGTCTAAGTTTTTAAGATAGATTTTTTTATAATAGCTATAACTTAAAGATTACTTATAAGTTCTTATATTAAGTTATTATATTTAGTTTATTTAACTAGATATTTATAGCGTTTCCGCCTGTAATTTAGGTGCAGTTCTTTAATTTATTTAATATAGTATTTAGTTTCTCTATTAACTTTAACGGGTTTAGATAGTGGGTTTTATTAATCTAAAAGATATTTAAATTTAGGCGCAGTAGACTGAAGTAATAATATATAAAAAACTAAATATAACTATTTTTATAAGTGAGTGGACACCTCAAGTGAGTGGGTACCTTAAAAACTTACTAAAAATTTAAGAATTCGCACCTCAATATCTCAACAACCACATTATAATAAATTCTAAAAATTTAATAGGTTATTTATAGTGCTTAGAAATAGAGGTTTTTTAATTTTTAAGATATAATAATTAATAGCTATTAAGATAGGAGGTTTTTGGCCCCTAAATTGTTAAATATTTACCTTTTCTTAAATATCTAGTTTACTACTAATTTCTAGCATTTAAGAGTTTAATACTCTCTTTTTAGAAGCACTATAAATGGCCTATTAAATTTTTAGAATTTATTATAATGTGGTTGTTAAGATATTGAGGTGTAAATTCTTAAATTTTTAGTAAGTTTTTAAGGTACCCACTCGCTTGAGGTGCTCACTCACTTATAAAAATAGTTATATTTAAAAATTTAAAGAATTTAAGTTAGTACGCGTATAAAGAAATTATTTAAAAGATATAGTATTTCTCTAAGGCCTTTAAGTCTAGCTTCTTAAAAAATTACTTTATTTAAATATTTTATATATTTAGCCAGACTATATCTCCTATCTAATAATTAGGTATAGGTAATTGTTTTTGGTTTATATATTCTTTTTAGAGAGCTTAAGCCCAAATTATCTCTTCTTAAATTAGTTATTAGATATTAGCTGTTTTTTCTATTATATAGTTAACTTCTAAGGCTTATAATACTTAATAAGAATACCTTTAAATTCTTATAAAAAGTTTAAAACCTATTTAGAGATATTAGTCTATATTAGCTAGGAATAATAAAACTTTCATAAATTTAAATATAGTATTATTAGCTTTAAATTATATTGAGAGAAGCTAGTTTACTTAGTTATCTTATTAATAGTTTATATATATATATAGGACTTATTTTATTATACTATTAGCTCTTTCTATTTAGCCATTAGTTTCTAGGTAATATGTAGAAGATAGTTAGAATTTAATTTATAGTTATTTACAGAGTTTATTATAGAAAGCAGAGATAAATTATATTCTTTAGTTAAATATAATTATTTCTAGAAGACTATAGTCTATTTATACGTGCTAATAGAAGAGATAGATAACATTTATAATAATTATCTCACTACACGAAATTAGATATTAGTATTTTATAAAGTAATTAACTATAACTATAATATTAGTATAGCCTTTAGATTCTGGGAGGTTAGTAATAAAGTTTATAGAAATATCCTTCTATCTCCTTTTAAAGATAGAAAGAGGTTTTAAGAGACTATAATACTTTTCACAAAAAGTCTTAGATCTTTAGTAGGTATAATAATAAGATATATATTAACATATTATTTTAAATATTTAAGACTAGTAGTATTTGTGTTGTAGGATTTTAAGAATTTTTTTATAACTAGAATAGCTACCAGCAGGAGAATCATGTGTAATTTAAATGAATTTAATTTTAAGTTTATTATTATTTAATATTACTAGCTAGTTATGATAATATAACTAGTCTTTTTAGTTTTTATATTTACTTAGAGAAAGTTTCTTAGAGTGTTAGGTTTTATCCCATATTAATAACAGAATTTCCTAAATAAACTTATTATTTAGATATTTATTATTAATAATCTATTAAATCAATTTATCTGTTTTAGTTAAGTTTAATTCTAGAATATTATTAAATAGTTTAGGGCGGAGAAGTGTTTGTTATTAAGCTCTTTAGACTTTTTTTTAAGCTAGAGTATTCTATATATAGTAAGTAAAAGCATCTAGTTTTCCACTCTACTTATCTAGTCAGTACGTAATAGTGAAGTTAAATTAGAATAAATATTTAACTTAATAAGCTTATTAATAGCTAAGTTACTTTATTATAATAAAGTACTAAAAGTTTTTATAGTTATTTAGTACTTAAATTAGAAACACAGCACCTTCTAATTCAGGTCTCTATTATTTAAAGTAATATATAATAGCTAGCAGTTTTTTATTATATATCTTATAATTATATTTAGTAGTATTTAGTCTCTTAGAAAAGTAGACTATAGGTTTTAGTTTATCTTATTTATCTTTCTAGAAAAGGACTTTAGTAGTTATATAGTCTAAAAAGTCAGCTTCTATAATAATTAATAACTTAAGATTAAAGTGTTAGAGAACTAGGGTAGTTATAAATATATTTTTTAAGTATTTAAACGCCTTTTAATAAGCGTTATTAAATTTAAATTAAATATCCTTTTTTATTAGGGCTATAAGCAGGGACGTAATATAGAAAAAGTTATTAATAAATTATTAATAGAAATTAGTAAATTCTAGGAATGCTTTTATATCCTTTACGTTTTTAAAAAATTTCTAGTTAAAAATATTCTTTAACTTATTTAGGTTCATGCTAATTCCTTTTATTAAAATTATATACCTAAAATAAGTAATTTATTCTTAGTAGAACTTATATTTATTAATATTAAGTTACCGGCTAACTTTATTTAGGGCTTTTAAAACTTATTTTATATATTATTAGTATTTATATAAAAAGTTAATATAAATTAGAATATTATTAAAGTAGGCTATATAAAACACATTAAGAAATAATTAAAGAATATTATTTATATAGTGTTAGAACATACTTAATATATTAGCCAGTCTAAATAATATAATAAGATATTTAAATAGGCTATATTAGGTTTAGAAGGTAGTTAACTATTTATCTTTTTCTATTACATAGAGATAATTAACAGCTAAGATAATATTTAACTTTATAAAGTACTTTACTTTACTAAAGCAGAATAGCGTTTCTTAAATTAATAGAATTAAATAGTAATTTTTAATAGTAATAATATTTAGAGCTTAATAGTCTATATAGAATTAGAAACTTTTATTAGATTTCTTTATAAAAATAACTAGTACAGCTATAGAAGATAAACTTACTCTAATAAATTCTTTAATAAAATAGTTATTAAGATACTTTCTAAACACTTTTAGTTTATTTTAGAATATTTTATAAAGAGGTTTAAATCTGGGTTGTCTTTCTTTCTTAAGGATAATCTTATAATTATATAGATAATATTTAGATAGTCTATTAGCTTCCTTATGTAAGAATATTCAAAAAATATCGTAATACTTTTTTAGAATCTTAGTAGCTAGATTAGTATAGGTTTTTAGAGCTAAAGCTTTATTAATATTAGCTATTAAAATAGTAAAGATTTCGTATTCGTGTTTCTAGGCTATTTATATAAAGAAGGCTACTCTAATTAGGTAGATATCTATACTTAGTTTAGAGTTCTTATAAGAGCCTTCTAATAAAGCCTTTACTAAAGAGTTTTTAGAGCCTTAAAAAGAAGACTTTCTTATAAGGTTTCTATTTAGTTTAATATTAGATTTAGGTGTAAATTTAGATTCTAAATAGAAGCTCTTTAGAGAACAGTTTACTAAAAGGTTTTTTAAGTAAATATTAAGTTCTTATAATTAACAGTTTATTTTAGCTAACTAGTTATTATGTTAAGTTTAAGTAGTTAGTAATAACTTTAGAGAGCAAGTCTATAAACACTATATATAAATAATATTAAAATAAAAACCTTTTAGTAAAAAGTTCACTAAAAGGTCCCTTAAATAGGTAATATTTTTTTTAAATAAATTAGAAATTAAAATAAGCGCAGGTAATAGGCCTAGTAATAGGAAGTATTAAAAAATAGTTTTTATAAATTATAATTAAAGTTAATCTCATACTTTCTTATTTAAGATTAGCTAAAAATTAATTTATAATTTCCTATAGCTATTATAAAGAAATAAATTTTCTTTATATAATTTATATAGTAAAGAGTTATACTAGCAGTATATAAGATATAACCTTTTTTAAGATATTTACTATTAAAACTAGTAAGATATAGGACGTTTAGGAGTAGTAAAAAATAGAGTTTCTAAATACTAACTAGAAATCTACTAATATAATCTATACTAGTTACTCTAGTATTAATTAAAGCAGTAATAGAGTAGGACGAGCTATTTTATTAAATAATACATAAAACATTTACTTAATAGTTCTAAGAGTTAGTTACTAGGTGAGAGGTCTAAAGGTTAATAGAAATCTAATATTAAAAACATTCTAAAAAGTAACTTAATACTAGGATAAAGCTTTTAATAGGCTAGTTTAAGAAGTTTAGAAGCATTCTCATCCATAAAAAAAAATTTAAATTTAAAGAATAAATAAAAATAGATTACTTATTAAGGTTAGGATAGGCTTATAGATTAGAATTCTAATAAAAAAATAAAGAAGTTTTAGGAAATATAACTATATTTATTATACTTAAAATATTAGCTATTATGTTTTTAGGTTTCTCATTTAGCTGACCTAATAAGAGCGTAGTTAGAGATATTAATTTCTATAATATTAGGATTTTTTTATAATACAGATTACAGCCTAGCAAGACACAGTGAAAGAAAGTACTAAAAATTATTATTATATAAAAATATTAAGTTAGTATAGTTATTTAATATATTAGAAATTTTAATACCTACTATTACTTAGTAGAGATCGTTATTTAATAACTTTCTTAGCTAAGTAATTAAATTAATTTTATTTAGTCTAGTATCAACAGCTAGTTTACGGAATTTAGTAAAGTAAATAATAAAACTTTTTTATTTTTAGTAAAATAAATTAAGTTTACTTAAGATTATAAGTTTTCTATTTAGATCTCTATATATAGCTTACAGAAAAGTGATTAGTTATTTTATTAAGTATATATATTTATTTATAAAAGAATCTATAAGTGTTATTAGGTCCTTCTCTAGCCTTAAATATATATATAAAAGTTAAGAGTATTTAGTAGAATATTAGTTAATATTATCTTCAAGCTTATAATTAAGTTTCCTAATAAAAATATATAGATTCTTTTATTTTCTAGTAAATATTAGGAGGTTAGGTAAGTAGTCAGATTTTATTATTATTAGTAATATAATAAGTTCTAATATAATAGTTAATCTTATATTCCTAACTATAACTTAAGGAACTTAGAAATAAGTACTAGTTATAATTATAGATAGGGTTAGAGTTATAGGACTTAAGCTATTTTTAAATAAACCAGTAATAAAAGCTAGACTTTCTTTAATAAACGAGACAGTAATAATAAGAGTTAAATTAATAAATACTTACTTTATCTTATTAAGCTTAATATAAAGAGCTTTTATATTTTCTTTATATTAGGTTTCTTATCTTATTAAGATGTCTATAAGTAATTTATTACTTACCTTTAGAGTCACAAGTTAAGAGGTAAAGTCTCTAAGAATTTTAGTAAAATCTAGATTATTTATTATAAGAAATTAGTAAAAACGTAATATAATATTACGGTAGTGCTATAAGTAGAAAGTTAAGTACTTAATAAGAAATATTAATTAATTACTAAGTATAATACCAAGTAATAATTTAAAACATTACGTGAAAAAAGGAAGAATATAATAAATTATAAATGAAAATATTTAGAGTAAGGACTTATACGCTAGTGTGAAACTAGTATATAAATATATAATATAAAAAAAAGACTTATAAAAAAGGCTTCTTTAGAAGACTCTTATGTTATAGATAGTTACGATAATATTAATAATACTAAACTTAAAAACAAGTACCTTATTTTTAAAAACTTGAAAATAATAGTAAAAGTAATGAGTAATAATAAAAAACTATTTTAATTATTATTATATATAATCTTAATTTTAATAATAAAGTAAAGTTTTTTTACTTACTATATTAAAAAAGATATTATATTAAGTTATTTTAATAGTAATTAATTATAAAAAAGTAATAAATAAACTTAAATATTTTAATTATTATACTTATTCACACAATTCACATTTTCGAATTTTTAATTATTATGAGAAATAAACGTGTAAATTAGCTTCTTACTATTAAATATACCTTAAAAAACTTAGCCTAAATACTTTATAAAATCGTGATGATACTATTATAGTGTAGAGACTAGCTATTAGATCTCTAGAAACTAGCTTTAAAGCTATAAACTTAATTTATACTACTATAAACAACGCCTAGTAGCTCTATAGCTAGTTTATAGAAAGAAATAAATTAAATTAATGCCTTTATCTCTAGCTATAGTATTACTCTAGTTTATAAGATATAATAGTAACTTTATATAGCATTTCCCTAATCACATTCTGACTTAGCTAAAGATTATAAAAGTATTTAAAAATATCTTTCTATTATTAAAAACTATTTTTATGTTTTTATTTTTTAGATTATAATCTTAAAAATAAACTACAGCCCTCTTTTTTATGTTGTTATAGTAGTTAATAATACCCTTTTAATTACCATCACACCCGTATATAGGGCTGTTCTAAACTATTTATATTATAAAATTATTATTTTCTAAACTATTATCTCTATATAAGACTATAGAAGATTTATAATTAAAATTATTTAAATTATAAACGCGTAAAAGGGATCAGGCGTAGTAAATAAAATTTTTATAAATTATAAACTCTTTAGTAAAAACCTTATACTAACTATAAACACTAAAATAAAAAAAAATAGCTAGAGAAAAACTATAACTGGCTTTATAAAATCTATATAAAGGTAAAACTTATTTATAGGAAATTTATAATTATCACACACAGTCTCTAGCTATCTGTAATTAACTATTTAAATTAAAAAATAGCTATTTAGAAACTCTATAGCTAGAACTAATATATCTAAAACTAAATTAAAATCCTTAAAGTAAAGTAGCCTGTAAAAGTAATTTAAAAGTAGAAAACTATTTCTTTTCTAATTATTAACCTTACTAGCCTAGAATAAGCTAACTTTTTAATAGATAAAGGTCTACTTTTTTATAGTAAACTACTTTCGTGTAAACTTTATTACGGAGACTGTAAAATAATTTAATATTTTAACTACTAAAAATATAGCCACACTACTAGATTTTATAGGGCAGTAAAAAAATATGGATTCTATATAAGCTTAGAATACTTAGACTATAAATATAGTCTTTATAACCAGAAAGATAAAGCTCGTTACGTAAATTATAAAAAAAACTATCTAATATAAACAGTAGCCTATAATTTACAGTAGAAGGAAGCAGAAAGAGCTAGGTAAGTTTATATAAATAGACTTTAAAAATTTATTATTATAATTTATAAATCTATTATGCTTGTTTATAGCTATTTAGTAAACTATCTATAACAGCTAATTAAATAGAACTAGAATAGAAAAGACATAAAAGGCATTAAAATTATACTTTTCTAAAATAGTAGAAAGTGAAGTAGGATAGAAGCAGGTCTGCTAATACTATCTTTAAAAAAAATATAGTCTTAAGTAACCCCTAAACAGGCCTATAAAAAGCCTAGATAATTAAAATATTACTAAATTTCTTTCTATAAACCTTCTTAATAAATACGCTACGTATTACCTAATATAATGTATAGAAAAGTAAAGATAAAATTATAGTCCTACTAGTTTATAATTTTAAAAATTAGTAAAACATTATTACTATTTAGGAGCTATAGTAGAATAAACATATATATACTATTTACTACTTTATAAAGTATTTATTTTAGCTAGTATATTTTCTATTTTTCTGTAGTAGAGCCTGCTTTTTTGTTAGTAAATAACTTCTATTAGATATATAATTAATAAGACACTACAGGCCGGATTCCTTTACTTTTATCGTTTATATTAAATAGTAAATACTTTATATCTATAATATTTACTTAAAGCCCCCTAGTAAAAACTAGTGTAACTTAAAGTTTTTTATTTTTAACTTTTAAGAGTAACTTACAGAACCTGGTTAATATCTTTTTTTAAAAAACTTTAACTTATACTATCTACTATAGAGCGGTATAAGATGCCTAATATAGTATAAAATAATAAATAACTTTATTTAAATTACTATAAATATAAACCTTAGTTTTCTAATTCTACTAGAAACTATTATGTGGTCTGTATGAGGCCTTATTAATATAATTAACCTTATTTTTACTACCCCAGGTATTTAAGGAAAGCTTATTAAATATAGTATTAATAAAAGCTTTTATTATAAATTAGACTACTTATCTATTTTATTTCTTTTTAAAGTTATAGGCTGCTGTAAACTTCTAAGCTAGTTAATAAAAGCCTATAACTAAAGAAAAATAGATATTAAAGAGATTTCTAGTAGTATATAATATTTTCTTAGCCTACAGGAAGACCTTAGCACTCTAAAAGTAATTAACTAATATATAGAATATCTCTAGACTTTTTTATTTAATCTTATCTAATATATTATACCGTTATAGAAAGCGAAACTAGATTTTAGTTATCTATAGTAGACTTAAGAAGTTATAGAGGGAGTAAAGTAATAAAGAATAGCCTAAAAACACTATAAATTTATAGAAATACTTTATAAGCTAGTATAAATAAAGAAAAGAACTATTTATAATACTAAAAAATAGTACTTTTAAGATTAAATTTATAAAGCAGTAGTTAAAAAAAAACGGTATTTAAAAGCTAGTAGTATAAATAAAAAACTATAGCTATATTTCGTCTAAACTTTTTATTTTTTTTCTACTATAAACTTAAAATAGGACGGCCTACAGCTACGAAGAGAAAGTAAATATTTTATAAAAATAGTTTTTCCTAATAGAGCTAAATATAGACCTTTTAGATATTATAGAATTTATATACTCTTTATAAGTTAAACAGCTTCTAGAAATTACTTTAGAAACTATTAAAAAGGTAATAGCTAAATAGTAAATATTTAGTACACTAGGCTGTAATAGTATTCTAAATAGTTTTTTAAAAGTTATAAGCTTTCCCTTTTATATAGCTATAGTAGAAATTATTTAGATATACTAGAACTTAATATACTATCTATAAATATTTAAAATTACGCGTACGGTGGCTCTGCGGAAGCTTGGGAAAAATAACTACTTAATTTTTAAAGCATAATAACTAATCACGCTCCTAAATACTACTATAAAGATTATAGAGATAATTATAATAGAGTAGCTAAAGTAACTAGTAGAGTAATACAATATACTTTTAGCTTAATAAATAAGTATAAAGTAGTATAGGTTTATAGATATAATTCTTAACTTTCTTATAAACTAAGTTTATACTATCTGGAGAGAAAAGGGCTCTGTTATAACTTTTTTAGCACTTAACATCTCTAAAGCATTTAATAAAGTAGTTTATAAAAAACTTATATATATCTTATAGGTAAAAAGAATCTTATAATAACTTATCTACTAAATTAAAGTATTTATAATAGACTAAAAAATAATAATTATTCTCTTAGATTATGAGATAGAGCTTTTTAATGTGCCAGCTAGAATTCTATAAGGCTTTTTTCTTTTATTAATTCTCTTTTTATTTTATATTATAAAGCTCTATAAGGCTTATGGTAATACCTATAAGAATATATATATTAGCGATTTTATTAATAATACTATACTTTTTATATATAGTCCCTTAATAGAAGTTAACTGCTGTATTCTTAAGTATATTTATAATTATTATATTAGCTAAATAGCCTACTACAGAACAGTCTTTATACTAAAAAAGTATAAACTTATATACTTATTATAAAACCTAAAATATTTTAATATGGCAGCCTCTGTAAACATTAATAGTACTAAGAAAAAACTTATAAAAAAGATTTAAATTCTTAGTATCTAGCTTAACTTAGCCCTTTACTAGAGTATACATATCTAAAAAAACCTTTTAAAAAATAGAAAAATAGTAGTAAGCTTTTTACTGTCTTACTATATTAATATAAAGAGCTACTTTTTTATAAGTAAAATAGATTTATAATATTATAATACTCTTAGTACTTACTTTTAGTGCTGTAATCTAATACTAGCTTAACTAAAATAAATTTAAAAAGATTAACAGCTACCTAAACTAACTCTATAAATTCTAAATAAAATACTTATAAATAATTACTGGAGTATATTAAGCTATATTAATAGTAGTACTTAAAACAAAAACCTTTACCTTTTTATTATAGATTATTCTTAATATAAAAATTACTAGCTATAGGTGCTGTATAAAGGTTTTAAATATAAAACAAAAAATCACACAAGCCTATATAAAAATTTAAGATAGAATTTAAAAATAGTAAAGTCTTATTTACCTATATATAATAAGGAAAAAGTGTATAGATTAGACTTTAAAATAGTTTATAAACGTGCATAAACCTATTAAAGGCTAGAAATAAATAGAAGTAGATATAGAAAATATATTAATTAAACTATAAACCACTATAATATATAAATAGTAGTAAGAGTAGACTGCTTAAAAATATAATTAGAGCTTAATATACTAATAAGCTCTAGAAAAAAAAGTTCTTAAAACTTATATAAACCTCTATAAAGTAGAAAGCTTAATTATTATCTAAGTTTATATAAAATAAATTAGACTTATAGTGTTTTTTATAAAAGTTTAGTTAAAAAATTTTCCTACTACTACATGCGTCTATAGCTGTGGATAAAAGATAGTAAAATATATTATTCTATATTATCTTCAGTTTACAGATATAAGAACAGCTTTATGAGATATAAAAACTAGTAAAATTAATTTCTAGTATTTTATAAAATTAGTAGAGAGTATAGCTAAGCTCTTATACTAGCTTATAAAAATAGATATCCTACTATAGTTCTCTCTAACTATAGAACTACTTTATAGGGTAAAGAATAAGTAGAAAAGTGCCTATAACAGACAGGCAGAATATTATAATTAGAGTTATAGGCTTTTTTTACTCTATAAAAGGTACTATAGGCAGTAAGAAAATAAGCTATATATAATAAACAAAAGAAATAGAAATTGTTTTTCTTAAAAGTAGAGGCTATATGCCCTATAATAGGTTTTTCTTTATATAATTAAGTTTATAAAAGGTTTATATAACATACTACTGCCTAAATCAGCATAAGAATAATAAATTAAAAATAATAATTATTATACTTAAAAAAATATTAGTCTTAGTATTCATTTTAGTATTAATATTAATTTTAATAAATAGGAAAATAAAAGTATATGTTATAGTTTTAAAACTTTTATATTTATTTACTTAAAAAATACGTTTTTTAAAAACTTTAGTAAAATGTATAATTAAATTTAATATAATTATAAACTAAAAACTTTTATTTTAAAAATATTTTAAAACTTATTATTAGAAATGGTTTTATTATTAAATATTTTTAATATAAAAACACTAAACTTTATATTTACTTACTTTTATATAATTATATTAAAAACTATATAATAAAAGTATAAATATTATATTATATACCTATTTTTATATAGTAATATATACGTAATATAAATTTTTTTAATTAGTATATTACTAGTAAAACTTTATATTATAGTACTTTATTATAATTAAATTTTAATAAAAAAATATATTAAATAAATGTTATAAGTAATAGAATTTAAAATTAACTTCTTATTATAAAACCTTTTATTTTTATATTTTAATAACTAAATTTAAATTTATAATAACTTAAAAAGTAAATTTATTTTTATAATTATTTTTATAAAGTAATTTATAATAATATTTTAATTTTTAAAAACTTTTCCGTAGATAATTTTTTTATATAATACTTAAAAATTATTTTTATTAAATAAGTTTAAATTATAGTTTATTTACTTTAATAATATGTAAACTGTTATTAACATAATTATTATTAAAAAAAGTACTTAATATTTTATTATTAATAGTAATATTTTTATACTATTATAATTTTATTATAAAAAGTATAGCTAATTATTTTAAATTGTAATTAGTAAAAGTTTATTACAAATACTAGTAATTAGAATATAGTAAATAAATTAAAAGAAAATTAGTAATTACTAACTACAAAGTGTACTAAAAAGTAAAACATAAAGTAAAAAAAATAAAGTAATTACTATAATATATAAAGTAGAAAGTAAAGTTACTAGCTAACATTATTAAAATAATAAAAAACCTAATAGTAGTAAAAATATATAACGTTTTATATACAAAGTTATAAAAGAAATATAAGTAATTAAGTTTAATAAAAATTTAGTAACTATAGTAAACTTAAATAAAATATAAATTATAAGTAAAAAAACTACTATATAACATGTGTTTTTTTAGTTTTTAAATAGTTTATTTTTATATTCTTATTTTTATATTTTTAAGCAGCTTTCTAAAATTATTATATAATAAATTAGTTAAACTATTTTTATTACATTTTTATATTATTAGAACATATTATATAAACAACTTTTATAAAATTTTATGTAATTACTAAAGTATTTAATATAAGTTAACTTATACTTTATTTATTATAGTGTATAATTAAGGCTATATAATATTACTATATAAGTTATAAATATATAAAAATTTTTACTAAACTATAATATTATAAGTACTTATAAATTATATAACTTATTACTAAGTATAGTAAAGCTTTCTTTTATTTAAATAGAAAAAGTTTTTAGTTTAAAACTTTACTAAAGTTATACTAAAAACTTTTGTGTTCTTATTAGTTAGAAAAATTATATTTCTTATATTCTTATTAGCTATAAAAATTCATATCATGTAATTAGATTCTAGTTATTTTGTGCTGGAAAAATACTAAAGTTTTACTAAAACTTTTTACATAACTAATATTTTAATATCTTAACTAATATCTTTCTTATGTAACTTCTTTTATGTAACTTATAAATTACTAGTATATCTACTAGAATTTACTAATAAATTTATTTTCTTTTTACTATTAATATAGGAACTCTAAAGATGCTGCTATTAAGCTATTTTCTAAAGTTCTATACTAAGCTACTTTTAGAGCCCTGTATTAAGCTACTTCTAAAGCTATACATTAAATTTAAATTATACTTTCTATAAAAGAAAAGAAAGTCTAAGAAAGTTTCTTTCTTAATATATATTAAATTCAATTTAAATTACGCTCCCTGTAAGGGAAAAAAGGGTTTAAAAAAATCTTCTTTTTAATAGCTAAATCTAATTCTATATAGAAGCTAATTTTATTTTAATATAGAAGTTAATTCTAATTTAATATAAAAGCTAATTTAAATTTAATGTAAAAGCTAATTCCAATTTAATATAAAAGCTAATTTTAATTTAATATAAAAAATAATTCTAATTTAATATAGGAGCTAATTCTAATATAATATAAAAGCTAATTTAAATTTAATAATTACTTCTTTACCGTAACTTCTATTATGCTGTTTTTCTTTTAATACTACTTTTCTTCTTATACTATTTCTTTTTTTATACTATTTTTTATTTTATACTACTTTTTTTCTTATACTACTTTTCTTTTTACGCTATTTTTCTTTTTATATTATTTTTCTTTTTATACTGTTTCTCTTCTCACACTGCTTATTTTACGCTATTTCTTTTATATTATTTCTTATGTTATTATTACTTATTACTAAGCATAGTAAAGTCTTCTAATATTTATATTAACTTTAGTATTTTATATAATAATAGTAGGTTTAAGTAGTATAGTTTAATACTAGTATTATTTATAGTCCAAATAATATAGTAATAATATATATAAATTATAAAACTATAAAATATAGTTTTTAAACTTAAAATTAAGTAAATATATAAGTATACTTTTTAAGTACTAAAGTATAGCTATTTAAAAGTTTAATAAAAATTTCTTTTTAAGAAATTTCTAATAAAAATAAAGATATATACTTAATTTATTAAAAATACTATTTTTAAAAATTAAAACAAAATTGTTATAATAAATATAAATATAGAAAATAATAATATAAACTAGTTTAAGTTTTTAATGAACAAAATTATAAAAAGAAATATTAAAAATATTAAAGAAAATCAAGGTAAGTTTTTCAAAACTATAATAAACTTAAAAAATAAATTATAGTTATTTTTAAAAAATTTAATAACAAAAAGCTCTACAAAATAAAAAATAAAATAAGTTAGTTTTAGTATATACTAAAATTTCTAATAACTATAGTTCTAAATTAGCTAAAATAATATACTATTAATAGTAGCTTATTATACTAAACTTTAAAAAAAAATGTAAATAAGTTAATAAAAAAATCAATTAAATAATTTTTAAGCTTTTATAAAATTTATTATGTATATAAACAAGTAGTAATATAAGTTTAAATTAGAGTTTAAAATAAAACTAATTATAAGTATTAAAAAAGTTAATATAATAAAGTTAAGTATATAATAAAAAAAAAAAAAGAATTTACATAAAAAAAATCTAAACTATGAAAAAAAAAAAAAAATTAATTTATAACTTAAAAGTATGGCAAGTAATTTAATAGAAAAGTGTATTTAAAATATAATAATATTAAATACTTTATAAAAATCTATTTAACTAAAAAAATTTATAATAGTTAAAATAAAATTTATAATAAAAAAAACTTTAATTAAAGTTATTAAATTTGTATATTTAATAAACTTGATAAAAATAATCCATAAAATATAGTATTAGAAAATACAGTATACATTTATAAAAAACTAAAATAAAACTAAAATATTATTATAATAAATAGTTAAGAAAGAATAATAGCTAGTAAATAAAAAAGTATAGACTTTAATACTTAACAAAATTTTTAAAATAAAAATAAAACTATTTTAAGAAATTTAACTTTTAGTTTATAACCATTTAAAATTATAATAATAGCTATTTAGTAATAACACATTATAGTAACTATTTATAATACTGTATTAAAAATTTTTTATTATATATTTATATATTAGTTATATACTAGTATATAAACTTTACTTCTAAATATTTTTACTTATAACTTGTTTTATTCTTTTCTTTTATATAATGTTTTAAACTAGTACTTAGTAATATATATAGTAATTAATTAATACATTTTTTTAAGTTTTTAAGTCTTTTTATATAGTACTCTTATAATACTATAATATATTACTAACTTTTTTTAAAATAAATAACTTAAAATTTAATAACATTTTTAGAAACTTTACTTTTTAACTTTTAACTTTAAAGGTAAGTCATAAATAGCTTGTAAATATTTTAATTAAGTAAAAAGCTTATTACTAAAGAAGTATAAAAGTTTTTTATAAAATACTTTATAAATTAAAGTAAGTGTTTATTTATTTTACTTCTATTATTATTATTTTCTTTATTAATAAAGGTTTACCTCTTACTACTAGTATATTTAAAAATGGTTTAAGTTTTATAACCCTAATATTTATTATAACTTTAATTATATTTTTTTAACTAACTTTATTAAAATAACTACGTAATTCGTTTACTTTTTTTAACTAATGTTTTAAATTGCAAATATTAATTAAATAATTATATAATAAGTTTATAAAAAAAATATTTAATTAAATAAATATATTTTTACTATACTACTAGCTACTTATAAAAAAAAAGCTTTTAATTTAGAAAAATTATTTTAGCTAAATACTATATAAAGTAAAGTAAACTTACTTAAAAGTATTTATAAAAATTTAAACTAAAAAGCTATTGTATAAAGAATGTTACTTTATATAAATTAAAGCTTTTTTATTTTTTTTTATAAAATTTTATAAATATACTTAAAAATTTAATAAAATAATTTTACTTTAATTACATACTTAATAAAAGCTTTTTACTTTAACTTTTACTATACTTTAATTAAAGTTAACTTTTTTAATAATTTTATTAAATAAATAAGTATAATTAGTAAATGTTATAATAATATACTAATATTAGTTTAAAAAAACTAATATAACTTATATTATTTAATTATAAAGTTAAAAACTATATTACAAAAAAACTCTAATGTTATAAAAATTAATGTTATAAGTTATACCTTTTTTTTTAATTAAAAAAAAGTATTTAAAAATTTTTAATTTTAAATATTGTAAGTATAGTTACTTTATTTAAAATTACTTATTTTTATTACTTAAAATCTAATTTAATAGTCTACTCTAAAGAAACATTTTTTAATAATTATTTTACTTATTTCTATTTAGTTTTAATAAATTTTGTAATTAGAAACCTAACTAGTAATTTAAACTTAATTTATTAAAAGTTTTATTTTAAAAATAAGTTAATTTTAAAAATACTTTTATTAATAAATTTTTATTAACTTATAAACTATTTATTTAATAACTAACTTTTAAAACTATTAAGGAAGTGTTTTATATACTAATTAATAAAATAGCTTATTTTATTTTATTACTACTTAAATTAATACTAAAGTAAGTAGCGTAAGTTATATTAGTAGATTTTAAGTTAGTATTTAAAAACTCTATTTTTTATTATTTTTACACGTTTTATATTTTACTAGTTTTAATAGAAAATAACTTAAAAAAGGTTATATTTTATATAGTACTCGTATAACTTTTTACTACGTAAATTATATTATAAAGGTTTATTTTTACGTAATAGTTATAAAAAACTATAAATTAATTTTTAGCTAATTTTAAATAAAAAAGTATAGAGTTAATTTTAACTATAACATGTAAAAACTACTTTTTAATATCTTTTAATACTAAACTTATTATTCACACTTATTTTAATTATTAATACTTTTAAAGAAATTTATTAGCTACTTAAAAAAACTTTTAGTAAAGTTTATATTAAAAGACTCTTATTTTAATAATACTTACTTACTTTATGTTTTACTTTACTTTTTAAAGTTACTACTAACTACTTAAATATAATATAATAACTAGTTAACTAAAATATACTATAAATTATAAGAACTTAATACCTACTTAAAAAACTTTTTAGTAAACTATTTTTTAAAAAGCTGTTACTTAAAAGCTAAATTTATATTTAACTATATACTTAAATTTAATACTAAGTTAAATAAAAACCTTATAAAAAGCTTTTCTTTTTAAGTTCTAAAAACCTTTTAGTAAAAATGTTACTAAAAAAGTTTTATTAAGAACTTAATTTTAATTTAAATATAAATATTTACTTAATAAAAATAGTATTCTTTACTTAGTTTACTTAAAAACATAAATACAAAATTTTTACTATTTTAATAACTAATATTAATAAAGCTTTAGTTGTAATAACTTATACTAATTTATTTATAACGGTTTTAAAAGAATACCTCAATATTTTTAAAATATTTTTATATAAAAAAACTAATAAACTATTTGAATACTAACTATACAACTATAAAATTATTTTTAAAAAAGAAAATAACTTAAATTTAGTTTTTTTTATAAACTATTTTAAAATAAATTTAAAGTTTTTAAAAGTATTTTCATAAATACTTTACTAAAAGATTTATTAAAGTAAGTTTTTTTTTTTATCTATTAATTTTATATAAATGATTAAGCTTTAAATACTATTATTACTAAAAACTACCATTTAATTTATTTATTTAAGAAACTTTATTATATTTTAGTAAAGTAAAGTACTTTATAAAGTTTAATATTTTTTTAGTTTTTAATTATTTTTATATTATAAAAAAATATGAATAGTTAACTACTTTCTAAACTTAATATAGCTTATTTAGGTATTTTATAATACTTTTTAAATCAGCTAATATTTTAAGTAATTTTTAAAAATATATAAATAATAATTTTTAGTTATATTTTAATATATTTTATATAACTTATATTAACAACATTTTAGTTTATAATAACATTTTATAAAAACACTAGTAATATATAAAATAAATTTTAAAAATTTTAAAAAAGTTAGTTTATAACTTAATATTAATAAATATAAATTTTATAAAAAATTAATTATATTTTTTAAGTATATTATTTTTACTAAAGAAATTAGTATAAGTTTAAATAAAATGAAGAATATTTTTAATTAAAAAAATTCTATAATAAAAATAATATAAAAGTATGTTTAAAGTTTACTAATTTCTACTAATAATTTATTAATAACTTTTTTTTGTTATAACTCTACTTATAGTTTTAATAAAAAAACACTTAATTTAAACTTATATTTATAATTATTTTAATTCTTTAATATTTTAACATAAAACTATTAATTATTTTAAAAGCTAATTTTTTAAATTATGTAACTACTAGTATACTTTCTTAAAAAAATAAATAAAGTAAACTAAAACTTAGTACCTACTTTTTTAAAAAGCTAAATTCTATTAAATATAACTATAAAATTTATAATACAAAATTACTAGCTATTATATACTATTCTAAATAATAAAATTTTAAACTAAAAAGTTTTACTTTTTTTTAATTTAAATACTAAGTAACTATAAAAACTTATAATATTTTACTACTATAAAGTAGTTACGCTACTAATAAACTTACTAAATTAAATACTTATTTTAGTTTAACTTTATAATTATGTACTAACTAAATAAATAAATAAAAAACTAAATACTTTTACCTACTATATATAAAATACTTTAGTTTAAGAAAAAGCTTATAAAACTTTATATTAAACACTTTTTTACTTAATACCTTTTAATAATATATTAGAATTTAACTTAATTAAAATAAATAGAGTTATTTAATAAATTGTTAAAAATAAACATTTAAATAATAAGTTTATTTAAAAAACTTTATTACTAATATAAGATAAAACTTTTTAATTTAAAAAGAATTTTTTAAATAATTATAAAAACTAAAAACGTTAGTAATATTATTATAACTAACTAGTAATACTTAATAATAATAAAATTAAAATTAAACTTTTTTAAATTACACATAACTTTTTTACTAGTAACTATTTTAGTTATAATCTTTTTTTAGAATTTTATATTATAAATAATACTAGCTTTAAATATTTAAAAATAATATATTAATATGTATTTTATTACTATACTTACTAATAATTTAAGATATATTATAAAAAGGACTATAGTTTTTTTAAAACTTTTTTCTATTTTTAAAAGAAAATAAAGAAATATTTTTATAAATTTTGTTACTAATTTTTTAAATTCTAAAAGCTATATAAATATTATAGTAATAGTAAACTACTTTATAAAATACTAACATTTAATTTTTTTATAGTAAAATAACTAATTTAACTATAGTTTACTTTTTTTACTATTATATATAAATAGATTATAGCTTTTTAGAAATAATTATATTAAATTAAAAAACATAATTTATTTCTACTTTTTATAATAAACTCTATAAATAACAATATATTAAATTTTAATTATCCTTATTTATTATCTAGAAACTAATAACTAAAAAAACTTAATGGTATAATAAAGTAAGTTTTATATACATACATAAATTACTAATAAAATAATTAAGTAAACTAACTACTTTTAATATAGTTTAAAACTAATAATATTGTATTTAAATATATAAAAGTTTTTTTAATTTTAGTTAATATAAGTTAACAATTTTAGTTAATATAAGTTAACAATTTTAAATAAGTTTTAAGCTTTTTATAAAACTTAAAAATGTTTATACTAAGTACTACAAGTTATAAAAGCTAATTATATAATAAAGAAAATAGCTAATATTTAATAATTAGTTTAAAATAATAATAATTTAAACTTAGGCCTTTTAATAAAAGTATATAAACTAAAAATAATTACTTAATTTTAACTATTAAATAGAAAACATAGTTTGGCTTTATATATAATATATATAAATAAAAGAACTTTTTAAATAGCTAGATTTAAAGGTTTTATAAAAATATTATATTTTTAAAATTTATATATATATATATATTAACTTAAACTTTTAAAATTTTTAAACATATATTTAGTTTTTTATATATTATTACTTAGTTTACTATACTTAAATTTAAATACTTCTTAAGTTTATAAAACTTGTTACTTAAGCTTATTAAAGTAAATAAAAAAACTATATACTATATTAAATAGATTAAAAAACTGTATTTAAATTATAAGTAAAAACGTTATAAATATTTAGTTAAATAAACTAAATATAATAACCTAATATAAAAGCTTATAAATAACTTTTAAAATATAGTTACTATAAAAGAATTTTACTTTAAAAACTTAAATTAACTTAAACTTAATACTTAATATATATATTTTTTATAAAAGTTTAAATTTAAAAAAAAAAGGTACTATTATAGTAACTATTTAAAATACTTTATAAGAGTTTTTTTAAAAAGCCATTTTCATGGGTTTTTATATTACGTATTTATATATTAGTTATATACTAGTATATAGACTTTACTTTTAAATATTTTTACTTATAACTTATTTTATTTTTTTGCTTTTTTTATACAATATTTTGAATTAGTACTTAATATTATATATAGTAATTAATTAACACTTTTTTTTAGTTTTTAACTATTTATATATAGAGCTTCTATAACATAACTACATAAAAACAAGTAGGAAATTTATAAATTAAAATAATATATTAAAATTATAGAACAAAGTATTTAAAAATAATACTTAAAAAAAGAATTTTATTTATTAAAAAAATTAATTACTAGAGTAGTATTTTTATAACACAATAGTTTTACAAAATAAAAAATTTTAAAAATTTTAAAAAAGGTTTTACAAAAAATGCTATACAGACTTCTAAAAAAAACTAGTAATAGAAATTTAATAGAAATTTAAACTAAAAAGTAAATATAATAAAAATAATAAAGTAAAAATAACTTTTTTTACTATATAAATTAAAACTACTAACGTATTTCATAAGCGAGCGGGCCACCCAAGCGAGTGGGCCACTTTTGCCAAGAATTACCTTTTCTTTAATAACTTTACGAAAACTTAATATTATTAAACAAAAAATTGGAATTAGCTTTTTAGATGCTAAATGCAACTAATATTAAATTTATATCATAATAGCATTACGTCATCATAAGTTATTGAGCTTAGAATTAGCTTTTTAAAAATTTGGTTTTTAGCTATTAATATTTTAATAACTATTAAATAAGAAACCATAGAAGTTGAATTTAAGCTATTTTATGTATAATTTAAACTATATTATGCTTTTATAGTAATAGAATAAGTAGGTTTTTAAGAACTCTAGGTAAGGAGAAGTTTTAGCTCCTACTTTTTAATATCTTAAAAACTACTAATACTATAGCTTCAAAATTTCAATATATTATAAATTTAGGCCTTAATACCTTATATTTAAGCTTTTATAATTTATTATTAAGCAATATTATAAATATAAATAGCTAAAAATTAATTTAAAGCAAAGTAAATTCTAAGCTTAATAACTTATGATTACGTAAGATTATTATGATGGAAATTTAATATGAGCTGCATATAGTATCCGAAAAGCTAATTTTAAAATTTTGTTAAATAATATTAAGTTTTCGTAAAGTTATTAAAGAAAAGGTAATTCTTGGTAAAAGTGGCCCACTCGCTTATATAGCCCACTCACTTAAAAAAAAACGTTACATATTTTTATTTTTATTAAAATTTTTAAGTAATTATGTCTTAATACTTAAAAAGTATACTTATATATTTGCTTAATTTTTAAGTTTAAAAACTATGTTTTATAACTTTAAAATCTATACTTATTACTATTATATAATTTAAACTATAAATTATATTAATACTAAATTTATATTAATTAAGGTTATTATTATTATATATAAGTTATATAACTTATAAGTACTTATAATATTATAAATTTAATTATAACTTTTATATACTTATGTTTTATATAATAATATTATATAAACTTTTTTATATACTATAATAAATTAAGTATAAAGTTTTTTAATATAGTAAGTATAAGTTAACTTATATTAAATAATTTACTAATTACGTAAAATCATATAAAAGTTACTTATATAATATATTTTAATAATATAAAAATGTAACAAAAATATATTAATTAATTTATTATATAATAATTTTAAAAGTTACTTAAAAATATAAAAATAAGTATAAGAAATTTAACTATTTAAAAGCTGAAGAAAACACTTTTTATATAATAAATTCTTTACTTATAATTTATAAATTAATAAGTTTTAATAAGTTAAACAAATTTTTATTACTATTTATTATAATTATTATATTTATAACTTTATACTTAAAATATTATGTATTTTTTGTACTATTAGCTTTATTAATTACTTTAATAATATTAGATAGTAACTTTACTTTATACTTTATTCTTTAAAGTATTTATTTTATTTTTTACTTAGTATTTTATTTTTTGTATACTTTTTAATTAGTAACTAGTAATTTTTTTTGTTTATTTACTATATTCTAATTAATACTTATAATAAACTTTTACTTATTATTATTTATAATATACTACTATAAAAAAATTTAAAAGATATAAAAAAGTAAGTTAGTATAGTATATAAATATAGAAATATATATAGTAAAATTAATAAATAAATAAATAATAGTTATTAATGTAAAATAGTATAAAGTAAAAACTAAATAGTAATATAAAATAAAGTAAATAAAATAATAATTAAAAAGTTTATAAACTTTATTTAATTATTAAAATTAAGTATGTACTATTTACATAACTTATAAAAAAAAAAAATATAACTAAAATATTATTTAGTTACTAGTATATTATAACGTATTTGATAAGTGCGTGACTTAGATAAGTAAGTAACTTACCTTAAAACTTACTAAAAAATCAAGAATTCGCACATGAATATCTCAACAACCACTTAATGATAAATTCTAAAAATTGAAATTTGAGCTTTTCTATATGCATTACGGCGTTTCTGAATATTGCATGAAAATTAGTTAGGTAGTTTTTAAGATATAGTAATTTAGCTTAGTTTTAGCCCCCAAACTTTAATATCTTAAAAATTACTAAACTAATATATATGTAACCTTCAGAGAAGCTGTAATGCATATAGAAAAGCCTAAATTCCAATTTATAGAATTTATTATTAAGTCGTTGTTGAGATATTCATGTGCAAATTCTTGATTTTTTAGTAAGTTTTAAAGTAAGTTACTTACTTATCTAAGTAACTCACTTATCAAATACGTTAGTTATAGTATATATAAAATAATATTTAGTAACTAAAAATAGTACTATAAATTATATACAATATTTAAAAAAAAATATATGTATATAATTTTTTTTTAAAATAAACTAAATTATATTAATATATTAGTATATTAAAGTATGTTATTATAATACTACTAATTTTTAAAATAACATTTATTATTAATACCTAGAAATATAATAGTTAAATAAAAAACTAAGTTTATGAAAGTATAAAAAGTAGTTAATAATATTATTTAAAAAATAAAATAAAACTAAACTAATAAAAAGTTAAGTAAAAAATATTATTTTTTATATATAATAAAAAATAAAATTTAGTATAACGTATTTGATAAGTGAGTGGGTTAAATAAGTAAATAGATTATCTTACTAAAAAACACAACCTACTAACTTTTAAGCGTGATATAATAATAAAGTAACTTTTAATTAATTTATACTAAAGGCTGGCTATCTTTAGCTATCTTAGTAATTAAGAAAAGCTAATTATAAAGTAAGTGATAAGCTATAGTGGTATATAATATTTTTTTAGTAATACTTTAATAATAATATACTAAAACCACCTTATAACGTAATTATAAGCCCAATTTAAAGAAGCTTATTAAGCTAGAGAAATTAGTTATTATTTAATATATACTTAACCTAAACTTATAAGGGTTTCTCTTTAGACTTAGTGCTATAAGAAATATAGCTAATTAACTACTTACTATATACTCTACTAGCTAAGTTAGTATTAAATAGCTAGAGAACTTTATACAGCGAACTCTAGAAATTAAAATAGTATATAATTAAAAATACGACTACTAGAGAGCTTTATATAAGTATTCTGAAATTATTAAACCTTAATTTAATTATATATAGTACATAATTAAGAAGCATAATATTATTAAAAAAAATATCTCTAATTTTAATAAGACTAGCTTTTAGATGGGTGTTATTTTAGACGGTAAAATTATTACAGATTTTAATAAACATAATTAGTATAAAGTAGTATAGCTAGGTAATTATAAGTAAATTATAATAATCTAGAGTATTAACACTTAAGAATAAGTAATTCTATTATTTATTATCTTTATAGGCATGTACTACTTTTCTGTATGGTACAAAAACAATAATATACTACTAAATTAAATTATTTTATTAAGTAATAATAGCTAAATAAATAATAAGCTTAGTATTAAATAGTTATAGTATTTTAATAAGTATATAAAAAGTTATATAGTAGGCGTATATCGTCTGCTAATAATTAATAATCATAAAAGCTATAATTTACTTAAATTTTAATAACTTTATAAAAAGAAGAATATTATTATACTTTATATACTATCTTATTTATTATATCTACTTTAGTTACTTAATATAAACTATTTTTTACCTCTAAAAGATATGTATAGGCGTTAAGTTGAGGATTTTATTTATAACTATATTTATTATATTATAAAGTTTAAGTTCCTACTAGCTTTTAAAGTAGCTTATTAAGTTATATTTATAAAAAGTAATATTTATATAAGCTTTTAAGATACTAGCTTAGTTCTATTTAACTTAGATACTATACTTTTAAAGCTTAATATTCAGCTTCGGACGCCATCCCCTTCTATAGTAGAAAACACTATTTAGAAGTTAAAAACACCTAAAACTGCTACTAAATTAGGGTCTTAAAATATTTTAATTTATAGCTAAATTTAACAGCATTAAAATAGCTTGTCTATATATATTTTTAAGTTAATTTATTAGTTTATAAAGAATGCTAAGCTAATAATGTATAAAGCTATCTTATTATACTTAAAGATTATTAAGCTTTAAAAGATAAATAAGACTATAACATAACGCAAGAAGCGCTAAAAGAAGTAAATTTAAAAGTAAAAAACAGTAATAAAAATAGAAAGCTTAAAAATAATTACTTAAGCAGACATTAATACATAAACTAAGATTAAAATATACTAAAATAAAAAGAATACTAAAGTTAATATGCTAAAGCAAAGGCGCTATAGACACTATAAAAAGACTAAATATACTATAAGAACTTATAAAAAAGCTAAAGAATAGAATAGATATTTACTAGTCAAATATTATAGCAATAGCTGTTTATATTAAGTTATTATTTATTTATAAAGTAATTAAAACTTAGTAGGGTAACCCACTTGCTTGTTTAACCTACTTACTTATTAAATATATTATAGTATTTAATTGCTGAGCGTAGCGAAGCTCTTTCTATTTAATTAGAGAGGGGTTTTCTAATCAAAACTGCTCCGAGATGGCGCCGAAGTTTTTCGTCTTCTAATTGGTCGAGAAATTCCTTCATCACGTGATCTGGCCGTAAGCGAGGAACATCAATTTACTGCCACTCCTTACCGCCGTAGCTTCTCGCTCGACTAATACTTCTCTCACGCGATTAATACTGAAGTACTTTGCCATGTTCTTTACTAATGGATATGCCTCCTTGCCACTGATGTGGTAACCCTAAAGATGCTGCCACCAACAAGACAAACTATAGTGCTTGAAAAGCTAGGTGCTTGCGCTGTATCAAGCTAATATTCAGCTCTACCAAGGCCTTTACTAACCTGTTCACTAACCTATATCTAGGCCTATACTGAGCTGCCCCTAAAGTCTTACACCGAGCTGCTCCCAAAGTCCTACACCAAGCTGCCCCTAAAGTCCTGCACCGAGCTTCCCCTAGAGCTCTACATTGAATTCAAATCACGCTTCCTACAGGGGAAAGGGGGGTCTAAGGGGGTCTCCCCCTTGATATACATTAGATTCAATTCAAATTGCGCTCCCCGCAGGGGAAAGGGGGTCCAAGGGGGTCTCCCCCTTGATATATATTAAATTCAATTCAAATTGCGCTCCCCGCAGGGGAAAGGGGGTCCAAGGGGGTCTCCCCCTTGATATATATTAAATTCAATTCAAATTACGCTCCCCACAGGGGAAAGAAGGGTTCAAGGGGTCTCCCCCTTGATAGCCAAATCTAATTCGATGTAGGAGCCAAATCTAATTCGATGTAGGAGCCAAATCTAATTCGATGTAGGAGCCAATTCCAATTCAATGTAGAAGCCAATTCAGATTCAAAGTAGGAGCCAATTCAGATTCAAAGTAGGAGCCAATTCAGATTCGATAGTCGCTTCTCTAACGTAACTTCTGTCACGCTGCTTCTCTTTTCACGCTGCTTCTCTCCTCACGCTGCTTCTCTCCTCACGCTGCTTCTCTCCTCACGCTGCTTCTCTCCTCACGCTGCTTCTCTCCTCACGCTGCTTCTCTCCTCACGCTGCTTCTCTCCTCACGCTGCTTCTCTCCTCACGCTGCTTCTCTCCTCACGCTGCTTCTCTCCTCACGCTGCTTCTCTCCTCACGCTGCTTCTCTCCTCACGCTGCTTCTCTCCTCACGCTGCTTCTCTCCTCACGCTGCTTCTCTCCTCACGCTGCTTCTCTCCTCACGCTGCTTCTCTCCTCACGCTGCTTCTCTCCTCACGCTGCTTCTCTCCTCACGCTGCTTCTCTCCTCACGCTGCTTTTCCAACCCTGCTTCTCTTACGCTGTCTTTCTTACGCTACTTCTTTTACACTGCCTCTCAGGCTACTTCTCTATATCTACTCTTTCACGTAGCTTTTCTTACACTACTTGTTGCTGAGCGTAGCGAACCCCTCTAACATTAATGTTAGCTTTAGTATTTTAAATTTATATTAGTTTAAAGTTAAAGTTAAAAGTAAAGTCTTAAAACTTAAAAAAAAATTAAAAACTAAATAATTTATGAGTAAAAAATTAGCAATATCCTATTATAAAGTAAATACATAATAATATAAATAAAAGTTTAATTATATTATAACCTAAAAATACATATATATTATAGAATTTATTATTTTAATTTAGATTTTTTTACTATATATTATAAAATAATAAAAGATTTTAAAAACTAAACATACAACATACTACTATAAAATTAATATATAATAATATAAATAGAAATTATATTATATTTATAATTTAAAAACATATGTAAAAAAAAAATTATTTACTTTTTTTTTTTAAAAAAAAGGAAAAGCTATTATTTTTAATTATAGTTTTTTAATATATATTATAAAATAATAAAATTTTTAAAAGCTATTTATTACTTTATATATTACTTTATATATTATTTTCTATTTTATATAGTAACGTAAAAAAATTAATATGTTTTAATATTAAGTATATTATACTTAAAAAATAAAAAGTGTAATAAAATATTTTTATTTAGTTAATAGTTTAAGAATTACTATTTTTAATTAAAAAATTTTTTAATACTTAAACATATTATTAAAACCTTACTACTTTTTACTATTATTTAAAAAAATTACTATAAAAGTAAGTTTAAAAAAAAGAAAAAAAACTAAACTTATAAAATAACTATTAATTAAACTAAAACTTTACTATATACTTAAATAATAACTAAAAAATAAATATAAAGTAAAAACATTAAATTATAAAAAATAAAGTAATAATAAAAACCAAAAAAATTAAAGTAAAAATAAATTAAGTAGTTATTTAAATAAGTAAAAGTAGTTAAAAATATCGTTAATAAATTAAGAAAAAAACCTAATAAACTATTATAATATACAAAAAAATTACTATAAATAAAGAAATTAACTAAAAATTATTAAAATATAAAAGTATATTTTAGTATTATTATTTAATTAATAACAAAAAATATTTATATATATATATATATATATATATATATAATATTAAATAAGTAAGTAAATAATAAAAATTATTTTACACACATTTATAAAAAAATTTACTTAGTATAGTTGTTTTATAACTAGTAGTAATAGTATAAAAAAATTATTTAAAAAAATTTAATAACTTAAGTTTATATTATAATAGTTTTAGCTGGTATTATATTAAATTAGGTAAAATTAAATAAAAAATAGTACAAAAGTTATAATACATGGTTTTTTTTAAAAAAAAATGTAAAATTAAAAATATTTGTATATAAAAGTTTCTTATTATAATATTTTTTATAACATTCTTAAATTTTAATTTTAAAAATTATTAAACATGTTAATATATAAGTAGTATTGTAAAAATATATTAAAATATATAGCTAATAGTTAATAACATAAATAACATACAAAAAAAGTTAATAAAAAAAGTATATAATAAAAAAAGTATATAATAAAAAAAGTATTTTTAATTTTAATAATATAAATAACTACTTTTATTATTTTTATAAATATAAAGTATTTATTTATTAAAAGTATGCTACCAGTATATAAAATTTAAATACACATTTTTATAATTAGTATATAAATTTTATTAAAAAAAAAGTAAATTATTAAAAAATATAGCTACATATAAATTAAAGAGTTTAAAAAAATTAAGTTATTATTACTAATAAAACTAGTAATTTAAATTAATTAATAAATTTTAATATACTAGAAATAATTATAACTATATAATAATTAATAAAAAAGTTTTTAGAACATATTGTAACAAAAAACACAAGTTAAAATAAAAAAGTAATACTAGTTAACTTTATATAAAAGTTAAGATTTAAATGTTCTTTTATACTAAAAGTATTTAATAGAATTTTATTATATACATTTCAAATAATATAGATAATAAAGAATTAGTAGTTTTAAGTAATAAAATGTGTAAAGTAGATGTGTTGCTTAGTAAGTAAAAGAAAATAGAAACAAAGCATGAGAGAGGGATTTTCACGTGATGGCCAAAATTCACTAGCAAGGCAGCCAAGGTACGTTGACAGAAAGCAATGTATGACTAGCGACAGCAATCCTTCTCGGCTCCAATCGCTTACCTTGTATTTAAAGTATCAATTTCTTTTCCATCTCCCTGCTTGTTCAGTCCTACTGTGCACGGGTTCTTTTTATTCGTTTCTAATTTTAGATTACCCAACTTCACAGCGTTCCATCATCTCTTCATCACAATCTACTTCGAAAATGTCGACAGCAAAATCGTCCAAAGGAATATTCGAAACAAGCAAATATCAGAAAATGGCTTCGAATCTCTTCACCACCTGAAAAAAAAAAGGGTAATACGTTAAATATAGCATACAAGGGTTTTGCTCTCGCTCTCGCCGCCAAAGGTGCATGCAAGACAGTCTTATCAGGATATCCTATGTACTCCATGCCGGGACACTATCTTGGACTCTCACTCCCAGACCGCACGTTGCATTGCTCCGTCCGTACAGCCCGGCAAACCCGTACATTCGCAAGGAGGAATGTGGAGGTGAGTCAAGTCCAAGACGATGATTCTAAACGACTATGTCTCGTCGCGCTCGTAGACTTCCAGGTCGCGGAATCGGCATCCCTTCTCACCTATTCGGTCTCTCCTTACAAATTTACACGCATTTCCCGTCCCCGAAAGTGGACAAGAGCAACAAGCCAAATTTGTTTCGACGGGGAAAGTGTTGCCCCAGGTTGCAGCCGCCTAGATGAATGCTTTTGGTCAACTGGGCCGCCAATACGTGTCCGGCCTTGTCAGAAGGCATTTTCGCACAGAACCTTAGCGGTGTGTCACGAAACACGATTCTAACACACAAGATCATCTCCCTCTCGCAGAGAAAAGCACAGCGGACTGGCTTCGCGCATGCGAAATCTTCATGGAAGAAGAAGACCAGGTAGAGAGTCTTGCATTTGCTATTGATTGCAGCAATCGCTTTTTCACTCTTTTCTTTTAGTCATATGTTTCTGGATAATTGTGGCGCGTGCTTGTAGCCTGATTTTGCGTTGAAGCTCTTTTTGAATGATGTCCGGATGGAGAATTAGTATCTCAGGGAGGTTAGAACAAAGATCGGGGCGGAGGGGAGGACGTATAGTGAAACGAGGCTTTGGGATGAGAGGGGAGCATGTGTGGCGAGTATGACGCAGCAGTCAATACCGAGACCGAAGGCGGAAAAGATGGGTAAGCTGTGAAGGGGGGAGTACTGGTTATGGGGTTTGGAGTTGGTACGGCTCTTAGATATATAGATTTGGAATGGAACTGGCCCAGAGGTTTGGGCCTTTGGAAACCGCTAGGCTGGAGTGGAGAAAAACAAGGAGCATATAGTTCTTTCAGCACCACTAAAGGGTTGAGCACACTACGAATTGGGTGATACATGAAGAACTTGAGACCACAGACGGATATGGACATCATTAAATAAATATCTGATTATTCCTGGATGTGGATAGTAGTAGTAGTTGCCGGTTGAACCAACGTGAGCGGATCTGGCGGCTTCATGCAGGCGAGTTTTCAAATAGCCATTCATGGGGTATAAGAGTTTCGGTCTAGTACTATGGTGCACAAGGGATGGCCCTACAAAAGTCTTCAAACGAGTGCTTTCATGCTGATAATTGGATGTCAGGGTCTCAGAACCGTATGGACAGAACTGGGCCGAAATTAAAGAAACGTGGATATCTAGTTGGCTACCAGAAACTATTTGGATTGTCTGACGACTTATTAGCGCTAGATTCAACTACGATTGAGGCGCAAACTTTTGATGAACCTTGTCGAGAAGAACTGATGCAAAGCAAGTTGGTACGCCTGGACTATGGGAGTGTAGTTGAACGACGTCAGCAGCCATGTAGGGCACTGATTGATTGATGCTTTGAACACCATGTATCGAGGAACGATTTGGCTGTTGATTGCAAATTGTCCGGGCCGTTTGCCTTGAAGTCATAAATATCTCGAGGTGAAATTCGACACAGCTTCCAAACGCCCTTGTTAAACGCACCAAAGTCTGTACATCATTTAACGCGCCTAATTGTCTTGATCATCTTCATATATACCACCGCCTCCGATCCAGCCGCGTTACCCGTCCCTCATCCGCTTTCGCCACCGCAATCGCACCAACTGGCTCATTCCCACAAACATCTCCAATCCGAATCTGCAAATCATGCAAGAGCGCCGCTCTCTCTAGACCATGCAATGTTGTCCCTCCCGTCGGCGTCGGAATATATGGGTTCAACAACGTAAGACTAGATGCATATCCGATAATATCCGGCGCCAACGTAATATACTTCAACACTAATCCCGTATACGCCGCAATCTGAAGAATAATACTCGCAACAAGCAACGCGACAAACCACCTCCAATTTGTCTTATACACCTCCTTCGTCTCATTCACGATTTGTGCTTGCGTAGCATTGAACGTTAGCTGCAATATTGGCTTCTCCAGCTCGGTCAAGTTCTTTGATATATTTCCTCCCAGCACCGTCGTTGCAAACGTGCTTTGGAAGAAGGAATTCCATACGATCGTGAATCGCTCGGAGAGGAGTTCGGGTGAGAGTTTGTATAGATCGACATTTCCCCCTGTTGCGCCGATGAAGTCCAAAGGATCCGCCATCCATTTCTCTGCATTTGTGGAGCCGCGAGCGGCAGCGCTGCCGACGCCAGCATTGTCAACGGAGGGCAGGTAGTTCATTTCGTTGCTGATCATGTTCCTGCGTGTGAAGTCGTCATGGTCTTGGGTGTATCCGTCGGAGAAGAGATCTAATAGTTTCATCTTATCTGCCCGGCAGTCGGTCCCATTGCAGTTGATAGCGGCTTCAAAGTAACCATACATCATAGCACATTCCGCAACTGAGACATTACCACTCTGATCCAGGGATTTGAGGTTGATGTGGCATGGATAGCTTTTACAGCGGCCATCCGTATAATTCAACTTCCACGTCGCCGTCATGTTACCGAAAGCGGAATCATTCACGCTCTTCTCCTGATTACTGTCACACTTAATGTCCCATTGCCGTGCCTTTAACGTATAACTTGCTTTCCCGGAACGGATTCCAGCAACAGGGATACCGATTAGCGAGGCGTATGTCACGTTGTGGCTGTGATCTACGCTCTTCCATTCGGAATCACCCGAGAGCGAGCGGTACACAGGAATCTTGACGTTTCCCCAAAGGTCCATGGGCGTTGCTTGGTATTTCGAGGAGCTGAGTAGTGAGGCTAGGAATACGGAGACGAAAGTTGCGCGACCGCTGTTCATGGAACTGGCACCTTCTAGGAAGGAACCGGTGCTCGCCATTGGGTTTAGGTAATTATATGTGCCAGTCAGATGGACAAATTCCTTCTCCTGGTCTAGTAGTCGCAACGCGGATTGGCCACCTAGAGGGGAGAGCAGCCATATTAGCGTCATGAGCAGACCAAGAATTGACCATGCGCGTAGAGAAATTTGGCGTTCAAGAGCGGAGAATAGGGATTGACAGCCTACAAGCTGTTCGAGTCGTCCGAGTGATATACCGCGCTCAGCACGCCAGAGACCAATGTGCTTGAAGCATCTTCCCATGAGCGCGGCAAACACGACAGGAAAGATAGTCGGAGATAGCAGAAGGACTTGGCGAAGGTGCAGGCCGTAGTCCGAAACCTCTTTTCCGTCTAATCTGGCTGCGATGATGGCAAGCACTGCATACTCGATTAGTAATCTTGTCCCCAAGTAAGAAGCTGAGTTGTTTGCAAAGGGATGTTTGGTGGAGGAAAGGGAGGTGTACCGATGAACATCAATGGCGCACTTGCAAGAATCGCATCGAAGAATATTATGAAGGTTCGTAGTGGTGTTAAACGTGCTACTTGCTGCGAATGTATTGGCCAGTTCTTGACTGGGGCGTGATTACTCTGAAAGAGGGCTTTCAAATCCTTATTCTTTGAATCCGGTGGTGGACCACTGGGAGGAGCATATTGAGTTCCTGGAGGAACATATTGTCCACCGGGGGAAGTATATGGATTAAGTTCAATTGTGTCTAGATTATCACCGTCTCCATGGACTCTGGGGTTGAGAGGTGTATACATTGCGGTAAACGAGGCTGAGTCAAAAGAATCCTCCTCAAGTTCCTTCGTGACACTGATTAAGGGCCAAAGAATGCATTCGTAGGACGTTGTGACGTTGCGACGTTGCGATAGCGTGAGAAAACACGAGGAGCTTTCTGGGCCGAGAAGAGAGCATATATTGTCATCCCAGACGGATCGCCGGAACACTTTATTTGAGCCCCAAACCCAAGGGCCCCAGAACGACAACGTTGCAGCCTACAGAGCCGGGGAGGGCCTATGTAAGACGTTGAATCGATGGTACCGCTGATTCAAGCTCGACACATGGCACGGAGCGGAATGCAGATGCCGAAGACCAATTGCAAGCGGCGGTTAGCCTAAAATGACGACTGCTGGAAGGTGAGACGTAGAGTTGAAGTGGTTTGGGTTGGGGTCGGTGACAAGTCAGCACAGCCTGAAAGGTAGCGTAATATTAATCATCAACCACGCTGTGCTCGCACTAGCTGCATTTGGTTTGGTGCTTGGCTGGATAGGGTTTAGGGATAAACTAAAATAGGTTGGCATGAGGTCATCACTTATGATGATGGGTGGCCTTGAACCAGCACAAACTCGAAATGTGGTCGATCAATGAGGGAAATTTGAAATCGTACCATAAGCCATTAAAAGTTCAAACTTTTCTACTCTTTAGCCTCAACTCTCAGGCTTGCAGATCCACTTCTGTCACAAGCTTGACATTCTCCGCAGAACACTCCCTGACGCCTTTCTCTTCGACTCTCGTCCTCGTCCTCATCGTAACGTCCTTTTCTCCAGTCTTCAAATTGACGCCTTCATGCTCATAGTACAATTCTCCCTGCCCGATATCCTGGCTCCTCATATGCTACCCGACTGTCTCCCCCGGAGACTTCCACTGCAATCTTTGATTGACCGTCAGCATTCCCTAGATTCAAGAACCCCTGGCGATATTGGTTTATTCCTCGCCCCTTCGGCGCCTACGCGATGCTTTCTCCCGCTGTCACTTCCGCTTCAAGTCCAGCTTTACAATGAGTGTTGGGTTGGTTCTTTTGCTGAGGCTCAATCAGCTCTTCAATCGCTGTACCCCTCTTCGACTGCTTTTATCCTCCCCGGAGCTCGTGTCGCGATGTCCGCTTTCTCTTCCCCGGTCAAATTTTCAGTTATCGTATCTTCTTCCATCGCCATACCACTCTACGGAACTCGTGCCTTGATCCCAACTCTCACGCTCCATCCAGAGGTCTGGCGCCATCCGATCCATCACTTGCCTGGAGACGAATTTGCCATAGCACCCCAGAGTTAATCGTTATAGCACAGGTTAGACGCCGCATTGGAATCTTATGACGGCTCTAATGTCTGCACCCACTGTTGTCGCTTGAGAGCTCTCCATATCACGCTGTTCGCTCGACCACCACTGCAGGCACCTTTCGAAGACTTCATTCTCGAATGTCTCATCTATTTCGCCCAAACATACTGACTCGGCCTCTCTAGCAGTCCACACGACTGCCTTCCATTGCTGAGTCTAATTCTCTTTTGTCTCTCGCACTTGGACGAAGATGACCTCTTTCGCTACTTCTCGGTCTGGCGCGAAAGATACCGTGGATGGTACGCTGGGGGATGTGACAGCCGTCTTGGACGTTAGCTTCGTAGTTGAAATCGGAAAGTCGACAATGGCCACGGATTCCATTGCTTGCCACTCACTGCTGCAAATGCAATACGCTATACATCCAGACCCTACCATTTGTATGGATGTATCTTGACCAGCCCTTGCTGAAGCTTCCTGGTGACGCCGTTTCGGTTGATCGTGGTCTTATGTCACATCCCGGCCACCAGTGCTGCCATTCTGGCCCGTTGTTCTGGGATCACCTTAGTGAGGTTTTCGTATGAGTACTCGCCTTCTACGGTGAGTAGAATCTTCTTCATAAACAATGTTTGGCTTACTGATCCCGTTCACGGCGTTATTTAGTTCCTTCTGCGCCTCTTCCAAGCTCATTCCAATTTTTCTTTCCATTTTCCGGTCGTCGCATAAGAATACGGAAGCTAGGGTAGTCGATATTCCCGCGCCATGTATCGCCCTACATGCAGGAAGGCATCTGCTTCGAGTTTTTGTGCTAAGTTAATTAATTCACCTAGGCACTGGCCGTTTAGCAAACTAGAGAAATTGTGTTGATGCTGTTGTGGGAACTAATCTTATGTTTTGTGTTGCAATCGTCGTCAATGTTGATCAAAACTCGGGAGAATGGATGAAGTCTAGCTACATCGAGGATATTGACAAAATGCCGACGTTACAATGAAGAAACACCAGCGATGGGAGTCTCGGCCGAGTGGAAGTTTACTACAAGTGATGGTATGTCCGCAGTCTACTAGTGAGCCTGAATTGTTGCAATAGTTGTTGGTGTCTATCGAGGATTGGGTTGGTAAAGGGGATGTTCGCCGGGGATACACAAGCAGACTGGCTAGTGTTCGTCCGCTTCGTTGGATATCTGGGTCTTAAGGAAAGAGGAAGAATCGTGTTTCGTTGCTGTTCGTGGGTTCAGGTCGGAGTCGAGACGGAACGTTCACGACGCGTGAGTCGAATAGAACAGCAGATGTGAATGGATGATCCGACTGATAGATTTATTACGGCCCTAGAATGTAACTGTAGCGCGCTATTCTACTTTACACATCCCGCGAATGCGCTAATATCTAGTTAGTGCTCTAAAAAAAGAGACAGCAACACCGCGACCACGGATGCAGGAACAGCAGCTAGCGTGTGCGATTAAGCGCCTAGTCTGTCGTCTAACAATCCGTCCACCTAATAGTCCCGTTCTTAGTCGTCCGTACTAATCCGTCCATAGTTAATCGTCTTCAATCCGTAACAGGACATGTCACCGAGTAGCGCTCTTGTCATCAAGTAGTGCTCTCGCCATCTCTCACTTCTAGCCTTCATGGCGTCAGCAGATTGTGTACTCTTCTACGTACGCTCTTACGTACAATCCACCTCGATTGTGTATATAGATCGAGTCTTCCACTCATTTAATTAATTATGGGTTGCTACATTGATTCCCTGCACTCGGTCACAGGACAGATTGAGTTCGTTAAGGAGGAGATGAAGAAGGGGGATGATGAGAAAGCTCGGGGCGGATTAATCTATAGAAACCAGTGGAAACATTTAAACAGCACTCTAAGATGAGCAAATATCGCATTTAGAGATGGATAATATGTGACCTACATATTTGAAATCACCCCGTATTCAGCTGAGGCATTAAAATCCGTCAGTAGGAGGTCTCTCTGGGGTTCCAACCGGTTGTCACCACATCTTGGCATAGTAGTGAGACATTTGTGGCCACTTAATAGCGTCCTACAGAGATGATAGGGGTCGCAAACGAATCCTTGAAGTCCAAAAAACGCGTCTCTAGGATCGGCGAGGCTCACTTTGTGAGGTTGGAGGCTGGATGGAAGGTTGAAAGTGGATATTAAATTAAGTTAACCTCAAAGTAGTAATGTAGGCCTTACGTACGTGACGTTAGTCTAAAGTCTTTAGTTAGACTATTTAACAGCTTACTAAGCTTTAATTAAACTTTTCAATAGTTTATAAAGCTTTAATTAGATTTTTTTTAATAGCTTACTAAGCTCTTTTTAATAGTTTACTAAACTTAGTAATACTTTTAAGTAGTAGTATTAACTTCTTTAACTATTTTTCTATAACGTATTTAATATATAAATAGGCTAAATAAGTAAGTAAGCTACTTTACCAAAAAAATACAACTTACTAACTTTTAAGTATAATACAATAATAATGCAATTCTTAATTAATTTATAATAAAATTAGGCTATTTTTAGCTAATTTAGTAATTAAGAAAAACTAATTATAAAATAAGTAATATACTATAGTAGTATATAACATTTTTTAAATAATACTTTAATAATAATATATTAAGACTACTTTATAACATAATTATAAGTTTAATTTTAAAAAGCTTACTAAGCTAAAAAATTAGTTCTTATTTAATATATACTTAATTTAAATTTATAAAAGTTTTCTTTTAAACTTAATATTATAATAAATATAGCTAATTAATTACTTACTACATACTTTACTAATAAAATTAATATTAAGTAGTTAAAAAACTTTATATAGTAAACTCTAAAAGTTAGAATACTATATAATTCAAAGTATAACTACTAAAAGGCTTTATATAAAGATTTTAAAATTATTAAGTTTTAGTTTAATTATGTATAGTATATAATTAAAAAGTATAGTATTACTAAAAAAATATTTATACCTTTAATAAAAGTAGCTTTTAAATAAACATTATCTTAAGTAGAAAAGTTATTATAGGCTTTAATAAATGTAATTAATATAAAGTAGAATAGTTAAGTAATTATAATTAAGTTATAGTTATTTAAAGTATTAATACTTAAAAATAAGTAATTTTACTATTTATTATTTTTATAAAAACATACTACTTTTCTATATAATATAAAAGTAATAATATACTATTAAATTACGTTACTTTATTAAGTAATAATAGTGTAGTGGAGGAATCTACTATATTAATTAAAAACGGAGTTTAGTTAGTCTGAGAGCGTCTTATATAAAAAAAACAAATAAATAAACTTTATTTAAAATCTATTTAATATATAATTCATTTAATAACATTTATTTAACTTTATTTAATAGAATAGTTTAATTAACTATTCTATTTTATTAACTTATATTAAGTAAAACTATTAGAGTAATGTAATTCTTACTTTACTCTACTATAATAGTTAAATAAATAATAAGGTTAAAATTAAATAACTATAGTATTTTAACAAGTATATAAAAAGTTCTATAATAGGCTTTTATTATTTACTAATAATTAATAAGTATAAAAGCTATAATTTACTTAAATTTTAATAACTTTATAAAAAGAAACATTATACTTTATATATTATTTTTTTTATTGTATTTACTTTAGCTACTTAATATAAGCTATTTTTTGCTTTTAAAAATATATATAAGTACTAAGTTAAAAAATTTATTTATAACTACATTTATTATATTAAAAAGCTTAAGTTTTTTATAGTATTTAAAGTAGCCTATTAAAACACAATTATAAAAAGTAATATTTGCGTAAGTTTTTAAGATACTAGTTTAATTTTATTTAACTTAAATACTATAATCTTAAAACTTAATATTTAGCTTTAAATACTATTTAGAAGTTGAAAATACTTAAAACTACTACTAAATTAGAGTTTTAAAATACTCTAATTTGTAACTAAATTTAGTAACATGAAAATAACTTACTTATGTACATTTTTAAGTTAATTTATTAGTTTATAAAAAGTAATAAGCTAATAATACATAAAGTTATATTATTTTACTTAAAAGTTACTAAGTTTTAAAAAGCAAATTAGGCTATAACACAATATAAAAAACACTAAAAAAAGTAAAATTAGAAGCAAGAAATATTAATAAAAGTAGAAGGCTTAAAAATAATTATTTAAGTAAATATTAATATATACATTCAAGTTAAAACATGCTAAAGTAGTAAGTATACTAAAGTTAATATATTAAAGTAAAAATATTATAAATACTATAAGAAAACTAAGTATACTATAAAAACTTATAAAAAGGCTAAAAAATAAAATAGCTATTTACGAGTTAAATATTATAGTAATAGCTATTTATATTAAGTTTTTATTTATCTATAAAGTAATTAAAACTTAGTAAAGTAGCTTACTTACTAATTTAGCTTACTTACTTATTAAATATATTACTTTCTTTTCTTTAATACTAATTTTATTATTTTATTATAGTTACTAGTATTATAATAGAAGATTAGTATAGTAGTAAGTAAATACTTATAGAATAAATTAAAGCTAAATTCTACTAAGCTAAAAGGTAGGTAGTAAGCCCTTTAATCTATAATCTTAAACGTTATTAAAGTATAGGTGTAACATAAGTATGATAATAATACTATACTTAGTATTTTAAAGAATATTACGTATAGTAATATTTATTTTAGTGTGTTATAATATTTATCTAGGTGTTTCATATTATTATAAGCATATATTATAAATTGTTTATAATATAACTCAAAATAGGCTAAAAAGATTTTTAAGTAAAATTACTTTAATTTTAGTATATTATAGTATGTTGTAACTATAACCAAAAAGGTTTTAAATAAAAAATAAAAAATTTATAAAATTTATAAACACTATTATTACTGTACTATACATAATACATCGCCGCTTTAAATTATTAAACTAATCTGAATCTAAGCTCTTGATTAAATAAATTATTCTGAAGCAGAAACTGCTTCAGAATTAGTACAGTTTGATGCATCACTGATATCGACCGATACATTGGAGCCAAGTTGCTGATCTTATATCTATATTTTTTGAGGATTTCTGCTTCCTGACCCACGACTCTAGTTATTATCCATATATAGATTCAACTTCCAGCTGTTGTATTCGTTCCATACTGTTGGATCAGTATGTTAAAACGGCTGACGAAGAAAGTTCAAAGAGGTGCCTCGACATAGCCTAAAGCGAATGTTCTAGTGCTATAGTGGAATAAGCGAGTATGATAAGGCATTAACTGACTTGACTTGTCATCTTGATTGATCCTAGGTCGATGAATTGGGAATTTCTGATGTTTACTCGCCAAGTGTTCTGCGTTATACCGAAATAGGACAGCATAGCTAAAATTCTCGAGTACATCTTGCCGGCACTCAGTTTAACATGATAAAGGAATAAAAGAGAGTGTCCAAGTCCTCCTCGCCCAATTACAAGCCACATTCTTGAGACCCCAATCACCATAAAGCCCTGTGCTTGAGTTAATCAGCTGCAACTTCCTTAGCCGAACAGTTAAATAACGAAGCAGATCTCAATATGTGAACTTGAAAGTCCAGACATAGTCGTCAGCTTCAGCGAAATCATTAGGTAAGTTTAACACCATCCGACCGTCGGAATTTAACCCCGCCTGGACAGTGGTTCCATGCTTCAAACCACCAACGACAGTAACATTGTCGGTTTCAAGGTAAGGAACTGGATCGGGTATTAATATGGGTCCAGTTGGTGCCCTCAGAATGTGAATATAGAAGGCGTCACCAGTGGTAGTGTAACGAAAGTCACCGTCACCTGGTCCGTTAGGCCAGTATTCCGTATCGAATATACTCTCCGCATGCGCGTTAATCCACTTCCCTGCATCCCGCAGGTTGGCCATCATGATATCAGGAATCGTTCCATCTGATTTAGGGCCGACATCAAGGAGAAAATTTCCGTTCTTGGCGACAATATCTACAAGCATACGAACAACTGTTGAAGCGTTCATATACTGATTATCTGGGGTTGCGGCATTGTACCCAAACGAATACGGATCCAAGCCTCTGGTTGCCTCCCAGTGGCGTGCCGACAGATTCGTTATGGGTTTATATTCTGGGGTGGTAAAGTCGCCGGTTATGCCGCCACAACGACTGTTGAGTGTAACTTGCTTGTTTTTGGCGTACGCGCTATTCAGCCACTGCGAGGCAAATTCGGATGATAAGCTTGGTCCACCGATATCGCACCACATAATCTCGGTATCGTAGTCATAGGCGAGTATATTCATCTGAGGAAGCTGAATGTCTTGCAAAAAGTTCCCCACCTCAACAAAGCCGGTATAGGGCACCGTCTTGTTGGTGTATGGGTTAATAGGCGGACCTTTAGCTTCTGAGCCTGACTTCTACGCGCATGTTAGGGTCATCGACTCACCGATTCCCCACTTATTGTCACGGGTGTATTCTGTATACGCCGGATTGAACCACTCAGGCATGCTGAAATATGTCCCTCGTCGCAATTGAGGTTGGTATGTTCTTGCTGCCTCGAATATTTCCTTAAGACATGAATTACATATTAGCTTACATGAATTGTAGCCGGTGCATTCATTGTAGGGTAGACCCTACCTTGAGAAAATCCCGGTGTGGGTTCTGTTTGACGGAGTTGCGTTCCGAGACATTACCAGGCATATCGAATATCGCGTATCCATCATGGTGCTTAGTAACCTGGACAAAGTATCGAGCACCAGCATCTGCGAAGAGATCCACCCAGTCCTTGGGGTTGAATTTATCCGCGGTAAAATTTGCCATGAAGTCATCGTAGACGACATTTGGGCCATAGTGCTCAAGATGATATTGGTATGTTTGCGTTTTATCTGTTTGATTTATTTGGCGAAACCAATACCTATTATCACTGGTCAGACGTAAGAAGGCCTAAGCGGGAAGGATTATGGCAAACCATTCTGCGTAGCTTTCATTAGGCCCTGTGTTTCCCCATGCAGGAACAGAATATAAACCCCAGTGAATAAAAATGCCGTATTTAGCGTTCCTCCACCAATTGGGTGACTCATGTTTGTCAATTGAAGCTTTGGAGGCGTTATACTTTGGAATTCCGTATGTTGCAGTGACATTGAGAGAAGTTGAAGCGCCATTCGCCCATTGGGCAACTACTTTCGCTGTACCGGTAGACCCTCGCTCAACTCCGTGTTTATTCTCTACTCCGACTTCGACCACGACGGAGTTGCCCGGTCGGATGCGTTTCACCTTGGCTGGCTGAACCGTAATAAGAGCTTCGGATTGTACCGTTACTTTTAGATCGTGGCTGGTGACCAACCAAACTTCTCCGGTGTTCTCAAGTACGACGTCGAAGATCTGCGTGCCGGGACTATTCTCGGTCCGTCTTGACGAAGAATTTGCCTGAACAATACTGATTTCAGGAGACTCAGCTATCATTTTTTCTTAGTTCAACCCAGTTTGAAAGTTGCGAGCATGTCTCTTACCGTCGCGCGTCCATACACGCGTAGATGCGGCAATAGCCCCACCTAAGAGGAATGAAGCTAGTGTTGTGGCGAACAAATGCATTGAAAGCGTAGATTAACTGTTGTTTGAGTGATTCAACATAATTAGAGTATACAATCTACTAGAGGGTAAATCTGGGGACTTGGTAATTTATATATCTCAGCGAGAAAGGCAGTTGATAGCCGTACCTACTAGTAGCTATACTCTTCTCCGAAAAGAACTCTAGCATTCCGGCCCAGCATTTCCCCATGTACCAGCAATGCTCTCGACGTAGATCGCTTGCGGGGAAGCCACAGAGTAACGGTAACAAACATGTTCATGCAGCTTTCAATAACTACACAAGGTATCGATACGTCATTCAAGTAACACTGCAGGTTGAGTTGCTGCATATTAACATGTTCAAGATTACCTATTAGGTCTTCGGGTGATATTGGAGAGCTTGAAAGTTCAAAATCTGTAATATTTGTCTGAGCCCTCGTTCGTCACTTGAAACGGCAATTCTATGTCCCCACGTCCTGCTTGGATGGAATCGGCATAAAAGGTGTTTAGCAGCAAGGAGGTATGAAAACGTTCAATACAAACCGGGAACTACACCGACTGGACGGAAAAATTTAGCTGATCAGCACAGTTAGCACTTTCCTGATGAAAACAAAGGTACAAATATCGACAAAACTATCTTCCAAGCCCCGCAAAAGCCCATCCATCAAGACAAGGATACCCCGCTTTCGATTGTGAGGAATCTTCCGAACTCGAGATGGCACCGGGAATAAACGTTGCCGGTGCTGGAGGCAAAGTATAGTTACGAGAAACTTTGTCTACATGACGTAGAGATCAACCTCTCTGGGATCATGTGCGCATTCGAGTGGGTTGCAACTGTGGACTACTGAACTGTGGGGAATCACCTGATTAAAGCCAACAATGTCGTGCCTCGGCTATAAAACGGAATATCATGACTAATCCATGACTAAGCAAGAGCTCCATCGAATGTCACGCCTCTGACATCTACCCTCATGCCAAATCTGGAAGATGCTGTTAGTGACAGGACGTTACTGTAAATCGAGCTTGTTGAGCGGCTGAGAGACTGAACAAGATTGCATTAAGGACCTGAGAATCTAGAGGGCAAGAAGAGTCTATATACAGCAAAGAAATGCCAAGCCGGCTAATAGTATGTCCGACCAGGAGGTCGCTCTCACGGCAACACAAGATATTGCAAGCAGAAGCATCTGAGTATCGCTGTGCTCCGGATATTGTGCTTAGTATCTACACATGGACGGGACTGAATCATCTGATTGGTTGCAACACCTTATTCGCCTCGAAAGGCAGATTTGGGAGTTAACAATCCAGTTTGCAGACAGCCTTCAAAGCAATCTGAAGGTCGAGGGTTATCAAACCGTACAGTAAACTGTCCGATAATCTATCCAACTGTAAGCAGAATTAAACCGTTTCACCGCTTCATGTGATTTGAAGCTCTAGACAGCGCCGAACTTGCAAGCCATTGTTGCAAAATCCTGCTGCCATAAAAGAGTCCTTTGTTGGACATTAGTTGGATAATAGCGGCAGGTGCTGCCAAACTTGTAAGCGACGACCCCTGCAGAAATTGGCGCGGTGTAACATATTCAACCCTTTTTATGTCGATCGTTATTACTTCTTACTATTTTTAGCTTCTCCTATATTTTTTGCCTGTTTTGCTCTCACATCTTTGATATCTATTACGATAGATACTAATTATCACCCAGCGGCGACAACACCAGGTAAAAGAAAAAAAAAAAAAAATTTTTAATTTTTTTTTTTTTTTTTTTTTTTTTCCACCACGAACTAGCTGTGCGTGAGTGCTAAAGTACGCTGTCAGTAATGCCGCACAAGCGGAGGTCATTTTAAATAGAGCGAGACAGATTTTGCATTGAATATTGACCATTCACTTTGACCCCGAATAAGTTACCGGTACACCATGCCAAGCAACAACATTTGGATTATTAAACCATGTGTTTAAACGTCTATTGATTTGCAAACGCGGATTCGACTACGCAGGCCCATCAGACCAGCTGCCAAAACTTCTCGCCTGTCGGTTAATTCGGCTCAAACTGTCCTCAGTCGGTTTACTCCCCGCACCGCTCGCAGGAAAGAGCACCTTAGCTGCAAGGCCGGACGGAGAATCTTAGGAATCCACGGATTTATTCATTTGGTACTGAGTGGGGACAATGCAACCTTGGGAACCTGGCTGAGATGCTCATGTGGTTTACCGATACATACTGGTTTACTGCAGGTATGCCTATCAGCCCCGCTCTCTTCGACGGATATGGTAAGAGGATATCCGCCTACGCTGCCTTTAAATGTTACTTTGTATGGGTGCTGCGCAATGCTCAAAAAGGGATTGAGCAAAAATATTAACAGGTACAATGGATAACTGCAGAGATCATGACATTGCGAAATATCACGGGGTATGCTCGTACCAATGCCCATCCCCGACGTCACTCGCATTCTTTATTTAACGTAATGAGCAGGTCAGGCGCTGCTGGATTCGCTTCAGTTTATACGATGTCTCTCGTTTGATATCTGCCATACTTTTTTTGGGCGTTATGAATTTCATCGTAACGGCAGCCATACATGTGTCAGCGGCTCCTACAGGTTCATCCTCCAACCTTCCCGGAATTCTCGTCAAGGAAAATAGACTAATTCCTGCTACATCTGTGCTCGATGGGAAGCGGTTATCAAACACGAAATATAGCCTCGGGAGGCGAGACAGCGACCTGTCTGTAGTCCTAGATAAGCTAAAAGCTCAAGCGGACAGCTGGCTTATTCAAGGACCCTGGTCCGTTACAACCTCGAAGAAGCTCCCTCCAGGTGGGGACATACATGATTATGCCAGCCAGGCACCATATTGGTGGCCATCAAGCAATACGACGGACGGTTGTCCCTACATACAGCGGGACGGCCAGCGCAATCCCGAATCCGACGAATATACAAACCACGCCGACCGTGGGAAGATGTTTCAGTCATCATATATCTTGAGTCTCGCATGGTACTACACCGGCCAGGACAACTACGCGAAACACGCGGGTGACATCTTACGCACCTGGTTCATAACGGCGGAAACTCGAATGAACCCAAACCTCGACCATGCTCAGATCATTCCTTGTCAGAATGAAGGACGATCAATAGGAATCATAGACTTCTCTCAGGGATACACTAGTGTGGTTGACGCTGCAGCGATATTGGCAACAGGAGCTCCCGGATGGAGCAAAGATGACCAGCGCAGCTTTCGCGATTGGAACATTCAATTCCTACAATGGCTAAATCAAAGTGACTTCGGCAAAGAAGAAAATGCAGCGGAAAACAACCACGGGACATTCGCCGCAATGCAGATCGCAGCCCTTGCCCTTTTCACCGGGGACAAACAACTCGCTACTCAAAAGGTCTTGTTCGGTGAGACTCTCATCAACCGACAGATCGCAGCCAACGGCACGCAGCCAATAGAGATTGCGAGGACTCGGAGCTGGCATTACTCGACCTTGAATATTGTGGCGGTAACTAGACTCGCGGCTATTGGGAGAAAAGTTGGCATAGATATCTGGCGCTATCAAGGCCCCGATCGCCAAAACCTCTTTAATGCGATTAAGTTCCTGATTCCGTACGCGACGGGTACTGCCAAGTGGGAGTACAAGGAATTGGAGTTCCATGCCTATGCTGCAACTGACATTATCCACGCGGCAGCGGACGCGGGACTTGGTGATGCCAAGCAAGCAGTTGAGAAATTTGAACCACCCCCTGGTGGAGATTTGTGGCCTCTGAGGCCAGCGCCTGAGCAACTTGACGCCATTAGTTAGGGGACCAAGCGTCAAGCTGGCGCCACATCTGCACCTCGGCGGCGCTCGAGGATGTAGAATAAAGCGCTCACTGCCTACCCTCTAGTTCAGCAGAAATCAGCTTTGTTTATTCTATAGCGTTTTACTCGCTACTATATTAACGCCAATTAAAATCTTACCTTTTCTGCTTTTATTTTTTTGAATAGCGACTTAGTATATGTTGTAGTTTTTCTCTTCTATTTAACATATAACTTACTTAGTACACACTTTCCTCAAATTTTAAGTTTAAATTATAGCAAGTATATATTATTAACGCATAAAATTTTAGTTTAAAGTAATTAAGATATAAAATAAAAAGTAAATATTTAAAATAATAATTTACTTCACTATTAATAAATATAGTATAAATTTTTTATAAATTTTTTATAAATTTAATTTTTTTCGCTAAAACTTTTAAAATTATTATTTAATTTTTGAGTCTAGAGTTTAAATTAATTATTTAATACATTTAATATTATACATTAAAAAATATACATTAAAAAATAAAACTTTTTTTAGTTTTTTTTTTAAAAAAATATATAAAATATTAATAAAAATAATTATTAATTATTAAAAGTTATTATATTTTATATAAATTAATTTAAGACTTTAAAACTATAAAAATATTAGTACTATAACGGTCTGTTATATGACATGTTTACGGGAAGTATTACTACGTATTATCACGTTATTATATTATAGATAATATTACTAGTTATATGCCACGCTTTTATATGCATGCTATAAGTGCCTATATAATTCTCTTCTACTCTCTTTCTATACTCTTTTCTTTTCTTTATACTAGAGTAGCTTTAATACAGCGCCTTATTATTTATAACTACTTATAATTACCTACAGGTTCATGCTAGCCGTAATAAGTATAAAAAGATTTTATTATTACTTTTTAAATAATAAGAATATTATTATTTGAATTTTTTTTTTATAAATACTAATGTTAATTAAAACTATTACTTTTCATTTTTTTCATTTTTTCATTTATTTTAAAGTTAATAAAATAAAACAAAAATATAATAAAAAATATAACTATAATATTATTACTAGTAAACTATTAATAACAGTAAAACTTTTAATTATTAAAAGTATTATTTTAAAAAAAAATTATAATTTATAATTATTAATAAATATTATTATAATAAGTTATATAAATAAAGTAGTTTACACTTTTTACATTTTATACTATATATTATGAACCTAAAATTAATTAAATAAATACGTTTTATAAAAATAAAACTATATGTTTAGTAATATAAAATAATATAAAAAAATTTTATATTAAAAGTTATTAAACAAATTTAAGTTATATTGAAATTTACCAAAAACGTAAAAAATAAAATATAAAGTATATTATATATAATATACTTTTACTAACATTTTAAAATTACTTTATAAAAACTATAAAAACTTTTTTTTTACTTTTATTTTTATATTAAATTACTTTGAAAATAGTTTATTTTTACTTATAACTAATTGTAATTACTTATATAAAATTACTAGTTATAATAATATATTTATTTTAAAATAACTTATAAAAATATATAGTTATTATTTAAAGTATAGTTTTAAAAAAAAATTAAAGTAATAAAAGTTATAAAATTATTATATTACTTTAAATTATTTTAGTAAGTAACTTTATTAATAAAAATAAAAAGTAAGTATTATACTAAATAAGTTAAATTAAAAAAAATTAAATATTTTTAAATAAATTAAACTAACTTTTTCTAATAAATAAAAATTATAAAAATAGTTATATATTAAAAAAAGTACATATATAATCTTTTTATAAAGAAAAATTATAAATAGTTAAAAAAAGAAAATATATATGTAATTATATACTAACTATATAAACTAGTATTTTAGTATTAACTACTCTATAAAAATATTAAAAGTACTTAAATAAACTAGTTAAAAAAATTGTAAAAAAAAATGTTTTTAATAATATAGTTTTATTAAGATAAAATTAATATATTTTAAGTATATTTTAATAAATTTATAATAATATACTTTAACTTTAACAGAATTTCAAATTTAATTAAATAAAAGTTTTATTGATGTAGTATAAAACAATATTGTAAAGAATAATTTTTAATAAATAAAGATATATATATATATATATATATATATTATCCAAATTCTATTAAAATTCATTTAATTATAAAACTTTTATTAAATAAATTTAAAAAATTTTATAAAAATTATTTAATTATTTAATTTACTATAATTAATAATACAAAATTAATAAAATATGTTCATTTTTCTTTATTAAAGTTTTCTTTAAATAATTTTTAAAATATAGTAATTTTTATAATTATATTTTACTTTTAATAAATAAATAAATTAAGTATTAAAATTAAAATTAAAATGAATTTTAATTTATTTATTATATATTTAAATAAAATAAGTAACTTAAATTATAATTATAAATATAATATATATATAATAATATAATATACAAAATTATAAAATTATGTTTATTATAACTTATATATAGAATCTTAATTTATAACATATTTTATAAGTAAATACTTTACTTTAATAATAACATATAACTTAAAAGTTTTTAAGTACTATATTTTAGTAATATAATATTTAATTAACTAATTATTTTTTTCCTAGTATTTTTATAATTTGAAAAAAATAATAATTATAAAACAATTAATATATAGTAGTAATATATAATATATTATAATTTAGTTAATAAATTATTAAATGAATTTAAAAAAGCTTACTAAGTTAAAATATTAGTTATTATTTAATATATATTTAACTTAATATTATAAAAATTATAGTTATTTAACTACTAATTATATTCTTTACTAGTAATATTAATAAATACTAGTTAAAAATTTTTAAAAGTTAAAATAGTTTATAATTAAAAGTATAATTATTAAAAAAAATTATATAAAAATTTTAAAGTTATTAAGTTATTATTAAAATTATATATTATATAACAAAAAAGTATAATATTATATAATAAAAAGGTATAATATTATATAATACAAATATACAATATTATATAATAAAAAAAATATAATGTTATTAAAAAAATTATAATTTAATAAAAGTAGGCTTTAAAAGAATATTATTAAAAAATAAAATTTTTACAAGTTTTAATACAAATATTTAGAATAAATTAATATAATTAAATAATTATAAATAAGTTATAGTAATTTAAAATATTAATATTTATAAAAAGTAACTTTATAATTTATTATTTTTATAAACATGTACTATCTTTTTTATATAATATAAAAGTAATAACATACTATAAAATTAAATTATTTTAGTAAGTATTAATAATTAAATAACTAATAAGTTTAATATTAAGTAATTATAGTACTTTAATTGATACAAATAATTGTATAGTAAGTACATATTATTTACTAATAATTAATAGCTATTAAAAGTATAATGTATTTAAATTTACTAGTTTTATAAAAAAATATTATTATACTTTTTATATTATTTTATATGTTATATTTACTTTAACTATTTAATATAAACTATTTTTACTGTTAAAAAAAGTATATAAATATTAAGTCAAAATTTTTATTTATAAATATATTTACTATGTTATAAAACTTAAGTTTAAACTAATACTTAGTGTTGTTTATTAAGAAATAATTATAAAATATAATATTTACATAAATTTCTAAAGTATAAACTTAATTTTATTTAACTTAAATATTATGTTTTTAAACTTTAATACTAAGTTTTATATACTATTTTTTATTAAAAAAAATACTTTATAAAAATTAAATATACTACAAACTATTATTAAAATTAGCTTTTTAAATAACTTTAATTTGTAATTAAATTTAAAAACATTAACATAACTTATTTAATTTAATTATTAAATAATAAATATACTTAATTATATTACTAAAACTGTAAATTATTAAGTTTAAAAAAATCATTAAAGCTATAATATAATATAGAAAATATAAAATTATTTAAAAGTAAAAAATACTAATAAAAGAAAAATACTTAAAAATACTTAAAATAAAGCTAAAAAGTAAATTAAAAGTAAAAAATATTTAAATAAAAATTATACAAAAGTTAATACATTATAGTAAACGTATTATAAATATTGTAAAAAGTTTAAATATACTTTTTATATATATAAAAAAATTAAAAAATAAGCTAATTATTTTCTTATTAAATATTTTAATATTTTCTATTAGTATTAAGTTGTTATTTATTTATAAAGTAATATAAACTTATTAAAATAAATTATTTGCTAATTAAATATATTAGTAATAATACCAAAATATATTAATAAATAAATTATTTTAAGTACTTAATAATATATTTAAACTATATTTAAATTTGTATTTAACTTATAAAATAATTTTAAAAATTTTAAAAATTTTACATAAAAGTAATAAAATATTAAATAGAAATTTTCATTTTTAAAGCTAAATATAAATTAATATAAAATACTCTATAAATTATATAGTTTTATTTATAATAAGTTTAATAATAATAATATTTGTTTTTATAAAAATATTTATATTTACTAATTTTAAGTATATAAATAATATTTTTATTAAAATTATTTTAAATATATAATAATTTAAAAACAATTATATAAAAAGAAATTATAAGTAAAATATCTTTTTAGTTATGTAATTTTTCTTTTAAAAAAAATCATTATTTAGTAAAATTTAACTTAAAGAATAATATTTTAAAATACTTAATATAATTTAATTAATATAGTTAAAAGCAAATTATTATTTTTAATAAAAGTTTTTTTTTATTATTATAATTAATTATACTTTAACTGAAAAATATTAAAAAATATTAAAAAATCCAAAAAAATTAGTAAAGTTTTTTTTTATTATTAGTATTATTTTTTAAATAACTTAAAATTATTAAAGTTATTAACTAAAATATATTAAAAATATAGAAAAGTTATTAACATATAAATTTTTATTTTTATTTTTAAATTTTTTTTTAAAAAAAATTATTATTTAAAACTATTTTATTTAAAGTTACATTCAATTTTTATAAACTTTCTTTTTTAATAAATGTATTTTTATTTATAAAAAAATTAAAGTTAACTTAATATAATTAAAAAGTATATAATAGCATTTTTTTAAAAAATTAAAGTAAAAGTAAATTAAGTTTAAGTTAACTAATTTAATATTTATAATATTAATATAATTAAATAATAGTTTATAAATACATAAATAAAGGTTATTAATATTTAAAAAATAGTTATTTTATTATTAATACATTTACTACTTATTTTACTATAAAACTTAATATTAAGAATTTAATACTAAGTTTAATAAATAAAATGTTAAAAATTTAGGTAATTTATTATTTATATTATTTAGTAAATATTAAATTAGTATATAATAATTTTTTTATTATAGTACTTAAAATAGTAATAAAAATAAAATAAAACTTTACTAATATAGTTTAATAAAAAAATACCTATTATTAAATAAAAAATAAAAAATATTATTAATTTAAGTTAATTATATACTTAAGTTTTAAATTTTTAAATTATTTAAAAAAGCTTTTAATGAATAATATTAAAATAATATAAATATAAGTAAAAGAAATTAAAAAATTTATTAAATTATTAATTTTTTTTATACTTAATTTTTTTTAAGTTAATTTACTATGTTTTATTTTTTACTTAATTTTTATTTTATTTATATTTATAATTTTTTTTTAAAAAAAAAATTATTATAATAAACTAAATATTAATTAATTTTAAAAACTTTAAAGTAAAAATTTGAAATTATATTTTAATAAATTTCTTATAATAGTATTATAAGTAAAAAAAATTAAAAATTAAAAATTAAAAAAAATTTAATTAATTACTAACTATAGTACAAAGTAATAATTTAAAATACTATGTAAAACAAATAAAATAAGTTATAGATAAAGTATTTAAGTGAAAACTTGTATTTTAGTATAAAACTAATATATATAATGTATTTAATAAGTGAATGGCCCAGACAAGCAAGTGGCCTATCTTAAAACTCACTAAAAAATCAAGAATTCGCACATGAATATCTCAACAACCACTTGATGATAAAGCCTAGAAATTTAATGGCTACTTAATAGTGATCTAAAATGGACGTCATTGAATTTTTAAGAGCTGGCGGTTAAACATTATTAAGATATTTAAGAAAAGGTGAATTTGGGGGCTAACACAGTACTATCTCAATAACTATTAATTGCTAGCTCTTAAAAATTTCATGGCATACATTTTGGAGCACTATTAAGTACCCATTAAATTTCTAGAATTGATCATCAAGTGGTTGTTGAGATATTCATGTGCGAATTCTTGATTTTTTGGTGAGTTTTAAGATAGGCCACTTACCTGTCTAGGCCATTCACTTATCAAATACGTTACATATAATCTTAAAAAAAATGTTTATAAAAAAAGCTTTTATAAAAAAAATTTATAAAGTATTATAAATAATTATTATAATAGTACTTTTTTTTAAATTTAAGTTTTTATAATAAGGTTTAAATAATAAGTTAATTTAAATTTTAAAAGTAAATTTTTTTTATAATAGTTATATTTTAAAATTGTTTACAAGTTATTATATGAAATTAATATTTATAGTTTATTTAATTAAATATTTATAATATTTTAATTTATAATTAGAATGTAGTTTTTTAATTTATTTAATATAATATTTAGTTTTATTATTAACCTTAAAAAGTTAAAAAAGTAAGTTTTATTAAGTTAAAAAATAATTAAATTTAGATATAATAAGTTAAACTAAGAATATATAAAAACCTAAGTTAATTTTTATAAATTTTTAAAGTCCAAGTTAGTATATATATAAAGAAACTACTTAAAAAATATAGTATTTTCTTAAAACTTTTAAATTTAGCTTTTTAAATAACTAGATTATTTAAAAATTTTATATATTAATTTAAACTATGTTTTTATTTAGTAGTTAAGTGTATATAATTATTTTTAATTTACGTACTTTTTTTTAAAAAGTTTATACCTAAATTTTTTTTAAACTATTATTATAGTAACTACTTATAATACTTTATAAAAGCTTTTTAAAAAAGTTTTTTTACAAGTTTTTTTATTATATTATATATTTATATATTAGCTTTATACTAGTACATAAACTTCTTTTTAAATACTTTATTTATAGCTAGTTTTTTTATATAACATTTTAAATTATTATGTCGTACTATATATAGTAATTAATTCATAATTCTTTTCAAGTTTTTAACTTTTTATATATAGTACTTTTATAATATTATGTTACTTTACTATTACTACTACTATTATTAGTAAAATATTTAATTTTTTAAATACTTTTATTTTAACTATAAAACCTATGTAGTTATTTAAAAAGTAAATAATTATAATATTAAATTTATTTATTAAAGTACTAAAATAATAGTTAGTATAGCTAAAACGTTAGTAAGTATAATAATAGAAATTTATTAATATTTTTTAAAAAAAATTATAAAAAATTTAAAAGTAAATTATGTTTACTTCTTTTTATTTTTACTCTTTAAGTAACTACTACTAAAAAAGCTTTAGTAAGTACTATTAGTTTATTTAAAAATAACTTAAGTCTTATAATTTTAATTCTACTTATAATTATAATTAGTACCTATTTCTAAATTTTTTAAATTATAGTTAAGTAAGTGAAGTTAATTTTTATACTAAGTTTTATTAATTTATTAGTAATAACAAACTTTAATTACTTACTTAACCTTTTAATATTTACTAGAAAGTAAAAAAACTTTACTATAATCTTAAAAGTAATATTATCTAATATTTTACTAAATACTTCTAGCTTCTATATGTATACTTAAAACTAAAAAAACTTAGTTATATTTATAAACTTTTTATAAATTAGAATATATATATAGTAAACTAATTAATTACTTTTCTACTAGTTATATATAAAGACCTAAATAAAAAACTTACTATTTTAAGTAATCTTAATTTATTCTACTAAAATTAAAGAACTTTATTACTTATTTTACTAAATTATATAACCCTGTTACTAATACTAAATTAAAAAGAAATTAGTTTAATTATATAGTTAAGATAATTATTAAATAACAAATTTTACTAAGTAATAGTAAGTATTAAAATTTCTAATATATTAAATAACTACACTAACTTAATATTTTTATATAGTAATAACTTTTAGTACTTTTTTATATTATCCTATAATAAGCTATAACTTGTATTATAATAAGACTTTAATACTATAAAAAATTAATACTTTTAACTATGTTTTTTTAAATTAGTTAAACAAAAATCCTAAAAGTATAATAGCTAATATTATAAATATAATAAATATGGCTATATTTTTTAAAACTACTTTATTTTTTACCAAAACTTTAATTTACAAGCTTGTTTAAATTCTAATAATTAACTTTTTTTTTCAAAAAAAAAAATTAATTTTTTTGTAAATAAAAACGTTTTTAAACTTTTTAAGCTAATGTACTAAAAGCTTTATTTTAAAGTTTAGTTACTTTTTAAAATGTTTTTAATAGTAAATTTTTATTAACTCATAAACTTTTTACTTAATAATTAAATTTTGAAACTATTAAGGATATATTTTATATACTATTTAATAAAATAGTTTTTTTATTTTATTACTACTTTAATTAATACTAAAGCTACTAGTATAAGTTATATTAATAAATTTTTAGCTTATATTTAAAAACTCTATTTTTTACTTTTTTTAAATATTCTTTATTTTACTAGTTATAATAGTAAATGCTTAAAAAAGGTTATATTTTATATACTACTAGTATAACTTTCTATTGCCTAAATTACGTTAAAGATATCTATTTTTTTAAAATAGTTACTAAAAATTATAAACTAATTTTTAGCTAATTATAAATAAAAAAGTATAAAGTTAACTTTAATTATAACTTATAAAAGTTACTGTTTAATACTTTATATTACTAAACTTATTATTTGTACTTATCTTAATTTCTTACTTACTTAAAAGAATATACTACTTAAAAAACTTTTTAGTAAACTTTTTATAAAAAGACTTTTACTTTAATTGTAATAACGGGCACAGTCTTCACGCGTCATCGTATAGATACAGGTTGATGAAATAAGTTAGCTCTATTTTAGCTACACTAAGATGGGGAGAGAAGAGGTATAAAGAGGGCTCGCTTCTAAATAGGGCGGTGTATGGCCTAAGCGTGAGCTAGCCATGCTTTGAGCTCTGCGCTAAGTCGTGGCTGGCGTAGCCAGTCATGATATCATGTGGCCTACAGTAAGCAGAGTAAGCAGCACCGTCACATTACCCCCCTCTAAGGGAGGCTTGTCTCTGAGTCTTTAGGTTACAGTCTCCTTCTTGCTGATTTCTGTACTACTCTTGTCTTTAAAGCTGCCTTGTTATTCTCCTCTGTCACTTCTGGATCCTTCTTTGCTTTGTGATAGTCTCTTGCCTTGTGTAGGGCGCCTATAAAGCCTTGGGTGTTATACTAAGTAGTATCTAGGTTATGAGCTAGCCCTCTAGCGAAGTCTTGGGCTAAGTCCATGTACTTATTGTACTGATTGCGGTACTGCTGTTGATAGATGCTTATCTGCGTACGTAGAGCGTCTGGGAGCTTCTCATGGAATTCTTCTACCCATTAGTCTGTAGGCAGGCTACCTTCTTGAGCTAAGCGGAAGAAGTCGCCCTGGAATACAGCAAAGTTGGTAGGGTCTTTGAGGTAGAGCTTCTGGAAGTCCGCGGTGAGTGTTGAGTCTCTTGTGCGGGTCGCCGTACGTCCTCTCTAGGCGTTCTATCATGTACTGGTAGCTGACTAGCTGCTCACTCTCTCTTACTGTACGTATGAGTGTTGAGAGGTACTGGTTGGCAGGACCCTTCGTACGCGTACGCATGTAAGAGACGATGTTCTCCTGGGTAGCTTGCTCGCTAGCTCCAGCGATTATTGCTTGATCGAGGGTCATTAGGGTAGGGAGCGTAACCTCCATCTCCTGAGGCTTGTAGGTGTCGGTTCCCCAGGTAGTGCTCTTGGCAGTAGCCACGAAGGGTTTCTTGTCGTGTCGTGCCTGGATGTGGAGCTTCTTGATGGTGTAGTCTTCTCTAATCACGTTGTCAGGGTAGTGCGTGGCGGCGCACCTGAGCGACTTAGGGATAGGCGTGTAGTCATTGCTAGTGGCTGTTGCCTTAGGATCGACCCTCATCTCTAGCGTGGAGAGCTTTCCCATGGTCCTAACCTATCCGTCCTTGTATGTGTATAGAGCTTCTGGCCCCTAGCAGGGTGAAGCGATTGGCTGATTCTCTGGCGTGGAGAAGATGAGCTGGTGGTGCTCACGGGGGTCGGTTTCTCTGGCGTGGAGAAGATGAGCTGGTGGTGCTCGCGGGGGTCGGTTTCTCTGGCGTGGAGAAGATGAGCTGGTAGTGCTCACAGGGGTTGGTTTCTAGGGGTCAGTTTCTCTAGTAGGGAGAAGATGAGCTGGTGGTGCTCGCAGGGGTCGGTTTCTCTAGCGTAGAGAAGATGAGCTGGTAGTGCTCACAGGGGTCGGTTTCTAGGGGTCGGTTTCTCTGGCGTGGAGAAGATGAGCTGGTAGTGCTCACAGGAGTCGGTTTCTCTAGCATAGAGAAGATGATGGGGGGGGAGAGTTCGCTAGAGCTCTTATAACTCTCTTCTAATCTAATAGGTACATTGCCTACCACTATAGGTCTTCTGGTTACCTGCTAAGTCACTTTTGAGGCCTGCCGCGCAGGGCTTATACAGGCTATTACTTAGGGTTTTAATTACCTACTGCTGTAGAGCTTTCTGGTGGAGATCATATGCTTAACGAACTAACGACTTAACATAGTCATGCAATTAATCCTTTAGGGGCGGTCGTTGACGAATCAAACGCTTAAGTTAATCATGTGGGTTAACCTCAATATTATGCCACCATCATCCAGCTAAATAAGAGTGATTTTAGTGTAATGTGATAACAGGCACGGTCTTCACGCGTCGTCGCATAAATACAGGTTAATAGAATAAGTTAGCTCTATTTCAGCTACACTAAAATAGGGAGAGAAGAGGTACAAAGAGGGCTCGCCTCTAAATAGAGTAGTGTATAGCCTAAGCGTGAGCTAGCTATGCTCTAAGCTCTACGCTAGGTCGTAACTAGCATAGCTAGTTACGATATTATGTAGCCTATAGCAAGCAGAGCAAGCAGCACCGTCACATTAATATTACTTATATATAGTGTACTTAAACTTGCTTTTTTAAAGCTATTACTAACTACTTAACTCTAATATAACTACTAGTTAATTAAAGTAAATGACTAGCTATAAAAATTAAATAGCTACTTAAAAACTTTTTTAGTAAACTATTTTCTAAAGAATTTTTGCTTAAAATTTAAATTTGTATTTAAATACATACTTATATTTAATACTAAATTAAATAAAATTTTTATAAAAAAGCCTTTTTTTAAGAGCTTAATATTTTTTTAATAAAAGCTTTACTAAAAAAGTTTTATAAGAAACTTAAACTAAGTATAAATATTTACTTAATTAAAGTAGCCTTTTTTATATAAATAATTTAAAAATACAAGTATAAAATTTTTACTATTTTAATAACTAATATTAATAAGGCTTTACCTTTAAAAACTTATATAAATTTAGTTATTAAAGTTTTAGAAAATTACTATAATATTTTTAAAATATTTTTATATAAAAAAGCTAATAAACTACTTAAACATTATTTATATAACTATAAAAAAAATTTTAAAAATTTAAATTTAAAAGTTTTTAAAAAGTATTTTAATAACTACTTTACTAAAGAATTTATTAGAGTAAGTATATTTTTTATAACTATACTAGTTATTTTTATAAAAAAACTTAATAATAGTTTTTAATTTTATATAAACTATTAAGCTTTATATACTATTATTATTAAAAACTATTATTTTATTTATTAATTTAAAAAACTTCTTTTACTCTTGTACACTAAAGTAGAATTATAAAACATAATATTCTAAAAATATAGCTATATAGTAATATATAAAAAATTATAAAAAATTAAGAACTTTAGTAGAAAGCTATTACATTAAATAAAAAGTACTAAGCTTTATATATAGTAAATATATAGTAAAAAAACCATATAAAGTATCTATTAAAAAAGTATAGTAAAATTGCGAAAAATAAAAAAGTTTATAATATTACTAAAGTCTATAATACTAATTAAAAATAGGTAGAAATAAGTATTAAAAATTAAATTAGTAAAGAGCTTACTAGAAAAAAAATTAAGTAAACACATAATAAATTATAAAAATCATAATTTAGTACATTTAGTATAATTTAGACTATACTATTTAAATTAAAAAAAATTATAGTAAATTAGCTTAATAAGTTTAGGCAAAAATTAATTAGCTATAACTACTAGAAGTTAGAACTATAGAAATAGATATTTTTTTTATATTATTTTATTTTTTATAATTACTTAATATGTTATATATATTATATTCTAAATTAATTGAATATTTTAACTTTACTAATAACTTGTTTTTATTCTTATTTTAATTAAAGCTCTATTATACTAAAGTAAATAGCTAAAGCTAATAACTAAGTTTTTAAACTTTATTTTTAATAAACATTATTTTATTTAATTTTAGTTAAATTAGGTAAAGCTCTTATCATATAATAAAAATAACTATTTATTCTTAGTATAGAAAGAAACGTAATTAAGTTATTAACTAGAATTAATTATAAAAAATAACTAAACTATTATTTACTATAAATATATTAACGTTTAGGTTATTGTAAATAGTATAGTAGTAAGTAAAGTAAATTTAATAGCTTATATAAATAATTTAAATACTTAAAGCATAAATTAATAGTAAATTAAGTAAATAAGTTAATATTTAACTATTAAAGTATTATAATAAAACACGTAAAAGCTACATAAATTTATAATAATAATAAATATATATTATAGGTATAATAAGTAAATATTTATAACTAAGTAAAATTAAATCCTAATTATTAATATAAATATAGAAAGTAGAGCCATAAAGTAGTTTTAGCCTTTAGTTAAAAATTATTTTAAAACTAGTAATTTAAACTAAGAAAGTAATAAATTAGAAAACTATAGTAATAAAATATAAAGAGTTTATTTTAACTACTAGGCATTTTTAGAGAAAATAAATATAGTATTTAAAAATATTAATAAGAAACTTATAATAGTTAAAAAAACTTAAAGATCTTAAATAAATAAAATTAGTAGCTAAATAAATAGTAGAGTTTAAGTAACTCTAATTACACATTAATTAAATTTTATTACAAAAATCTTAAGAATAGAGTTAAGGACGAGATATTTAGAAAAAACTAACTAAATAAATTATTAGAAATAATATAAAAAGTATTATAAATTAATAATAAATAGTATAAAAAAAATTAAGAGAAAGAAGAAAATATTATTATTATTTTTTAAAAACCTAAAAGAGATTTAAAGTCCATGTATAACTAAAACCTAATAAATATAAACGTTAAAAAAGTATAAATAGAAAGTAAAAGGCTAAAGCTTATTAATTTATAATAAATAATACCAGAATAAAAAAATTAAATTAAAAAAAAGTATGTTTAAAATATACAAAAGTTGAACACTTTATATAGAAATATATAGTAGAAACTAAAGAACGTAAAATTACTATGTTATACATAAAACTAAAAAGACTTATAAAGTAAGAGATTTATAATAAAATTAATTGAAACTAATATTAGATATATAGAGTATTTTAACACTTTAAACTTAACTATATAATAAAGTATTAAATAATACTTTTAATTTTAAATAATAAATAAAATAAGTATAATATAGTTATTTATAAAATAGCATAAAAACAACACAATATTATAAATAGAAAAGTAGAAGACTACTTTTTGTAGAAAATTATTATTTTTAAATTATTATTAAAAGAGCTAGAAATTGAAAGTAACTTTTCTAAAACTTAAAGTAAAAAAAAGCAATTTATAATTAAAAATAATTTCTTTATAATTACTAGTAATATAATATCTACTATAATTAAAGCTTAAGTATAATAAAATATATATTAAATTTATAGGTTAGACTAATATCTAGAAAAAGATTACTTAGTAAAATACTAGAATGTTACTTTAAAAAATAAAATAAATAAGTATTAATAAAGCTTATAAAATATAGAATATAAATAACATAATATATTTACTATAAAGAAAATATTATAGTTTTTAAAAGTAACTTAGAAAAATAAACTACACATAAAAGAATTAAAAATACTTTTTAATATAACTATACTAAATACACTATTAGTATTAGAATTTAAAGTAATTAAACCAGAATTTAAATAAGCTAATAAATAAATATTAATAGAAAAAAAATTACTAATATTATAGTTAGAGTCTACATTAGTAAAAAAAAACTAAAATACAAAAAATATTAACTATGTAGCTTTAAATATTATTAAAAAAGTGATTATAAATAGAAGTAATATATTATATAACTTAATAAAATAAAACGAAAATAAATACTTTACTAAATAGTAGAATAATAAGAACTAAAAAATATTAATATTATAATAAGTAAATTTTCTAACAGTAAACTAAATTTAAAAAGTAATAAATATTAAATAATAAGTTAAACCTAATACTATATAAAATATAAATTCTATTAAAAATAATAAAAACTTAAAAAATAAGATGTAAGTAATATAAGCTATAAACTCTTACTTTACACAAACAGTTTTCTACAATTAAAATATTCTAACTATAAGAAAAAATAAAAAATATATATAGTAAGAAGTTATAGTATAATTATTATTTATTAAGAAGTCTAATTTACGCATAAATAAAATTATAATAAAATTAGTTTACTTTTAATATACCTTAAGAAGTAGTTTAAAAAACTAGGTAGTTTTTAACTACTAGCTATAATTAATAACGTAGTTAGTAAAACTAAAAAAATAAAATAATCTTACTTCTAAAAATAACTAAAAAATAAAAGAATTATTAAAAGTACTTAAGTATTTCGACGTTTTTTTAATTAGTAAGAAATATATTAAAAAGTATATATTTAAAAAAAAAGCTATTTATATTTATAGACAGTAGGATAAATATAAATAGCTTTTTTAAATAAATAAGTAAAAGACTATACTATATTATATAAAATTATAAATAAGCTAGTAAAGCTATAGAAAGTAGATAATAATACTATAAACTTTAGAAAAAAATAATTAACTTAGAAACTAAAATAGTAGCTATAAAAGTAGTAGGTTATAGAAATAACTACTATATTAAAATTACTAACTTAAGTAAAGAAAATATGATTCTCGAATAACATTAGCTTACTAAATAGAATCTAATTATTAATTAAAAAGAAAGAATAATTTTAAATTAGCAACTTATATACAAAGTTATGTTAACTTAATTTTAAATTATAAGAAAAAAATTTCTATAATAGAATATATTTCTTTAAGCAAGATAAAGCAGCTATTAAAAAAAAGAATATTAAACTTTTATAAGTTAAAAGAATATGTTTGTTATAAGAAACAGCTAGTTTTACTATTCTAAAAAAATTTCAAAAATTTAAAGAAATATTTAAAGAGAAACTAAAAGAAAATTTACTAGAATATAAACTATAAAATTACTAGAAACTACTCTAAAAAAAAGTAATGTTAAAACTAAGCTAAATATATGAACTTAACTAAAATTAATAAAAAAAAATTAAGAAATATCTAAACATGAACCTAAAGAAGAAATATATAAAACTAAGTAAAAGTCTAATAACTTCTCTAGTATTATTTATACTAAAGAAAAATAGAAAACTATAGTTATATATAGTTTTTAAATAACTTAATAATATAATAATGGGCTTTATAAAAAGTGGTTTCTATATCTTTACGTGATAGAGCCCAGGAACCTAGCAGCTACTATTAATATTCTATTAGAATTATATTAATAAACTACTAAAGTAAATATAGAAATATGTATATAACTACACAATATTAACATAATAGTATAATAGTAATATAAAAAAATTTTCGCTAGAAGAGTAAACTTTAGTAAAGGTTTAAAAACATAACTACTATATCTTAACGTATATATTTAGTTATTTAAATTAATAGAAAATATTTTTTCAGCATCTTCCCTTCCTCCTACACGAAGATAATTAATTATAATAGACTAGTTTAGCTGTAATAAACCGCTATATAAGAATTAACTCAGCTATAATAAACTAGCTTATTATATTTATATTATATAGTAGATATATATAATATGTATATAATCTATATCTTAAAACTATAAGCAGAAAAGGCCTCCTATTTTAATATTATTTAGTAGCCTAGGTATCTGGTTATAGGGGCTTTAGGTATTTTTATTATTAAAATATTCTTTTATGCCTTTAGAATATAAGCTAATAAACTTAGGTTTAGACTTTAGAGCTTAAGCGATACTAAATAACACTCTATTACTATTAATAAAGAGATAGATAAAAAGATTTCTTTAGTAGCTATACACTTCTAAGTAGAACATAAGCAGATATTAGAGTAATTATATATAAAATAAAGACTTAAAAAAAGGAGCTAGGGATAAATATATAGTCTTATATAGTAATATACATAATAATATATAAACGTAGCTATAATAGTTTAAAAGGCAGATAGAGTAAGATAGGCATTTTAAATACTCTATTCTATATAAAAGAACTAAGCTTAGTATAGCGTAACTAAATAGTATTTTTCCTTTTATTAATATAGTATAAATGTTATTTAAAGTATTATCTTTTATATCTTTTCTAAAGGTTTTTTGTTTATCTAACTAGAAAGAAATTAGTCTACATGAACCCATTAGGGGGACTACTATCAGATAGTAATAGAAATAATAATAATAATATAATAATATATAATTATTATTTATTACTATTAATTTAAGAACTTAAGAACTGACTTTAAAAAGTAGAATAGTTTAGTCTATTTAACATTTACAAGAAATACTATAAAATAAGAATTAAAAACGAGTACAAATAGTTAACAGTATTTAAAATAAAATTTAGACTATTTAAATATCTTATTATACTATTTAGGTTAACTAATGTGTTAGCTATATTTTAAGTAAAAATTAAACTATATATTATATAAGTACTTATATATATTTATACTAGCTTATTTAGATAACGTTCTTATTTACTTAAAAAAATTATTAGAAGAGTATAAAAAATATGTTAAGAAAGTATTATAAAAGCTAAAAAAGTATAATTTACTTATATAACTAAAAAAATACTATTTCTACTAAATAAGTGTAAACTTTCTTAAATTTATTGTTTTATGGAAAAAGATAGTTATAAAATCTAGTAAAGCTAAAAATATTATAAACTAGTTATACCTAATATTAGTTAAAAATGTCTAATTCATTTTAGAATTTATAAACTTTTACTAAAAATTTATGAAACGTTATTTAAAAATTATAGTACTACTTACAAAAATTACACATAAAAATATTAAATTTAGATAAAATAAACTATAAGAAGTAGTATTCTAGGAACTTAAAAGAAAATTTATAAATATACTAATGCTTAAAATGTTTGATTCTAAACTACTAATTATCTTAAAAACTAATATATTAGATTATGTATGTAGAGTAATATATAGTTAAATATACTAAAATAAGTACTTATATTTAGTTAATTATATATTAAAGAAATTTAGTAGACCTAAATTAAATTATAATATTTATAATAAAAAACTACTTATAGTAGTCTTTGTGTTTAAAAAATAAAAAATATATATTTTAAAAAAGTATAATATTTAGTAATAGTTTACTTACACTATAAGAATTTTATAAGTTTTATAATAATAAAAATGTTAAGTTAATAATAAGTGTAATAAGTAAAGCTACTTATAATTTTTAATTTTAAAATGCTTTATAAAAAAAGTAAAAATAATAAAAAAGTAAATACTCTAAGTTAAGAATATAATTATATACATAAAATAAAACTAGATTAAAATATAATATTTAGAAAAAACTTAAATAAACTTTTAAAATATATTTATATGAAAATTGCGATAGTTACTTCAGTTAAAAGTAACTAAAAATAATAAATTAAAAGTAAACTAAAAATTAATTATTTACTATCTAGCTTAATATAACACATTAAAAATAATAAATTTACTTAAAAAAAATAGACTTATTTATGTACTAGAATTCTTGTAGAAAAAAGTTAATTTAAGAAATTTATAGTACTATAGTATATGAATGCTAGAAAATTAAAAAAATAACAGAATATTTTTCTAGAAACTTCTACTTTCTATATATATATAAAGAAGTTAAGGAAGTACTTACGTAAAATATAATAAAAATAAGCTAAAATAATATAAACTGTATAATTTACTATAGCTGCTAGCTGTAGTTAAGAAACTATAGAAATTAGTTTTAATAAATATTATTACAAATTTGCTAGAATTTAGCGCATAGAACTAAGAATATATAAATAATATAATATTAGTAATTATTAATAAATATATAAAATACACATATTTTAAACTTGTGTGTAAAAAACTTTTAGTAAATAAATTAGCTTATATAATTTTATAAACTTTAATTATAAGACATAAAGTGTTTAAAGAATTTATTTTTAATAAAAACAAATTATTTACTTTATCTTTTTAGAATACGTTTATTTGTAAAATAGAATTAAATAGTAAGCTATTAATAGCTTATTATTTTTAAATAGATGAATAAATAAACTAAATAAATTAAATACAAAAGTAGAATTTAAGAATATACTTTAACTTATTATAAAATAACTAAGTTACGTTATTACTAATAGTTAAGTTTATATATAGCTCTATAAAGTTATTAATAATAGGTATTTTACTATTTTTTATAAACTATAAATATAAGCTAATTATTTATAGAGAACTATAATAGTTACAAAGTAAATTAGTAAATACTTATATAAGAATTAAAAAACTTTAAGTATTATATAAAAAAAAAATATAATAACATAACTTACTAAAACTTGTAAACTGAAAAGTTTACTAATAAGTTTAAAGTTAAGAAACTAACTTTTAAGAAAAAGAACAAAGTTTTTCTATAATAAAAATTTTTTAAAATAAAAAATTATTAAGAAAACTAGACTATATATAAGTAGGACCATTTAAAGTTAAAGAATAAATAAAAGTAGTTAATTATAAACTATAGCTACTAAAAATAATAATAAGAAATTATTCTATATTTTATATTTTGCTTTTAGAATTAGTATTATTAAATATACTATTAGCTAAAAAGGTTTAGCTAAAACTAAATAATAATTCTAAATAAAAAGTATGTAAAATCTTTAGACTATAAAGATTTAAACGTTAGTAGAAATATTTAGTTTAATAAAAAAACTATAGACTAAAGGAAAATATATAAAAATTAATTAAATACATAAAATACTATACTTAGCTAATTAACTAGTTTTATTTTAAGAATTTATAAGTACTAGATTCTAGAACAATGAAAATTATATGCTTTTCTAATTTAAAGGTAAAAAAGAACTATAATCTAAAAAAAGACTTATTAAAGTAAAGTGTTTAAAGATAGAAAATTACTATTATAAAAACTTTACCTTTTTCTTTTATTTTTTTTTCTAATTTTCTAAGCTTTTTAATGAAAGCTAGTTTATAAGAAACTATTTTAAAATAATAGTGTTTTAGAAGCTAGAGTTACTTTATTAAATACATTTTATAAATAAACATTTTATTATAATAAAGCTAGACATTAAATAGCTAATAATAAAATTTTATTTTAAAAGAATTAATATTTATAAACTTTTTTAAAGTTACTATAAAGTTATATTTTAAACTATAGTAAATATACTTAAAATAGTAGCTAGAAAATATATCTATTAAATAGTATTACTTATAGTAATAATAGTTTCTACATAGTATTAACATTAAATAATTTTAATTATAAATATAATTCTTTAGAAAGTAATAGCAAATAGTTGATATCTTAACATTAGACATTATTAAAAAAGAAAAAATAGTATAAAAGTAAAGAAACTTATAATTTTATAAAAAAGATAATAGCTTTTTTTTTATTTACTAGAGTGTAAGCTAGAATACACGGACTTTTAAATTAAAAGATTAAAAAATAACATATATTTTAAAATATAATATTATAAAATTGTAGCTGTATAATAATATATAAATAGTTATAAGAAATTAAAAACTCTAGTAAAAAGCTAATAAGTTAAATAAAAAGTACTAAGCTCTATATATAAAAAACGTATAGTAAAAAAATATATAAAGTATTTATTAAAAAAATATAGTAAAATTATAAAAAATAAAAAAGCTTATAATATTACTAGAGTTTACAACACTAATTAAAAATAGTTAAAAATAAGTATTAAAAATTAAATTAGTAATGAGCTTACTAGAAAAAAAGTTAAGTAAACACATAATAAATTAAAGAAATTATAATTTAGTATATTTAGTATAATTTAGACTATACTACTTAAATTAAAGAAAATTATAGTAAATTAGCTTAATAAGTTTAAGTAAAAGTTAATTAGCTATAACTACTAAAAATTAAAACTATATAAAAAGGCGTTTTCTTTTATGTTATTTAACTTTTTATAGTTACTTAATATTTTACACGCATTATATTTTAAATTAATAGAATATTTTAACTTTATTAGTAATTTATTTTTATTTTTACTTTAATTAAAGCTTTATTATACTATAGTAATTAGCTAAAGCTAATAGCTAAGTTTTTAAATATTATTTTTAATAGACTTTACTTTATTTAATTTTAGATAAATTAGGTAAAGCTCTTATTACATAATAAGTACTTTATAAAATTAAATATTATTTTAGCTTATAATTACTTTTGTGTAGTAAAAGAAAATAAATAGTTAACTATTTTTTATACTAGCCAATATATTAAAAACGTTCTAATACTATATAAATAATATTTTTTAATTATTCTTTAAAGTGTTTTGTATAAGTTACTTTAATAATATTTTAATTTATAGTAATTCGTTACGTAAATATAAATAACATATAAAATAAAATTTAAAAACTTTGAAAAAAAGCTAGTTTTTATCTTAATATTAATAAATATAAGTTTAATTAAAAATAAGTTATTTATTTCAAGTATATAATTTTAATAAAAGAAATTAGTATAAATTTAAATAAAGTAAAAAGCATTTTTAAATAAAAAATTTCTTAAAATAAAAAAAAAATAAAAGTATTTTTAAAGTTTGCTAATTTCTACTGATAATTTATTAACAACTTTTTTTATATTATGTTTTTACTTATAACTTTGACTAAAAAGAATACTTAATTTAAATTTAATAATATTTACTAAAAAGTATTTAAATTCTTAAAGTACATATTTGTAACTACTTTAATTCTTTAATACTTTAATTTAAAGTTACTTATTATTATATAAGTTAATTTTTTAGACTATATAACTACTAAAGTACTTTTTTAAAAAACTAAACTAAATAAACTAAAACTTGTTACTTACTTTTAATAAACGTTAAACTTTATTAAAAATGACTATAAAATTTATAATAAAAAGTTTTTGGCTATTATGCACTATTTTAAATAATAAAAACTTAAGCTAAAAAATATTATATTTTTAATTTAAGTATTAAGTAATTATAAGAATTTATAGTACTTTACTATTATAAAATAACTTAGCTACTAATAAGCTTACTAAACTAAATACTTATTTTAATTTAATTTTATAATTGTGTAACAGCTTAATAAGTAAAGTAAAAAACTAAATACCTTTACTTACTATATATAAAATACTTTAATTTAAGAATAAGTCTTTAAAATTAATAATAAATACTTTTTTACTTTAAACTATTTAATAAAATACTAGAATTAAACTTTACTACAATAAATAGGTTTATTTAATAAATTATTAATAATAAATACTTTAATAATAAATTTATTTAGAAAATTTTATTACTAAAATGAAAAAAATTTAACTTTCTAAAAAGCCTTTTTTAAGTAAGTATAAAAACTAAAAATTTAGTTATACTATAATAGTTAATTAGTAATATTAAATAATAATAAACCTAAAATTAAGATTTTTTAAATTATATATAATTTTCTTGTTAGTAGTTACCTTTGTTATAAAAAAACCTTTAAAAATTTATAATATAAATACTACTAGTTTTAAATATTTAAAATAATATGTTAATATATTTTTTACTACTATACTTATTAAAAATTTAAAACCTTTTTAAAGTTCTACTTGTTTTTTAAAAAAAGTAGAAAAATATTTTTATTAACTATATTACTAATTTTCTAGAATTTAAAGACTATATTAATATTATAATTATAGTAAACTACTTTATAAAATGCTAATATCTAATTTTTTGTATAAATATAACTACTATATATATAATCTATTTTTTTAACTAGTATATATAAATAAATTATGGCCTTTTAAAAACAATTATATTAAACTAAAAAATATAATTTATTTTTACTTTTTATAATAAACTTTGTAAATAATTATAAATTGATTTTTAACTTTTTTTAATATGTTACCTAGAGACTAATAGCTAAATAATAAAAGCTAATAGTATAATAAAATAAGTTTTATGTATATATATAAACTACTAATAAAATAATTAAATAAACTAACTTTTTTAATATAGTTTAAAGTTAATAATACTATATTTAAATTTACAAAAGTTTTACTATTTTTAGCTAATATAAGCTAATACTTTTAAGTAAGATTTAAACTTTTTATAAAAACTTAAAAATTATTTTACTAAGTATTATAAGTTTTAGAAACTAACTATATAATAAAGAAAATAGCTAATATTTAATAACTAGTTTAAGAAAATGTAATCTAGACTTAAGTTTTTAAAATATATATATATAAATTAGAAATAATTACTTATACTTAACTACTAAATAAAACACGTAGTTTAGTTTAATATATAAAATATTAAATCTCAATAACTATTAAAAAAGCTAAATTTAAAGACTTTAAAAAAAATACTATATTTTTTAAGCAGTTTTTTATATATATATACTAACTTAAACTTTTTAAATTTTTAAGTATATACTTAATTTTGTATGTATATTTACTTTAGCTAGCTATGTTTAAATCTATATACTTTTTAAGTTAATAAAACTTACTACTAAAATTTATTAAAATTAATAGTAATACTAAATATATATTAAATAAATTAAGAAGCTATACTTTAATTATAAACAAAAATACCATAAATACCTTATTAAATAAACTAAATATAATAAGCTAATATAGTAACTTATAAATAACTTTTAAAATACAACTACTATAAAAAAATATTTTTAGAATTTAAACTAACTTTTTGTTTAAAACTTAATATAAATACTTATTACTAAAAATTTAATTTAAAAAAAGGTATTATTATAGTAACTACTTATAATACATTATAAAAGTCATTCAAAAAACTTTTTTTATAAATTTTTTTATTATATTACGTATTTATATATTAGCTTTGTATTAAAGTAATAGGTTTTACTTAAATATTTTATTTATAATTTATTTTATTTTTTAATATAACTTTTTAAATTATTACTTAGTACTATATATAGTAATTAATTAATACTTTTTTTTAATTTTTTACCTTTTTATATATAGTACTTTGTAATAACTAGTTACTAAATATTAGTTATTTTTTTATATAATTAGTTTTTAAAGCTTATAACTTTTAGTAAAACTATTTTTAAGTTTTTATAAAAAGTTTAAAGCTTATTTAAAATTATTAGCTAATATTAACTAAAAATAGTAAAACTTTTATAAATTTAAATATAATATTATTAGCTTTAAATAATACTAAAAAAAGTTAATTTATTTTATTATGTTATTAGTAGTTTATATATATATATAAAACTTATTTTATTATACTATAAAGTTTTTTGTTTAGTTATTACTTTTTAGTTAATATATAGAAAATAGTTAAAATTTAATTTATAGTTATTTATAAAGTATATTATAAAAATTAAAAATAAATTATAGTTTTTAGTTTAATATAATTATTTTTAAAAAAATGTAATTTGTTCATATATACTAGTAAAAAATATAAGTTATATTTACAATAATTATATTACTATAACAAATTCAATATTAGTATTTTATAAAGTAGTTAATTATAACTATAATATTAGTATAGCTTTTAAATTTTATAAAGTTAGTAATAAAGTTTATAAAAATATTTTTCTACTTTATTCAAAAACAAGTAAACACTTTAAAAAACTATAATATATTTTATTAACAAGTAAATTACATGGGTAAGTAACTTACTTTAAAACTTACTAAAAAAATAAATAATTTATACTTAAAAATCTTAATACCTAATTAATAATAAATTCTAGAAATTTAATAAGTAATTAATAGTACTTTAATATAAAAACTATTAAACTTTTAAAAGCTAATAGTTAAATGTTTTTAAAATGTTTAAAAAAAATAAATTTAGAAGTTAAAATAATACTATTTTAATAACTATTAAATGTAAGCTCTTAAAAAATTATTAATTATTTATTAAATTTCTAGAATTTATTAAGAAATAGTTACTAAAATATTTAAGTATAAATTCTTAATTTTTTAGTAAGTTTTAAAGTAATATATTTATTAATGTAACTTGCTTACTTATAGAATATATTAATACTTTTTATAGAAACTTTAAATTTTTAATAAACATAACTGTAGAAAATATATTAGTATATTATTTTAAAACTAATTGCTGAGCGTAGTAAAGCTTCTTTCTATTTAAATAGGGGGGTTTTTAATTCAAAACTCCGCCAAGGTTGCACCGAAAATTCTCGCGTTCTCGTTGGTCAAAAAATGCAAGATCACGTGTTCGGGTTCTAGTTATTCCGTGCCAGAGGAGCACCAAAACTTCTCGCGCGACTAATACTTCAACGCCCTAGCTATTCCTGATGCTGCTTCCCCGACGCTGCTTCTCTACAGCTGCCTCCCTGACGCTGCTTCTCTACAGCTGCCTCCCTGACGCTGCTTCTCT